>WIQG01000138.1:0-419551 GCA_014925785.1 Mycena galopus ATCC 62051
AATCTCAGCTCCAGTATTATCCCCATCTGTCTAGACCATCGCTGCCGCTACACAGGCCCGAGAGCGTCGGCGTCGCTGGTGGCATCTTCGATCCAAGGCCAGCTACTGTCCAGACAAAAGTGAGTCTACCCCACTCAGTTCTGGCTTGAATCTGTTGAACTCAACAACCTACCTCAACTCCAGTATTATCCCCAGACGCCAGAACCATCGCAGCCGCCGCCCCGCCCCCGAGAGCGTTGGTGTCACGGGTGGCAGCGTCAACTCGAGGTCAGCTACTGTCCAGACAAAAGTGAGTCTACCTCATTCATTTCTGGCTCGAATCTGTTGAACTCAACGACCTACCTCACCTTTAGCATCATCCCCGGCCGCCTGAACCATTGCTGCCGCCGTCCCGCCCCCGAGAGCCTCGGCGTCACCGGTGGCATCGTCGACTTAGTCTCTCCTAGACAGACGCTACAAACATTTTTATCTCGTACCTCGATTGTTTGTAATCGTCGACTTGAGGCCACTTGTTGTCCAGACAAAAGTGAGTCTAACTGACTCATTTCTGGCTCAAATCTTCTGAAATCAACGACCCACCTCAGCTCTAGCATCATCTCCAGCTGTCTAAGCCATGGCTGCCGCCGTCCCGCCCCGAGAGCGTCGGAATCACGGTGGCATCATTGATTTAAGGTCAACTACTGCTCAGAATGAAATGAGTCTAGCTCACTTGTTTCTGCCTCAAATCTCTTGAACTAAACAACGTACTTCAGCTTTAACATGATCTCCAACCATCTGAACCATCCTTGCCGCTGTTCCAATCCCGAGAGCGTCAGCATTGCCGGTGGTATCATCAACTTGAGGCCACATGTTGTCGACAGTGTCGTCCACACCCTCTATGTGTGTTTCGCCCTTTATCGTAATTCCCTTCTAATTTTTCCTTACAAATCTTCACCGCCGGCGATACGAGTACCGCAGCAGCATCCTCTGGTCACCAAGGTACGCATAGCTGGCGATGAATTTTTGGTGGGTGATGCTGATTCGGATTCTCTAGCTGGCGCAGTTGGAGAAGGAGGTCAAGGAGCAGTTGAAGAAGAAGGATGTGCAAAAGGAGGAGGCGGAGTACTAGCCCCCCTGGGTCAATCCCGGTTTACTGATCACAAATGGTTCACAGGGGTAAGTTTCCCCATGCTCGACATGAAGCAGTTGATGTCCCATATCACAAAGAACCCCTTCTCAGACAACACGGGTGCTGAAAACATGTTTTTCTCAGTTCTTGAGCAGGTGGTGAGAGAAGAAATAATACCAGCAGGTTACAGAATATTATTGGCTGATGAATGGGAGGCATACCCAGCCGTTGAGATATTGGCAGTGGGGAGGCAGATGAAGAAAAATATTTGTGTTTTGCTGGCTAATCTGATTTGGCTACAGTGTGCAACACTTTGGGCGCAGAGCTTGAATGTACTTTCTTACTTTGATAACATATACTTAAACCACACAAGTTGGTGAGGGGTTTTGGAGTCATGGATGCTTGACCATCCACATTGGAGTGGGCAGCAAGCACATCAGACTAGGTAAATGACATGCTTGTTTCAATTTTTATGGTATGTGGCAGGCATTCCAGGTCCCATGTGGCTGTTTGGTAGGACGGGCTTTGAGTAGATTGTAATTGCCAGAAGGAAGACAGTTCGGGAAGAGCAGTGGCTCTGCACCTTCGGCCGGTAGGGCCGAACTGGCTTCCCCAACGTATTCCACCATAATACAGCCCAATTCCTCTCGGGATTAGCATAGTACACTCACCTAGTGGGTAGGTATGCACTATGGAGGTATTCTGAGATTTTAGCAATTTTTTTTTTCAGGACCCAAAGTTTTTTTTCTGAAATGAATAATGTGACGTTTGGAACGTCATAATAACCTGTGTTTCAAGGAGCAAAAAAAACTCAAAATATTTATTTGAAATCTTTGAGCCCAATTTGGGGTATAATTGCTGCTAAAACATTTGCAATTATTTGAAAAGATTTCTCGTTGAAAGTTGTGATGTAAAATTTGAAATACTTGCTCTGAAATTTTGGGTGAACAATATTTTAATTTTTCAGCACATAAGGTAGACAACATCCGCATTCATTGAGTCACGTGATGCCATAGCGTGACATCCATTGTGGGCACTACTAGTTGATGGCATCGGGTTGGTAGCAAAAACTAAAACCACAGAAATGTGCAGCTTAACCAAGGGAACAATCCTGTGGTTGCAGTTTCTTGATAGCTATCCTCAAAAAATTGTTTATTGCCTTTTTTGGGAAAAGTGCTCAGAATACAAAGAGAAGTTGTCTCAGGCATAAATATATTTTGAGGCCAAAAATTTTGTGCTGCCTAAAAGGGTAATTCACACGATCATGTGATATACATAATCGGACTCGAGCACTGCATTTAACACTGTCCTGCAATGCATACTTCTACTTGAGCTAACCTGGTGGCAGGGATTTATAGTGTTACAACAATGATGTTATTTAACAGAAATCCTGATCCTAGAACATGATTTTCAAGCCAAGAATAGTGATCATCAGAACTACAGTGAAGGCTTGTGTCAAAGTACCCTAATCATGCAATTACATGAGATCTCTTGAAGATATCTGGGACTAGTATTGAATGAGCATAGCAGGTACAACTGAATTTCTGAATCAACCATGTCCACAGTCAATGACTGGAGGTGTGCCGAATTTGGACAAGCATCATGATGTGATCAAAGGCACTGACTGTGGCTCAAAGGGACTGGGATCTGAAAAAACCAGGTCAGATTCAAGCTGTCATTAATTCTTGACTTGAATCACTCTCCAAGCACAAAAGTGTGTTTTTGTATTCTCAATTTCAAAATTTCGCGCCTTCCCACGTTACTGTCACGCATCAGTCACGTTCACGTGACTCGATGAATGCGGATGTCGTCTACCTTATTTTGGGGCTAAATATGTGTGTTAAAGTTCCAGTGAAATATGGCGGTCAATGTGCACTTTTATTAACAGGTGTAAAAACTCACTGTTTTCACAAAATAACTGTGATTTTGAGAAAGGAGTTTACAAGTTTTGAAAAAATAAAAAAGTTTCTGTCGCAGATGAAAGAAATTTGAGTTGGAAGATGAAAAAAGCAAGTGTCAGAAGGAAAACTTAGGTTCAAGAGCTCACAAAGTTTTTCTGGAGGAAGTGGAAAGTTGTAAAACTTTTGTTGAACAAAACAGTTAGACAAAACTTTTGTTGAACCAAGAGAGAAACTTTTGTCTACTTTTGGACGCTAGGGTTAGCATGGCCACCTCAGACCTGTTAGTGATCGACGCGCGCCGAACACAACAATCTTCAGGCTTTCTTCTCCCGAACCGACATGTGGTTCAGCGCATTTGACAGGTACTAGTAAACTGGATCCTGGGCACCTGCTGCCGAAGCTGCCTTCAATCTGCGCAAAACCCATTGCAGTGAGGAGATCATTTATGTTTGCCGCGTTGATCACTGACAGGTGGCCATGATAACCCTAGCATCCAAAAGTAGACAAAAGTTTCTCTCTTGGTTCAACAAAAGTTTTGTCTAACTGTTTTGTTCAACAAAAGTTTTACAACTTTCCACTTCCTCCAGAAAAACTTTGTGAGCTCTTGAACCTAAGTTTTTCCTCTGACACTCTCTCTCTTCTCAACATGTTCCAACTCAAATTTCTTTCATCTGCGATAGAAACTTTTTTTGTTTTTTTTCAAAACTTGTAAACTACTTGCTCAAATCACAATTATTTTGTGAAAACAGTGAGCTGTTACACCTGTTAATAAAAGTGCACATTGACCGCCATATGTGGGGACCTTAGTGGAGGGAGAGGGTAAAAGTAGTTGGAACAGTGAAAAGCAGCAGATCCTGCCGATCACGCCGGCTGTCAATCACTGACAGGTGGCTAGCATCCAAGGGTTTCTCTTCTTTCTTCATTCAACAGAAGTTTTGTACCAAAGTTCTCACCAACAAAAGTTTTACAACTAACTAAAGTTTCATAACTTCATTTTCTCCAGAAAACCTTTCTGAACACTTGAACAAACTTTATGCCTCTCATACTTTTTTCTTCACAACATGTTCAACCAAAATTTCTTTCATGCAAAACGGAAAGATTTTATGTTTGTTCAAAGCTTCTAAATTACTTGTCCCAAACCACACTTATATTGTGAAAACAGCGAATTTTTCCACCTGTTAACAAAAGTGCAGATTGACCGCCATAGAGAAGGGCTTTTTTCAGGTGTTTATGCCACAAACTCAACAGAATGGCAGAAAACACAAGAGATGGCTGTGTTCTGGCTTTGGGACACCAAAAATCACTTTATTTTGAATTTACAGCCATTTTTCAATCATTCGTGACCTATGGGCCAATTTGACAGCCCCCCATGTGATGCGTGACATCGACAAGAGGGTGCGTGACACGTGACTGTCAATTTGAATGTAATGATACGGTACAACCCATCCACAAAATCTTTGCATATAATTAATTTACATTCTTCTCATGCTAGAAAGACTTCTGTCAAGATTTCATGGTGGGTTGTTCTTTGGACATGCAGCCTCATAACCTCGACGGGCCAATTCGACAGCCCCCCATGTGATGTGTGACCTCGACCAAATTTTGACATCGACAAGAGGGTGCGTGACACGTGACTGTCAATTTGAATGTAATGATACGGTACAACCCATCCACAAAATCTTTGCATATAATTAATTTACATTCTTCTCATGCTAGAAAGACTTCTCTCAAAATTTCATGGCGGGTTGTTCTTTGGACTTGCGGCCTCGTAACCTCGACAAGGCGATACTTGCTTTTGTTTGTACATCTGATCTCTTGATTTGACCCTCCCTTGCTACAACCCATGCACGGAATCCTTGCATATAAATGACTTACATTCTTCTCATTGCTAGTAGTGCTTCTCGCAAAATTTTGAGGTTGGTTGCTCTTTCGAAATGTGGTCTCATGACCTCGACAATGTGGTTTCTGAGATTTTGATATCTCTTAAATCCTGGAGTTAATTCTTCAGGTGTGTAAATGTCTATCTGTTATCTGTCCACAACATAATTATTAACCGCACGACCAGCAGCCGCACACCGTTCAAACCATCATATCCTCGGAAAATACCCCAATTCTTGCAGCACCTTGCTGTAATAATTCCCGCCTTTGAGCTCTTCTTGTCTGCTTGGGAGGCAATGAAGGCTGGTGGGGAGGAGGTTCCTTGTTCCGTACCACCATCGTGGACGGTTTTCTCACGCCACCCGAGAACAGGTCGGACGCAGCGGGGGCCGCTAGTGATGCTCGAACCTCGAGCTGAAGCCCCCCCGCTCCCCGAGGTCCTTTGAGACCAGTCTCCCTAGTCGATACACCCGACCACCCCCACCTCGATACCCAGTCTGGACGCATAAAGCGGAACGGCTCGGCGTAAAAGATCATCAATCACAGACCATTGACGCGGCGGGCCCCAACACGCAATTAGAACCATATATTGCTCGACGTATCGCTCCCCGTACGCCTACGCAGGACACTGCACCCATCCCTGGGATGCCACTC
The DNA here is from genome assembly GCA_014925785.1 of Mycena galopus ATCC 62051. Taxonomy (NCBI): domain Eukaryota; kingdom Fungi; phylum Basidiomycota; class Agaricomycetes; order Agaricales; family Mycenaceae; genus Mycena; species Mycena galopus. Next base: position 5,542 of record WIQG01000138.1, read on the forward strand.
AGGCCACCCTGCCCTCTGCCGGCCTCTCTTTGTCGCCAAGTCGTGTACGAGTAGACGCTTTCAGACAGAACAAAAGAAGATAATTTTAGAAAAACTATGACGCTCGGGGGATATAGAACTCTAAGTTTACCTCCTGTGCATCATAGCTGGACACGAGGCGATTTTCAGCTGTCATCTGTCACCGAGGAGCCCCACCCGCTCCCACGCTACCTCCCCTTCCCCAACCGGTCGTCGACGCCAGCGTCGACGACCCGGGCACCAGCCCGACACCAAACCGGTGGCCCGGCACACTACTCATATGAAATGCCGATGCACTCTTTGTTGGCCCGCGACCCACCCCCTCCCCAGGCAGTTTCCCCCTCACCGAAATCTCCGAGTCTTTGTGCTCGATTCTTCAGGCAGAAATCCACGAGGCCAGATAAGCCCCGAAACTGTGCTGATACACCCTCGAAACGATAACGAGGCATGGGACGTACCTGTAAGTACCGAGAAAATGGCCTCTTTGTGCAAAACTGAATAAAATGAGCAGCGAAGGCCGCACTTTTCTTCACCCCCAACGAAATACACCAGCCTACTCCAACTCACTGAGCTCCTCTCTGAACAATGCCTGTAAACACCCGCAGTTCCAGCGTTGCACGCACTCCTTCGCCAGTCGGCTCTGACAGCAGCGACATCTACTACGACGATCCGGTCTTCGTCGATGCCTCCTCCCCCACTGCCATGCCCACGGCTACCGCCATTCTGGCCACTGCCACGCCAGACACTGCGGCGGACGATGCCTACGACCCAGACGGGTACGACACCGATGCCGATGCCGCTGCCTCCATGAACGACCGCGACACCACCCCGACCCCCCAGCCCGTCCGCGACACGTCCCCAGCCTCGGTCATCGAAATCACCGAAGACGACTTCCCCGCGCTCACCACCCCCGTCCCTGCCGCTGCAGCCGCGACCCGCGGAAAGGCTGGTAAGAAGAACAAAGGGAAGAAGCGCGCCATCCAAGGTGCGAAATCCCACAACATAGAGGACATAAGCTAACTTCCTCATGCAGAGAATGCAGACGAGGGTGACCCGTTCCTCGCGGCAGCCACTGCGACGGCCATCGCCGACCCACTCGGCCCAGCCAGCGACATGCGCTTCGAGGCAGACACCGCGACAGCTGTCGCCAACTCACTCGGGCTCACGAACACCGCCCGCTATGCGACCGCAGGCGCCTCGTCCTCGCGCCGCGTGCTAGGCTCCCCACCGAAACGCCAACGCACAAACTCTGCAGGCGACGCCGCGCCCGCTCCAACCCGAGGCAGCACCCAAGCAAGTGGGTCCCCCTTCCTGGTCCCCACGAGCAGTGCTAACAACGCAGCTGCAGCCCCTACCGATGCCGCCACTGCCCCGATTGCAGCTGCGCCCACTCCCACTGTCAACGTGCCCGCTGCGGCACCCGCCCCTCCCGTCGCCGTGTCTGTTGTAGCGGCACCCCATGTGCATACTGTGGCGCCCGTCACCTTTGCTGCGGCCGTGGCCGCGCCTGCCCCCGCTGCCCTCCCCAATCTGGCTCCCGCCCCGGCCGCGGTGGTCCAGAATATCATTGCTGCAAACCCTATCGTGGCGCCAGCGGGGCCCACATGGCCCACCGCCGACGGAAACCCGCCCCGCGGCTCCTACACCGCAATTCCGGCGGGTTTTCCCCCCATTGTCTACTCGCACACGCTCCTCACGCAAGGGATCCCTCCGAACCTGATGCAGATGTACCAGGAAGTCCCTGGCCCCAAGTTCTTCATCTCCGTGAGCGGGGGCAACGGCGTGGTATTGCAGACGCACGGCCTCATCCGCGACTCCATCAGTAACGCTATCAACATCGAGCCCACCAACTTCCAGCTTGGGACTCCGCCCACTGCAGACAACGGCACTACCTCCTCGCTCTGGCTAGTGGCCGGCATCCCCGAGCACCTAGCTGCCACCGTCCTCACCTACCCTTTCCTATCCTCTGGCCGCATCACCATCTACCCCTTACCCTTCAACCTGCCTGTCAACGGCTTTGTCGGCACCTTCACTGGTTTTACACTCCCCAACAACCTCGAAGGAGCAGCCGTGGCGAGGAACTTGATCCAGACAGCCATCCGTGGCGACAATAATATCACCCAACTCATCCAAACCCACCGCGACGCCCTCGGCCCCCACGTCTCCGCCGAGCGGGCTTCGGAGATCTTCATCAACTACGTGCAGGTCGACAGCATCGAGCTCTTAGTCGGCAACACCACCACCATCGCCTGGCAGCTGTACGTCACCCCCCCAACCAACGACCACAATATCTGGCTGAACCTGCGCCGCCTCTTCGGGCGCCTTCACGTGATGACGGCGCTTCACGGTTCGGCGCGCATGCAACGCGCATACCGCTGCCGCATCTGCCCTGGTATCAACCACCCCACCGGCCTCTGCCCTCTCCCTCGTCTCCCCGGGTGGCTCGGACCGACCCCCGCCACCATTGCCGCCCTCGAGGAGGTCTCGCGCCAGGCCGCCACCAAGGCGCAGGAACTCATCCGAGGCAGTGCCGCCGCTGGCCCCAGCAACCCCGCCACCCGCAACACTGGTGCTCGAGGCCAAGGCCCATCCAACGCAAACAAGAAACCTTTCAAAGGCGACGCCAAGGGAAAGAAGGGCGGGGATCCCAAGGGCAAGGGGAAACGTCGTGAATACGACGACTTCTTCTGAGTAGTTACTCTCGCATACGACGCAACCTACCCACATAGAAGTTCTTTTTTTCTCTACGCACATATGCTTTCTGTCTGCTGTAATGACCAAATACACGACGGTTACCTCACTTTACCGCGAGAATAACAAAGTTTCCTCGGCCTTGGGCACGAAGCCGGAGAAACACCAAACTTGTGCCATCTCTCAAAACCTCCATGACAACACAACCTACAGAACACGACTTTCGCGCCACAGACCCTCCTGGTACGCGGGAGGGTTTTGGGGAGCCGGCGCATCCTCCTCGTCAGTGCCTGCAGGCTGCGAGACAAAATGATGAAACCAGCAGGAGCCGGGGCGACCGGGGGCCTAGCCCCGGCTATTCTCAGCGAGACCCCCCCTGCGGCAGCTCCAATGTTGCTTTGGCTGCCGCAGCGACTGGCGAAGAGCAACAACCCCACAACCACAACACGCGTGCGCGTACCACACGACGCACCCACGTCAGCGCGGCCATGGACAACCCGAGCACGCTGGCGAGAGGTACAGCGACGCCCTCCCTTCCGCACAACTCCGACCGTCGACCGGGAAACCGGAGAACGGTGGAGGAAACTGTGGGAGGGACCGCGCCTGGCCCCGCGGCTCCATCAGACGACCATGGAAACCCCACCCGGGCGGTGCGCCCGAGGAACCGCCGCATGCCGCGCGGATGCCCTCAGGACGAGGAACATGCCCCGGCCTTCTTCGCCTGAAAAAGAGATGCCCAGCAGATAGGAAACCCGCGCATCGCTCGAAACACTAGAGCAAATGTCAAGATAAATGCAATCAATATTAACGGCGTTAAGGCCACCTCACTCTCGCAAGATAGCCATAAGTGGCATGGAATCCATCGAATGATGGGGGAAAAGAAAATTGGTGCACTAATCGTGGCAGAGACACACATGTCCGCTGCGCAGTCACTAGAAGTAGGAGAGAGCTTCATGAAGAAGAGGCTGAAATTGTATCACTCAGAGTTCCCGGAAAAACCGTCCACGAAAGGTGTTGCAATAGTGCTAAACAGAGAAATAACAAACACTGACGGTGTGAAAGTGCACTACCTAGTGCCTGGGAAAGCCATACTTGTGGTAGTCCCGTGGCACGGCACCCGAATAATCACCATCCTTGGAGTGTATGCTCCTACTGAATCAGACGCAGAAAAAATCAAGTTCTGGAACGAACTCACCGACATGTGGATGACCACCGATCTCCCCGTTCCCGACACAGTTGGAGGTGACTTTAATCTTGTGCCGGACGCCATTGACAGACAGCCTCACGGTACAGATAGCGACCAGGTGATCGCCGCCTATCTGCGTTTTACGCGTACGCTGGGATTGATTGACGGATGGCGGCAATGCAACCCCGATACAAAGGACTATACTCACGTAGGCACCCGCGGCTCCTTATCGAGGATAGATAAGATATTGGTGTCCCCGACGCTCATGAAAAACTGCAGAGACTGGCAGATTGAGGACGTAGGCAAGATAGCCGACCACAGGATGGTGTCCGTGACCATCTCCGCCCCGGGGGCACCCTATGTTGGCAAAGGAAGGTGGGCCATGCCCCACTTTCTAGTCCACGACAATGAGTTCATGGAAAAAGCCTCGGAGGAAGTGTACAACATGGAACTCACAATAGAGGATGTGCGCACGGAGACAAACAACGCCCAGATAAAATTCAAAGAACTGAAAGATGGCGCCATTGGGACCGCCAGAACACGAGCCAGAACCACGATTGGTGCGTCGGAAGAGAAGAAACTAGCTCTCCAGACGAAAAGGACTGCGCTCCTGAATGCTCCTGAAACATTGCCACCAGACAGAGTGTATGGCAAAACGAGACACTCATGCACTGTCGAAGAGGACCAAGCCTCAGAGAGCGCCAGAGACCAGAATGAGACATCGGGGACCACAGCGGCACAGTGTCAAAAATGCAGAGAAAAAGAACGGGCGGAGACAGCCGCACTGATCCAAAAAAGGATTGATGAGATAATCGACCGCCAAACCGAGAGGAAGCGTATGGAAACGCGGGTAAGGGGAGTCACCGAGCTTAACCACATCACAAAATACGCTGTGAGCCTCACCAAGGAAAAAAAACCAAGAGACACACTGGAGTTCCTGAGACGAACAGACACAGTGCCAGAAAGAGGCAGCAAACGGTCGTCAGAAATGGCGGAGATAGCGAGAGACTACCATAAGGATCTACAAGAAGACGGGGCAGATGCCCCGACTGCCACCAGGGAGGAAGCCCTGCAGGACGCGCTCCGCGCTATACCACCACCGTGTCAGGGAGCAAATATGGAGGATCTGGGCAAGAAACTCACAGAGAACAATGTGTCCCAAGCTGTGAAAGAGGCAGCACCGGGAAGAGCGGCAGGTATGAACGGTCTAATTTCCGAGTTCTGGAAAAAACTGAGTCAGATGTATGATGAGGCCCGGAAAAGGGATGATGCAGCAGAGAAGAAGAGAGGAAATATAATTAAAATCCTCACCTGGGTCTACAACGACATAGAAGAGCACGGAATGGTAGAGAGCACAGATTTTGCTTTAGGGTGGATGTGCCCCATTTTTAAGAAGAAGGATGTGACCGATATTGCCAACTATCGGCCCATCACGGTGCTCAACACGGACTACAAAATATTCACAAAGGCGTTAGCAAATAAGCTGACAGGAGTCGCCCCATACCTCATACACAAGGACCAGTCTGGCTTCATGAGGGAAGGAAAATCACGGATGCAATATATCTAGCGATGGAAGTCATTGATTATAGCGAAGAGGACCTACAGAATGGGGTAATAGTCGCACTGGACCAAGAAAAAGCCTACGACAAGACAAGGCACGACTACCTGTGGGCCGTGCTACGGAAGCATGGCCTGCCGGATATGTTCATCAACACAGTGAAATCCCTATACGTATTTGCGGACACTCACGTTATAATAAATGGAGAGATCAGCTCAGCCTTCCGTGTTACTCGAGGCGTAAGACAAGGGGACCCGCTGTCCTGCCTACTCTTCAATCTGGCAATAGAGCCACTAGCATGTATGCTGCGACAGTCCAATCTGAGAGGGTACTCAATACCAGGACTAGCCGAACGCGCGATAGTGCAACTATTCGCGGATGACACTACCGCATACCTCCATGAGCAGGACAGTTTTGAGGATCTGGAAAAAATCCTGAACAGGTGGTGCCTGGCATCGGGAGCAAAATTCAATGCATCCAAGACCGAAATCATACCCTTCGGGACTAAGGAGTACCGAGAAGAGCTATTGGCCTCGCGCCAGCTGAACCCGTCCGCTAAACAGATCCCAGGAAATATACACGTCGCAAAGGAGGGAGAAGCGGTCAGAATACTTGGAGGTTTTGTCGGGAACGGCATAGATGCCTTCGCCGTATGGACACCGGTTCTAGACAAGGTGGACGCAGACTACACGCGCTGGGCAAACATCAACCCGACGATGGACATGAAGAAAAACATTGACCAAATAGTCGCGGGATCGAGGACACAGTACCTGGCCCAGGTAAATGGCATGCCGCCAGCGGTCTTGAAACATGTATTAAACTCGCAGAAAGAATTCATGAACGACGGGAAGTCCACAATGGTGTCCCGAGACCAACTGATGGCACCACAAGAACAGGGCGGACTAGCCATGCTAGACGTAGAGGCAAGGAACGAAGCGCTCCAGCTAGTAAAGGCTGGTACCCTAGTAGAAACGGACCCCGAAAAACGCTCTCACTGGGCGAGCCTAGCGAGACACAGCCTCAAACATCGCGTGGTCCAACACCCGGTCGTAGCCCTCGACGCACGATCAGAGGTGATAGTACAAAACTACCGAATAAACCGGCGGACGCACCCGAGTCACCACAAAGATATGATGAAATGCTTAAACAAATATGGGTCGTCCTTCCAGGCAGTGGCCCCCTCAGTAGAACTGCAACGCGAAATGCCACTGTGGCATCACCCGGGCGAAGAGGACGCCAAGACACAGGGGAACAACGGGAAAAGGGCGAAATGCCTGCGCGCAAAACACCACATATTGAAAGTAGGCGGAGGTGCGGATATAGCGGCGCGCCTCCAAGACCCCCTGCATTATAGCTCCGCGACGTGCCCATGTGATGCATGTGACGAAGATCGAATGAAGGGCTGCAAGGACCCACACCAATGCGCGGAAGCTGCGGAAAGAAAACTGGATAGACTACATCCGGAGTGGAATCCGCGCCGGGGAGAGGCGAAGGTCACGGAGCAGAGGCAGCACGTAGAGGAGGACACAGCGGTCTTCCAGCTCCCCGTCGAAATCGAGTCGCTCGGCCAAGGGATGCGCGCCCTGACAAGCCGGAGAGACGAGCCTAAAGAGCGCACACGGCCCAGACCCAGAATGAGGAGGCGGGCAGGAACAGCACCCACACCGCATAACAACAGTGTGACAGTGTACATTGGCGGAGCAGTACTGACGCCACCCAGGCAGACTCCAAGGGCAGCGGCAGCGGTGGTATATGGCCATGAAGACCCTCGGAATGCGCACTTCCGGATACCCGAGTCATGGAAACAATCATCCCAAATAGCGGAGTTTGCGGCCGCCCTAGAAGCGGTTAGGAGGACAGAACAAGGCACAGAACTAAAAATAGTCAGCTCCCAGAGCTATGTTACCAAGGCCATGACCGTGAAACTAACCCAATGGGAACGCGAAGGGTGGGTGGGAATACCCCACAGCGCAATCCTGAAATGTCTAGCAGCAGAGATTAAATCCAGGAGAGCAAAGACAACCTTTGTAGTCGCGACACAGACATCAGAGGCAAGGGGCCTGTGCAGAGAGGCTGCGGAGCTTGCAAAAGCAGGGGCAAGAAACACTAGGGCACGTCAGGTCGACCTCACTGTGCCAGCAGGGATGAACCTCACCGGTATACGTCTCCAGGGTAACAAACAGAGAATATTCTACCGCGGAATCCGAGAAGTCAAAACGCAGGAACTAGGACCCAGAGCGTCGACAGACAGAAAACTGGAGGAGGTGAGAGAGACAATGCTGAGAATGCAGAACCGTAACTTTGCCAATGAGGAAATATGGCGGTCCGTCAGAAATAAAGACTTTTTGCCCCGCACGGCCCAATTTATATGGAAGGCCATGCACAACGCGCACCGGGTCGGCAGCTACTGGAAGCATATCCCCGAATGCGATGACAGAGCGATCTGTCAGGAATGCGGCGAGACAGAGAACCTGGGCCATATCCTGGTTGAGTGCGCAAGCCCTGGACAGAGTATCATATGGAAAGCAGCGGAAAAGCTTTGGCGCGAGAAAGAGTCGAATTGGCCAGAAGTCTCCCTAGGTGGTATCCTAGGATGCGGTCTGATGGACTTCAGAGATGAAATGGGGAGGACGAAACACGGCACTCGACGCCTATATCGGATACTAATGTCGGAGTCGGCATACACGATATGGAAACTCCGAAATGAGAGAGTCATCTCTCGGGCCGGGGCCCGTCTGACAGAGAAGGAGATCGTGAACAAATGGGCATATGACATAAATCAGCGCCTACAACAAGATGTAATACTGGCAAACAGATCCACCAAGAGGAACCGCCCGCGTCTAGCGCCAGCACTGGTCAAGGATACGTGGGAAGGGACCCTCGACAATGAGGGAAATCTACCAGAAAATTGGTTAAAGGAAGCTAGAGTATTAGTGGGTCGCAGGGCACTTACCAAAGACCAGCTCCGTCTGCGCAATAGCGCAGGGGTTGGTTAGCTCAGCAGCCCCACACTGCCCCCATAACGGCGTGCAGGTATGCATTTCTCTGGCTGGTGTCTTTTTCTCGTTTCCTGGGCCTCTGGGCCCGAACCTTACGCGCGTTACTCTGGGCTAACCGATAGTTAGTTGCTTGTAACCCGATCGTACCACCAAAAAAAAAAAAAAAAAAAAAAAAAAGAAGGCTGGTGGGGATTTGGCAGAGGAGGATTTTGTGTCAATAATGACACCTGGCTTAGATTTAGCGAGGAAATAATACAAGAAGCTCGAAGCCTCAAATGCATATATCATTGCAATGTGTGAGTGTTGCTCCAGGTTTCATGTGCAAAATACTGACAGCTCAATGCAGCTATTAATCCCTCAATTTGGAGGGAATGGATCAAAAAGAACTGATCTACTCGTGATCAGGCTGCAGCCCGAGCGGCTATATTAGCAAAGGTAATGTAACACACCCTATCTTGATTGATATATTCACGTCACCTGCGTGGATAGCTTGAATTTGATCGAGACCAGAACAATGATGCAAGCCCAGTGTCACAATCCTGCAGCCCAGCTGGTTCCCAGGGTTCCCATAACTCATCTCGATCTCAAGGACCGGTAGTTCCTACCATGCTTGTCAACACTGCGAACAAATACTGCAATGTTCAACAAGCACTCGATTTCTCTGCTGGAACTGATTCGGGCCTGGCAGGTCTTGCACTGTGAAGCAAGAGCTGGACAGCTATATCCAGAGTCTGATCCCACCCCCATAAACATCTGATATGATTGGGTATCGGATGATGAGAGGTTCTACCTGTAGTCAATGCTTGAGATACTCACTGTGCATAGAAACATGGTCAACTATCTACCACCTTTTCACTGATTACGCACCAATTTAAGCTACATCTACACCATTTGAACAAGTCTTTTCTTCATCAGTGGAGACAGACATAAAATGGTGAAACCAGCTAAGTTCCCTCTGGATAGAAGCGCTAAAGATGCTGAAGTTCAACTTCAAGAAATCTTGATTGAACTTCATGAGTGAATGGCAAGCACCCACATGACAATGAAGATCGGTTCCGACAGCTTGTGGAACCCCACGAGGAAGATGGGAACACTGCTGCACGGGCAATTGAAGAATGCTTTCACGTGGTGGACAGTATTTTTAAGCTGGAGGAGGACATTGAGTGCATAGTGAGTACAAAAGTAGTGTTGAAATTGTATTTGTAACTTGTACATGGCTCAGATGGCTGGAATCAAGTGAAACCTCTTTTTATTTAACTTCCTGTGATAACTACCAGCTGAGTAGAGAAATGATTAAAAATAACCCGACTTCATTGACTTGAGTCAACCCGGGTCGACTTTGAGTCGACTTGATGGCATCAAGTCGAGTCGAGTCGAATCAATTACACCCGGAAGTCGATTTCTCAAGTCGTGACTTGACTTTTGAAGTTTGGACAACATTAGAACTGGGTAAGGCCATAGGATAGTTGGCTGATGGGATGGACAGAACACTAGAGGATGACTGGAGGATGGCCAGAGAACTCAGAGGTATGGCGGAGCAGGCTTCCAGAAGGGAAACCAGCCGTGGGGAAGCCTGTGAACCGGAAGGAATGACTCAGTGATATGAGGTCCAGAGCTGGAGCGCAGCTGGAGGTGACCAGAATGATCAGGGATTGCCCGGAATGTGACCTGAGGATAACCAGAGGGAGCTCTGGAATAAAGGAATGAAGAATAAGGGATAAAGGGGAAACACTCAGTAGTAATCTTTCATTGCATAAAAGCCCGTGAGGCCTAGATGACCAGCAATAGAGAATCATCAGTGGAGGATTGCCAATGACGATGAGGCCTAGATCTGGAGTCTGAATCCAGAAAGGACTCAAATTGAGGATCAAGTGGAGTAACTGGAATCAAAGGGTAACAACAGAGGAGTAATGGTGAAGGGCTGAGGTCGGGAATGGAATAGTGGAATATAATCCTGCTGGATGGGTGTTGCAGGCGGGCGTGTTAGCACAGATGTAAAACAGTGTGTCTATTGTACACCATTTCAGAGGCAATTGGGCATAACTTGCTATCCCATCGACTTTGTGAGTGACTTTGTCTAATATACATCTTTTTCCATTGAGCCTCGGGCTTGTAGACCCGTCTATCTATCAACACTTTTCATAAACAGACTAGTCACCAGTCTACCTTGTTGGCAGCGGGTGATCTCCGCTTCGACACAACATAGGTGTTCTACTCGCGTTGACTGGGGACAAACCCATTTTTGTTGAAGTGCTCCAGAACGCCAAGAAGGCATCAAAGGAGCGCGGGATACCACTTCTTGGTGGCGCATTCGGCAAAGGGTCAAACAACACCTGGGTGAAGGCAACAGGATCATACCTTCTAGCTTTGATCTTAATTCGCTGGCATACGGGACCAGGGCGACCCCGAGCGAAACTCGAGAGACAATAGAGGATCACATGCAGAACCTGCCAAAGGCTGGAGTCAACTGCTTGCAATGCGTAGAAGATACACCTTGGACGCGCCGGAGTTCGCACTCTATAGAATGGATTCTTCCCACAACTGGTAGTTGTGCAACTTGTGCACGAGCAACCGCAGCACAATCTCGCCCAAAATAAATGGGCCTGCAAGAACAGTAGCGTCAACGGAGTCGGTCAGCCAACGCGCGCAAAGATAATCAAGAGAGTCAGTCTCCCAAGGGCCCCTCTCGTGGTAACTACTCACATACCGTGCACAAAGGTCACGGGGACAAACGGGCAGAAGCAGGGCAATTTACCATTCTGGTCTGAGATCGTGATCACCCGTTTTGTACCTTGCTCAATTTTACGCCTGGAAAGCATCCTCTTGCGACGTTAGTGGATCATGAGAAAACCTCTGTTAATGGGTGTTTGCCTAGTAATCTGCACCTGCAGGCCAATCAAATCCGAGAAGAGGGCAGAAGAAGGTTGCTACATGCTACGTAAAACGTAAAGCTGCTACTGCGGCCAGTCGCGTCAATCGACCGACCTGTCCACGAGATTGTGAGACCCAATATATTCATTTGGACACGAAGAACAGACCCGTTCTTCCGCGGTAGAGGGGTTGCATTAACGCGATAGATACAAGGTTGAGGAAACCACCTTCGTGTGCGAAGACAGGGGAAATGGAAACTAGAGTGTGCGTTTTCCGAATCGATGAAAGCGTCGGGAGCTGCGAAGAAGGGTGCCTCGCGCGAAGCGGTAAACACACGTTGCGGAAGCCAATTTGAAGGCCATCGTCAACCAAGAAAAAAGATGCTGGCCTGACGTCTGTCAGATCCGTCATGAACGAGCCTTACTGAATGAAGGATTCATTTCCTGAGCCGCGGGCCTGGATGTCGCCAAAGTCAGGGTGCTTGATTCAATCATGATCAGCGTGACTAGAACTTTTGTCGTCGGCGGACGTACCAGCGAGAGCCCGCGGAGAGCACAAAACAGACACAAAATAGATATGGTAAATTGGCACACAGAAGAAAGAACATGACCATACGACGCTCTGTTAAAAGGAGGGGAGCGGTAATCCAGATCTCAAATCCAGTAAGCCTTATCCCAGCCTGGGTCCTGCAAGAATGCACAGAGGACCTTACTTCCCGTCTGAGTCATCATCAGCGCCCGCCGTCAATCAGAATTACCGGACTCGCCTGAAGAAGCGGGTGTCCGGCCACAACGCACAAAAACCTCTCGAGCCCTTCCCTCCTGGTCTCAATGACCTCGTCGGAGAACCGGTTGGTGAACACTTTGCCAGGGAGAGAGGGTATGTTGACGCGGGTGGACTCCCGCTCGAGAATATCGTGGAATGCCTCAAAGTCGGAATAGCGTCGGCGTACGAGGGAGTGACGCTGCTTGAATGCAGGAATATTGGTCTACAACGAGGAAATAGAGGTCAGCCATCCATGCAGCTCCTTATCGCACAATGGGCGGACCTTGCACACTATCTCGTAGTCCGTATACATTTTGCGCCCGAAGCCTTCGCAAGGTACAAATTCTGCTCAACGATCAAAAAGGGAACGGCTCACCATGCGTCTGTGGATTACGGACTTCAATCTCCCTTTGACTGGGAGTCAACGAGACAGACATAAGCATGGTCTTTGACGACGCACAGGAAGCTTTCGGGGACGGAATACATTTCCTCGATCTGTAAGGACCCTGTTCATGATTGTGGGATGAGAAACCCCGAAATAACAGTTTACTCACGCGTTATCTGAGCATCGTCGAAGGCGCTACTTCGTGCAAAGGGCGAAACCGCGGCCATGGTGGAGGAGATGAGACAGGCGGTGCGTGACTGATGACGCGGTCACTCGGCTATTCACTCCGCTTTGAGCGGAGAGAGAAAGGAAAGAAAATGGGAGAGGGGAAATGTGATGTGTGAAACCGCGATGACTTCAAGTGAATACTATTTTATTTTCAACAACCCCAGGTCCAACCTCGAACAGCAAGTGCAGGTTCAACTGAACAAAGTTGATAGTGCAGTGTTTAGGTTCGATTTTGAAAATAAATTATCAAACGACAATGATACCGGCTCTCAGACTCTCAATAGAGATATCAGCCAGCTTTTTATCCTGCACCAAATTCATGTTGAGAGATAATTCTACAGTGTACTGGTCGAAGACTCCTATCCATTCATCGACTGCCGAAACCTGCATTTACATGCCCACTTAGGCTCGTTACCAGCCTGCGTACAAATCGCAAAAATTGTGGGGCACACTTTGCCGTAGGCAGACTGGTACAATTCGAGCTGTGCCTTGGCGCGGAGTTGAAAATATTTTCCTTTACCTCCGTTCTGAGCTCAAATTAGCTTAGTTTCAAAAAATTACGAGGGGCAGGGTCTGAATAGCATATTCTTGGGATCTGTCTCTTCAGAATTTTTAAGAAGTTCGTATGTGGTGATGTCTGGAGCCTCATTTTAACTGAGAAATGATGGTAAGACACCGCCACTGTGATGCCGATGATCGGCACCACCCAAAAATTCAAGGGCCCAGCCTGTCCCGAATTGTATGTACCAGCCTGCCTACAGCAAAGTGATCGCCACAATTTTTGCCCTTCGTAGGCAGGCTGGTAATGAGCCTAATACCCACTTAGGCTTTTGCCTACTTATCTCACTCGGGTCCCAGTAAACGATAACTCCTTCGATCAAACCTGTCTTGTGTAACCGTAAACAAGTTCCGCCAGGTGCATCTTATGACGACCACGGGTGAACTGTAAAACCAGTGCCCGTATACTAGGTGTAGCATACTAGCAGGAACCCGTGCTCCGCATCGGATATGATTAAGTAGTTGGCTTGAATTGGCATAACTTGATCCAGTTGACTGTGCGTGATGAGGTCATTAGATTTGGAATGACATTGGTGGCAGTGTTGTCACACTGACCCTGCCGATTTGAGATCACACATGCTGTCGGCCTAATTTCGTGTGAATGGGGGGAGTTTCAAACAATTAGTGCAAAAATACTGCAGAACCTCTTTGCTTTAAAACAAATTACTGAATGGTCAAAAGTCTTCAGAAAGTTGAAAGGATTAAATGAGTCCAGACGCTGTCAAGACAGTGTGACAATGGTGTGACAGTACCGGTCCTTGCAGTCTTTCAGAATGGCGGCAAACCACTCAATTCATGACAGACAACACCAGATTACTGGAAGCAAAATAGCAGTAACTCAATGAAGTTCAATTGCAAGAGACACAGAGGTAAGTAAGTAAGATATGAAAACTACTGTGGTACTGTTCGATTTCCTTCAATTCGCAGGGTCACAGGTCACAAGCCCAAAATTGTACGAAAATTTTCGTAGGTCACTGTGTCACAGAGGGGATTTTGGCCTTAGCCGAGCTAGCCGAGCCTTGCCGAGCGCTTCCGACGCATCAAATTACCATAAGGGGACCGGTTACGAAAGGTCCAGTTCGTATGAAGTGTCACACCCCAAATCGTCCTACGAATTGAAGGAAATCAAACAGTATTTCGTTCAATTCGTTTTGTCACGAGTCACACGGCCCAAAGAAAATGAAATTTTTCGTAAGTCACAGGGTCACAGACGCGATTTGGGGCTTCGCCGAGGTGCCCGGAGTTAGCCGAGCTTTGCCGGCGGATCAGATTGCCTTATTTAGATGCTGTACGAAAGGTACAATTTGTATGATGGTGTCACACACCATCATACGAATTGAACGAAATACCACAGTATTCGGTAAGCAAGGTGCACAAGATGCATTCAAAATTTTGGGGAAGGAGAAGAAGACGGTGCTCCAGAGGAGCTTCCACTGCCACCCAAGTCAAAGTTCTGGCGCTTGACTGGCCTATGATCGTCATAAGACCAATTCTTTCGTTTGGTGCCAGGAACTTGCGTGGACGAAGCAGCTGGAGTCGAAGTTGACATATCAGATAGGTACAGTGGCGGCAAAATTATTTGCATTACTATATATGGAAATTCCCATCAATTTTAGTTCTCTGCATGGTATTTGTATGCCCAAGGAACAGATTGAACATTATCTAGATTTTGTGATATCACAGACTATATGGTTACCCATTTGTTTGGAGAATATGGCACTAAATCACCCAAAGTCCACCCATTGTTTTACAATGTCGGTTGAGCAGATTGAAGCTATTGTTTTTGGTTCAACCAAGTTACTGACCCTCCCATGATGCTGCTGGATCTGTCTCTGACTTAATCTGCTCATCAAGTGGGCAAACAACCTACAGTAGATTGAATTTGATGGGAATTTCCATATATAGTAATGCAAATAATTTTGCTGCAACTGTAAGATGAAATAAATACCAGGACTTACATGGGGTGCGACTGCCACTGGCCGCAGGCGTGGCGGGTGGAACATAAGTTCCAAGGAACACAACATTATCAACGCTGATTCGGAATGAGTCATTGACTTGGTCGTTCTCAAGAACGCTGGTCATTCCGGTGATATTTCCAGTGACCATAACGAAGTGCTTGTTGTAAGGAACAGGTTTCTTGATGTTCTCGTAACGGGGTGAATCTGGGATAGTCCAAACAGTAGAGAGCAGGGACCTTGGAGAGAAGGTTAGTAGATACACTTGCAAAAGGCAGGTGAGTTACTTTGGCGCATACCCAGTTTGCTTCTTCTGCAAATCACGAAATGTACCAGTGTACTGCTCCGCAGTGACAGAGTAAGTCGCAGTGAGGACATCAACATTGAATGCAGAACTGCAAATATGGACATATGGTGGTTGGTGGTAGTCGATCTCTGTCTCAGAAGGGAGACCGAGAAAGATTAGCTAGAGATATAAGTGTCAAGAAAAGGAAAAGAAACTATCTGAGGAAACCTTACAAACTGAATATCACTGACCAAGGAAAAATCCCCTGGTTCATAATTGGACCCAGATTCGTCACCGGTGAAGGCTTCGATAGAGGGATGCATGTGGGCAACCTTGAGCAAAAGCGATGAGTGACGACAAAGATACAAAAATAAACCCGACACATACAGTTGTGTAGACAAAGTAGAGTCCAAGCTCAGGAAAGACCTCGTCCTTTGCATTGAAGTAGCGAAGGGAGGCCACAATGGACTTGCGCTCAGGGAGACCTAGACAGAAACTGGCATCGAAGACATAGCCTTTGGACGTCATTTTGCGCGGATTTTGGAGAATGCTGAGGGCAGCAAAGCTTGCATACGAAGAGGAAGACATAGCGACTGAGTAAAAGAGATGAAAAAAGCGTGGATTATGAACTGTGATTATATGTACTGGCAGCCACCGGCAGGGTCGCAAGAGAACAGTTTCAGGGCCTGAAGTCATCGCATTCAAATTGACAGTTGGGGTTGCCGTTACCAGGAGAACAAAGCTTCCAAGATCTTGGACCATTCTCATCGGTAGAAAAGCGGAAAACAGTCTAGTGGGCTTGACAGAAGAGGGAACTTTATTTGCTACGTTACATTCAATTATCAATCTGCGCTTGCTTCAGGTTTTTCGTGTTTGAAGTCCCAAATCAACTTTTATCTACTGTAGACTGAATACTGCGTATGAACCCACATTATTATTCAACCAACTGAATTTTTGATTCAGCTTTTCATGAACTCTATTCAATTGACCATACGTGAACCAAGAAATTGTACAAATGGAATATTAGGAAAATTAAACGGCAAACATCAACTGCGGGAAAACGTGGAATGTGTTTATTGTGCCATTTACTACAGTTTGAGGTCGCGAATCGGCTCGACACAATTGTCCCAAGCATATCATCCCCATGGGACTATCTCATGCTTCTACGCCTCACTTCTGGTTCAACCGTATGACTGGTTTTACTGGACAATAATCAAATGCAGTCCAATGCAACATCATACAATACAAAAAGCAGTAAACTAGTGTGAATTGAAGTTCTACATCAAGACTAACAACTGGAAAGCCGTAGATACTCAGAAGTTAGCCAGCAGATAGTACGTTCGGAAGCAGTATGAGAATACGAAGGAATCGGTTGGCGTGACGAAAAAGTCCACAAAAGGAAATTTTTCGTTCGCGGCTTCGGTTCCGACATTAGCTGCAACTCCGCCATACAACCAACTCAACTCACACCAAATTATCGAGTCGCACGGCTTACCAGCTACTGAAAGGTGTGGACGCCTAGTGTACCTATTGATCCCTTGCGCTTCCTTTGCCCCACCAAAGCCCTTGGTCAGACGAGATCCTTGTGCTCCCGTCGCTCCATTATTGCCTATCAATGTATTTTTCCCTGTTCTCCCGGTCTCGGATCCGGTGAGTTTCCTCATCCACAATGTTCGCGAATTCCACCAGTGGACCCCTCGAACATCTCGCCACCCATTCTTCCCTTCTATCGCAACTTGACCTTGACCAAGGCTTCCCTCCAAGGGGAACTCGGGATTCGAAAAATGGATATAGGGTCGAAAAGTTTTTTTCGACCCCAAGCTGACCCCCCCCCTCCCCCCCTCCTTCCATATAGGGAAGGAGTTTCCCACCCCTCGCGCCGGGCCGGCCGTCCGCCTCGTGCCGCTGCCTTTCAACTTGCTTGCTACCACTTTCCTAAACCTGGAATATACCCAATGATATTTTATTATAGCTTTCAGTAATATTTGAACTCATCTGAACTCATCTCAACTGCAAGAGTTCCAAAAAATCTGACCTCACCACCTAACCATATTTGGCTGGACTCCACCATGAAGCGCAGGGTACCGAGTTGAGAGCTCACATACCATCCAAGGCCCTTTCTAGACATCAAGGTGGGTCTTTGACAATCAAATAACACCTCCCTGAGGCTCTAATGGCTGTTTGGAAGCTCTGTATAATATACACTAAAAGTTTTTTTCAGGCCACCCTGGACCCTCCCCCCCTCCCCACGTACGGAATTTTAATCCCGAGTTCCCCTTGCTTCCCTCTTCCAAATTTTGCGGCGTTTTCACGCCTACTGGGACGTTGGACACTGGTAGCTGCCCTTATAAAATTTGGGGGCGTTAGTTGGATAGCCCCACACCTCTCGATGTTGCAGGAGCTGAGGATCGATCGAACGAAGGAGCTCAGAGATGGGGTATGGATCCACTTCATCGAAAAACAGTTGGAGTACAAAACGAGTTCGTTCCGGCTGATGTCAAACCCTTCCTCGCTCGGAGCCTCAACGTCTGAATCGAGTACAACCCTCAATTTAGTCGCATTCATTCGAAATATATGCCGTGGGTTCAACACATCGACCTACGAGATCGTTAGTTGAAGCGTCTCTCTGCGAGAGACTACGCCGTGGGACACGATCGAGCTGCCCCACTAGGTGGGTTGATTGCGTGCTGTTGGTGGAGCCTGAGGAGCGACCTGAGTCCGTGACTCAGGCTATCATCCATTTTATCGCAGTTGTACATAACAGTTTTCCGTGTATCTTGATGGCTCTACGATATCCATTTATCAGCTCCAGAAACCGATTTACATGCCTGCCAACTGCATTTGCCGTGCTACTCACTACCTCATGACTGACAACTCCCTGGATCAAATTCCTATCTTATGCAACCTCTGTGCGTTTCCGACCTTTTCGTGAACAAGTTCCGCCCGGTGCATAAAGGGCGAATACCAGATTCCACGTGCCGTACCCTACGTAAGTCGTAGCGCATGAATTTACTCGCACAACTCTAATTTTTTGTGCTGATCGGATGGATCATGATACAGGTATCTTTGCTTTCTTTTTTTCAACCCTGTTTTCCATCAACTCAGATTACTCGTACAACTCCAGTTTTCCGTGCTGATTCGATGGTACAGATTCCGTATCTTTGCGTTTGTTCAACCCAGGGTCCCAACTCAACTCGAAGCCTCCACTTGCGTCACGGACTTTGCACTGCCTCCTCTCTGAGTTTCCACCACCCAATGGCGAAACGGGGACTTACGGAAGACTAATCGATTGACCGTCGTCTTTCTTGAGGCTAACGACCACTGTTCCCTGAAGCCGCAGATAAATAGTTTCGTGGACGCAAAATAATAACACCAACATCTTGCAATCTCTGGACGGCCTCCACAGTAGCGTACACCGCCTGCCCGGCGCTGTTCCAATAGAAAACGCGTGTCCCTGCCTTTGGTTGCATGTCTTGGCTTGCAGCTTTGTGAATGAGACGCAACACTCACTGCGAAAGAATCCATCTGGGTGGAAGAGTCTGGGGAGCTGTACAGAGCTGTAGGGCAGAACAAAGACGATACCCGCACGGATACGGGACCCGGTATTTAACACCTTTGGTCTGGAGGGCTATCATAGTGACACAACGGCGTCTCACGATCTTTGATTCGCTGGCTGCCCCAAGAGTTTAGACGAACTCAAGCGCTCCAGGAAATTTATGCGTTGTTCCTCGTGATCTGCTCTTTATCCTATTCGTCTACTTCCTCATTATATTATACTGGATATGAGGCTCGGAAAGGCTCTGATACCTGTTCAATTTTGGTCCAATTTCAATTTCAGCGTCTAACTTGAGTTCAACTTCGAGGCCGGCGCGCGTGGGACCGCGACGCCATCGCAGCGTGCTTCCTGTCCGTCTCCGGTGACGACTTGAACTTGTGGCGATTTTCATTTCCGGAGCCTAAATACGACTACCAAGGTCACGCGATAACCCGCACACAGAAATTTTATTTCGGCGTCCCAGGCACGTTATGGTCTTCCGTTTTCGTTCAACGGGGGCCGATTTTTTGTTCTCAAATGACAGCTGTCAGCGCCATATGGCGTCCGCGGTTCTACGCCGGGGAATGCTGCAGGATGTTATAACACAATGGTAACATAACAAGTATCCCCGTGGTGATTCATGTCCGCCGCCGTTCCAAGTGTCCAAGTCTATTTCCGCAAGTTCAACTTTGCTTTTTAGGTACGTTTTGATGGACGTCAGATTTATTTCAACACCGTCCCTGCTTCCGAATGTGGGTGTAACTCACTCTTCATCGGCGACACAGCGCTGTGTCCTTCATCAAAAGCGATAAGCCACGAGGTCGAAGAAGGCATATGTCAACTTGCCCCGGGATCATGTTCGGAAAAGTCCCTGACCTAATGACAGGTAATTCTAGAAGACTTCCGTAACAAGCGGCGAGGTCAGGTCAACCAAGGACATTCAGCCAATTGAATTTTTGGTTCGGCCGCCATTTGGAATTGCCTATATTCAAGGTGAGAAATTGGTCTCAAATGTAATGTCCCTGATCTCTGCATTTTCGTTTAGTAACGTCTGAGTTCCCGCGTATAATATGGCGAGATCGGGCCTCTCTTTCTATCATCCACCATGACGGTATTGGTCTCAGATTGACATCCATCCCCGTTTATTGGCCTATCCCCCCACTTGTACAGTTACAGTCCCAACGTGCGGGCCGCCCTGCGCCAAACTTGAGCCCAATAGCGCAACTCGATTGGGTCGGCTTTCACCTTTTCAACAATCCACACATTTCAGGCGCGGGTCGAGAAAACAAGCTGCGAGCCCGCGTGAGAGAAAGGGTGGTCACCTTGGCCCTCTTTCCGTACGGCGACGACGTCAAGGTTGGACTGGATGTTTTCAAAGAAACTGTAGATTTTCATTGCCTTGCTCTTGGGTGATTGTTCGCTTTACCAGTTAAAACCTCAGACCAAAGTAAAGGTGCCGTTGATTTCCGGTCCACAACCCAACTGAGGACCAACTCGATGCTGCCTCAGCCGCTAGCCATATTCGCTTGCCTCTGGTCGAACGGGAAATTGTCGTTTGATCGAAATTCTGGTTTTTCAAGGCATTCTGTCTTTCGAATCTGAACTTCAACTCGGTGGACGTCATGCCGTTCCAAGACTTACTGTACTCACTTACTGCGCTGTAACATTTGGCGGAGCCAAAGCTACTGTGAAACGGGGATTAGTATCAAAACTTCCGCCATGTTTTCTCAAGCGCCCACCGGCCGCCCAGCCCCTCGGCGACCAATCAGTGTTGGTGCAAAGTCTTCCCAATTTAGAACGAACCAGGACGTACTCTAGAGATCTTATCGCCCTTGAGGAACTACGGGGCTATAACATGCTCTAATGGGAACCGAAAAGTCCAGTGGCCAAGGAAGTCCGAGTTGGACACGAAGAGAGGTTGAACTGATCCCATCATCCTGCATTGATACTTCCGCAATCCCGCCTGATGCGTCTCTCGCAACTCCATCACATAAACCCGTCTGCTCCCCACGCTTCAACACATCACATGGATAAGACAGGCGGATCCCGCAGCAAGAGCGTTCCAACACCGAACCCTCCAACCGGTTGCTCTCCGCGCCTTTAAAAGCTAAAAATACTAAATACCGCACACCCTCGATATTCAAATCCCGCCTCCACCATCTGTCAGTGTGCCTGCCGTTATTCTGCACACGACAGGCTACTCTCCCTCCGTCCACCTCCTCCCCATTGCCACCTGTCTTCGATGTCCAGACTTCACCACAGCGCCAAAAACCTCACGTCCTTAAATTCAATCACCCAGACACTGACACTGATAAAAGTCAAAAGTCAATCTCAATCTAACTACCCTATCAAAAGCTGTCTCCGTCCCGTAGCCATCTTCCGTCGCCTATCGCCCGTCTCCCGTCGTCTGCTGTCTCTGTGGCGTTCGTGTACTGAGATAAATACATTTGAACCCTTCCGCCGAATACCCCCACCTGCTTCTAATGCCTCCACCAAATGCCTCCTCCGCCACCTCCCTCCGATCACTCATCAGGTGTGCCCAGTTGCCGTACGGGCTCAAGAGTTGGTTGGAGCAAAGTTGAACCTGAACTTGAACCTGAATCTTGCGTTCCGAAGGGGTTCAAGGCGTTCGTGTACTGAGATCAATAATTTTGAACCCTCGCCGGATACCCCCAGCTGCTTCTAATGCCTCCACCGAATGCCTCCGCCTCCATCTCCACCTCCAATCGATCGCTCATCAGGTGTGCACAGTTGCCGTACGGGCTCAAGAGTTGGTTGGAGCCAAATTGGAGAGCTGCGATCCGCCACTCAATTAATTGCCATATCAGTCACAAATCCAAATATGCAAATCCCCCAATTCAAGTAATATTATTACCCACCAATGTAAAATCCGTAACGACCGTGAATTATCATCATCATCTCTCCCGCCGCACGACCGTAACCGTAGCTACTAAGCCTACATACACTCCCACTAAATACAGCCGCTGTGTATGTATTGCCCAGGATGTATACTCGGTGTACTGTGCGATATATACTCGGCGCACGGCTACGCGCATCACGACAAAATCAATGAGCAATGAATTACATGAAGAAACGAGGGTACTGGGCGGTGGGTGTAAATGGATACGTGGGAGGAGGGACAAAAACGTAATACGATTTCAGAAAGAGAGGAGAGAAAAACCAAATCCGCGACCGAGGTATGTAACGTTAAGCTATAATATAGAACGTGAAGGGTGTGTATGTAGAGGGTGGGGGAAGACAGACAGATGAGGGGACAGGGTGCGAGTGATGTGGAGGAGGATGGAAGCAAGGCGGCGGCGGCAGAGACGGTATGTACATCCCAGCACACCCCTTCGTCCGTGCGCAAGGGGTGCCAGGGTCGTCGTCATGCGCGTCGCTAGTAATGCGCTTGGGCGTAAGTGAGGTGGAGGTGGTGGATAGTCTGTCGAGCGGAATTACGGCGGTCTTGTCGGGGCGTGTGCGGGTGGGTGCGCGGGCGTAGATGTGGTCGGCGTACGGGTGGGTGTATATGGCGTATAAAGAAGTGATATGTATGGTTCCATAGATACAGAGGCGAGTGAGGAAACGAGCGAGGGACATCCAAAGGGCGACGTCCAATACCAATCCAATGTCCAAGACCCCATCCTCGAGAGCGGGGAGGGGAGCAAAGGAGGGGACGAGGCCTATAGCAGACCGCACTCGCGGAGATGCAGCTGCAGGAGGATGTCCTGGATTGCGCTGAGGACGACTGGGGGAAGAGAAAGATATCAGCACGTGTGCAAAAGGAGGGAGGAGGGCGGAAGAAGGGAGGTAGAGTAAGAGGACCCCATCGCAAAGAGAGGGACGAGCGCGAGGTCTACGACGGGCACCACCGCAGAGGTCGCAACGACGACACAGTGGAGGATCGAGGACACCCAAAAACGAAAGGTGGGAGGGGACCCTACGCGTTGTACCTCCAGCCCGCACAGGGGTCCTGGTGCAGACGGAGGAGAGGGAGCCCAGTTAAGGTGTACGTAGTAGGTCAACGCCCCCACGGCGCGTGTGCTGTCCAAGACGACGACCGCACAGTCTCCCCGCACTCCCGTGCAACGCCTCCCGCCGGCGCTCACATTCCTCCTGCCAACACATCGCGAGGCCGCCATATACCCCCACTCCCAAGCCATGGCCCGCGTACCGATCGAGACGTCAGACGACTCCCATCGCTCTGGGTAACGCTGCGGTCGTGCAGCCCGCCCCTCAGGGCCTCTCGTGCAGCGCTTCGAGTCTAGACACCCGCACTGCCGCGGGGCCGCCCATGCGCCGGCGACGCACGTCCCCTCGAGCAGCCCGCCCACCACTCCTCGCACATCCGTAGCGACACCGCGCGGGGCACACACCCATGGCACGATCCCGACGCCGACGCGACACGCTCCCCAAAACCCCCCGCACACAAAACTCAAACAAAAACCACACTCACACTTAATCTGCTGCGTATCCGTCGCACACGTATAGTGCGCATAGATCTGCTTCGTCGCCGCGCTCTGGTTCAGCGACACGAACCGGTGCAGCAGGTAGTCGCACGCCGCGTCGTAGTTGTCGCCCCCTGCGTAGTCGGGGAAGTAGTCGCCCTGGGGGGAGGGGGGCGTTAGTGAAGTGAAAAGAACGGACGGAGGGGGATGGGGAGGAAGGAAGGGAAGAGGGATGGAGGGCGTAAAGAGGGAGGGTACGACGAGGGCGTAAAGAGAAGAGAAGAGAGGAGGTAGGGCGCAGAGCGTAAAGAGGAAGAGGAAGCGCAGACGGTCCACGTTCACAAACGCAATGCGCCCGTCGACCACGAGGGAGTGAGCCGGGTCCTCCGACGCACGCTACGCTTCGCCCAACCCGATGCTCCTCCGGCACAACACCGCACGTCCTCCCCAACGCCACCCGCCAACCCAAAGCGCAGCTCTCACGTCCCCAAGCCACGCAGAACTCGCCACCGCACACCACCGACAACTCTCCGAACCGAAAAAAAAAGGAAATCAAATGGCGCCACCACCCCCACGTCTATCCAAAAAAGGAAATCGCGATCGCTCGAAAAGGCAAAAGTAATTCTGCTCCCACTTTCCCCTTCCCATTCCCCACTCTGCCCGCCACAGACATGTGGAAGGGAAGAAAATTAAAACAAAAACAAAAACGCCAAGAAACCACAACCGTACGCGAAATGAAATGAAATTCAAATAAAGAAAGAAGGAAAAAGAGACAAAGAGAAAAAAAGGGTCGACAGGTCTGTCAGAAACGAAATGAAGGCGACAGACGTGCAGATGAGAGATCGGATGGAAGATGGAAGATGGGAAGCGAGCGAGTACGCGACACCATCTATCGCAGACAGAACGAACGAACGAATGGGAACGAATGGCCCGCTGCTCCGCGTCCACTCCGGACGAAGCTCCGGGAGATACCATATCCCCATACGTGCGCAACAGCGAGCGAAGCCCACACGTTCCCGTCTCGAGAGACGCAAACGCATCCGTCTTCGCACCCGACCGACCGAATGATGGGGGTCCATGTGCGGTGCGGACACCGAAGCGGCGATCCACCCATCCCCATCCCCATCCCCATCCACACCCTCGCGGACATGCGACACGACATCGAATGATACGTGCCCTGGGCTCGCCATCATCATACGGCGCAGAAGCGCCGTCACGAAAAAGATGCGAGGAAATCCGCTACGATGGGCGATGGGCAGGTACTCCAGAGCGTTCCGCCAAACACACTCGAAATCGAGTACACCCCAAACGGAATCTCGGCGCCGCCAAAAAAGCCAAAAACCAAAAAAGCCAAAAAAAAGCAAAGAACGCCTCAGAAAAACGACACTCACCAGCGGACTCCGTGGCAGCTTCTCCGCAAACAGGTCGATCTTGTTCAGGAACAGGATGATGCTCGTCTTTACGAACCAGCGCGAGTTGCAGATCGAGTCGAAGAGCGTGAGCGCCTCTTGCATGCGGTTCTGGGGGTGCGCGTGCGCGTTAGCGAGCGAATATGAAATATGAAGCAAGGAGGAAGAAAGAGAATGAATACGCACCACACTCTCATCCTCATACAGCATCTGGTCGTACTCGCTCAGACTGACGAGGAACACGAGGGCGGTGACGTTCTCGAAGCAGTGGATCCACTTTTTACGCTCGGAGCGCTGCCCGCCGACGTCGAAGAGCTTGTAGGTTAGTTCGCCGACCTGGGAGGGGGGGGCGTTAGCGAGCGGCGCATGACGTGAAGTGATGACATAAGACAAGAGAGGCTCGACGACCCTGGACTAGAAGGCGGCGGCGCTCTCGTGAGGGAAGACCCTCCCCGTCGGCGGATGCACGCTTCCAACGAGGGTCGACATCGACAGGGAGACGAGGAAGAACGCCTCCCTGACAACGGGCCGCACGCCTCCCCTCCCTCGTCCGTCCTTGGACACACGCACGCCGCGCCAAAACCCGACTCACCTTGAAGGTCGTCTCCGTAATACCCGTCGTCTTGACTCGACTCCGCAGAATATCCTGGTCCGTGGGGAGGTAGTCGGGCGCAGCCATGCGGTCGATCGAGCTGAAGTAGTACACGGCGCTGTCGTTGAGCTGGAACTCGCGCGAGCGGCGCACGGCTTCTTTTACGCCGGGATCTGCAGGCGTCGACGTCGTCAGCACCCGCCTCTTCGCAAGCCAAAAAAAGCCAAAAAAAAAAGAGACTAACCCCTCCACAACCCCCTCACCGCATCCGCCAAGTCGCGGGGCAGGACGTCCGCCTCGATCTGCGGGGGGAGGGCCAATATGGTCGCGCGGCGGGCATCGTTCTGGGGCGCCAGGCTGATGTCGAGCTGGGGCATGGCCTCGAGGATGGCGCGCATGGACTGGACGGTGTTGGAGTAGATGATCTCCTTGTAGGCGTCGCGCTCCTGGGCGTTGTAGCCGTCGAGGTGGATGAGCTTCATCTGCTTCAGCACCGTCGACTTGCCGGACTCGCCGGCGCCGAGGAGCAGCATCTTGATTTCGTTCTTGGCCATCATCCGGTCTCGTTTCAGCTGGCTTTCGATTTCGTCGTTGCCTGCAAGGGTGAGGGGCTTAGTCCACTGGTAACCAGTATAGAGTCGAGAAGGCACTCACGGGCCTTGGCCTCCTCATCCACACCAGTGCTGTTTACACACCCCATTTTTGCGGCTGGCTTCTACGGGTAGGGGGGGTCGGGTCGAGTCGAGTGGTCTCCTCACAGCGAAGGAGGGAGCAACGGGAGAGGGAGAGCGAGTCGGACTCGGGTGATGGGATGGGAAAAGAGAAGGAAGAGCGGCTGACCGTCTCTCTTCTCTTCATCAATCAAATCACTCGTCTCATTACTTAATCTATTTGTTGACACCCGCGTGATCATCTACTATTTACCCCTGTTGGCGACCAGCTCCTTTCGGCGCCCGCTGTCGCGCCATGTGCACTTCCCCATCCGAGGCAAGCGCATCTCGCCCGCCACCCGCCCTTGCTCCAAAGGCTCAATCTCAGCAGAAGACGAGTCGACCTCGCACTCACGGCTGCCAATTCATTCATCCATTCGATGCCCCCTATTCTGCTCCCCTATTTAATTAATTGCGCTCCAATTTGCAATATCCCACCGTGCCTGTGGCCCCAGTGTATTGCCCTCAAGCTTTACCCGCAAACGGGATAAAAATTATCCCACTCCCGTCCCACCGCGCCCGACGTTTCCACGTCGCGAGCACTTGGTTTACCACGTCACGCCTGGGTCCAGTCTCGGTCTCGGTTCCCGGTACGCCGCGGAGGGTCGGATACAGCGACGACGGGTGCAATGTCTCTTAAGCTCTTGGCCTTGGCACGCGCCATGTCATTGTCTCTTCCCTTCTTCCCTTCTTCCCGCCTGTCCGTGCCCAAAAGATAAATAAAAAATAGGATAACGGAGAACGCACGCAGCGCTCGAGGCTCTACCTACCGTCTACTCATTAATTCTGGGCCACCCGACTCGAGCCTCACCAGTCTTCAATTATAATAATACTTGAGGTCGAAAATTGATTG
The DNA here is from genome assembly GCA_014925785.1 of Mycena galopus ATCC 62051. Lineage (NCBI taxonomy): Eukaryota > Fungi > Basidiomycota > Agaricomycetes > Agaricales > Mycenaceae > Mycena > Mycena galopus. Next base: position 32,589 of record WIQG01000138.1, read on the forward strand.
CGAACTTCCATCCTCAACGTCGACCGACTGTAATTTCACTACTTATTCGGGTGCCTCCCTCATATTGCCCTTGCGCCACCTGAAATTATTACTTATTTGACTGCCCGCCTGCTGCGAAAAAACTTTTTTTTTTCTTCTAAATCCCTGCGCCCGGGCCAGGACCCACACCCCCCGTCTTCACGCCGTCTCTACCTCATGTCGCGTCCCCCGCCGCTCCCCTGCCGGATCCCACCGTTCCAATGCCACTGCCCGCCGAATAGTCCTAGTCTGTCTGACTACTTAGGTCTACCGACACCCGACCCTGCCCGAGCCGTACATACCAATACTCAATCTCTTCAAAAAAAAAACGCTCGCCCGAAACTGAAACGTCCGACCTCCGACGGTCTTACTTCCTTACTTAGGGCCCGGAATCCGACTGTTAATATTAATGTTTTGCACGGCGCGGAACCCGAAACCCGAAACCCGAAACCCTGAACCGAACTCCAACGTCGACTATTTTCTCAATCCCTTCCCATCCTATCCAGATCCACGTCTACCTATGTACCCCTCGTCGCCATGCCCATGCCCCTTCCTTTCATTCATTCATTCCCGGCGTCGCACCGCCTCCACCTCCCCCTCCGAGCCGTCGCTCACCGTCCAACGCGCGGTCTTGCCAACGCCTTGCATTTGCCGGCCAATGAATTCAACGAATCCCCACGATCCCGCTGCAAGTCTCAGGTTCAAATCAAATCAAGAAACGGGAACGGGATCAAGTATACCAAGGCGTCCTAATCTTAATCTTACTTATCTGGGCCAACGTACCTTAAAGAATGATCCTCCCTGCCCCTGCAGCGAATCCCCGCTCCGCCCCGCTCTATTTACTCTCGTCTGCCAGTGGTGTCCATGGAAAACCCTGCAAGGCCCGAGGCGTGTCTACCCTAGGAACCCCTCGTCCCTACCTTATTGCCGCCACATGCAACTTGCATAACGTTAACACCAATAACCATACCCAGTCCCGCACCCGATATTGAATCAATGATTAACGTCTCCTTCTCCACTGCTCGAATAAAGAAACGCGAACGAGCTTACCTCCGAGCCATTGTCCACACCGTGAATTATATTTCTTATCCCCACAAAACCAAAACCTCTTTAATTCTTGTCCTGAAAATTCAAACCTAAACCCACCGCAATACCTATCCCTGCGCCACTACACCTCGCCGCTCCCCAATCCTAATCCTGAATATGAATATTCGTGCCTACCTCCGAGTCGTCGGTCCCCCGGTCGTCATCCTACCCTCAGCCCCCCATTCCATATCTGATCTGCCCGACCAAAGTCTTGATCGCCTCTGTCCTGTCCCTGAGGTGAACGCCTGAACCCCACCTTGATATTATACTGATCTTTTTTCTTTCTATCGGGAAGGTCTATGATATCTATCTATAATAATTGAACGGAACCAACCTGCAAATCAAAATCAGGATTGAACGGGAAGCCTCGTGTCATGTATACCCCTCGTCTCCACGCCGCCCACACCTCCGACTCGTCGCTCACCCAACAAATTTCTCAATTCTAAAGTCGTCCGTCCCGTCCGGCATACTAATTAATCTGCTACTCGAGAGAAAAAAAACGGAAACGGCATCGTAAACATTCTAATCCAACCCTCCTCTCCGTCTTAACATTAATCTGAAATGCGCGTGCCCTGATTGCCCCTGAACTTCAATTAAAGGAAGATCCTGCTCCACAAAACTTGAACCCCGACGCGAACCCGCACCTCCGCGCACATCTCTTCAGGACCCTAGCTACCTACCTCATTCCCGCCACCGTGCCTCCTCCCCCTCGTCTCCACGCCTCATTCCCGCCACATGCCTCCGCATTTTCGCTCGCCCTGCCCGAGCCCCTGCCCGCTGCCCAATATAGTGTTTTCATTTACCCCTGACCCACTCGCCCCTCGTTGCTCGTCACCCGATGTTCGAGGACCCAGGTTGATACTCCGCCCACGCGCGGTCCCCGTGTCAAATAAAAATAGCATGCACCTGGCGCAGACTTCATCCGTTCCGCCCGGGATAAAATATTTCCTGGGTAATGTTTCTCCCGCTCTGAAACACTGCTGTTTTTCTTGGTGCGTCTGTCTGTCTGTATTTATTATTAAATTTCTATTCCCTCAAATCCTCAGCGCCTGTCCGCGTGTCTTGCTTCGGAATACCATTCTTTCCGCACTCCATATATATGTCTGAGTCATTCCCCCGACTTGAACACCGGTCGGCATGATGTCTAACCTCGGTCCGATGTATGTATCGGGCGGGGGATCCCAACTCTAATCCTGTAATCCCTAATCTCAACCCTACCCTGAAACATATGCCGATACCGACATAATGTTTCGGCTTGACGGATGATTCTGACGTACCGCCACAAATTGGTTTTACCACTCCGTGTCTGAATTATGGATCTTGTCTGTCTGTCCTCACCTCACTCTAATAATAATACATTCACTCCAAGCCGGAACGCCACCATGGTCATGGCCACACACTGTCAAGGATCAAGTAGAAGCTCTTCCCCCGTTCCTTTTCTTGTTCTGAACCCTCAAAATTCGGATCCATCCGTCCTCCTTCTTCCATTCCCACCTTGATCTTCGGCCTCATTCCATTTCTGTCTCTCATTCCTTCCGACGTCGACGCTTCGACTCCCATGGCTAAGCCTCTGCTGATTCTGAAATATTATTCACTACCGGACGTTCCAAGTCCCCACTCCGCTGACTAGCTCCAATACCTGGAACACCATGCGTCTCCGAGATTTCTACCACACCCCTATCACTCACCGCATGCCTCTGTCACTGCTGGGTCATCGGTCTGGCCGCGTCCGACGCCCGACTTCCAAGCCTCTGCGTCCTCATTCGAAAATATTAATCTCTGCCGGTTACTTCGAACTCCCGTTGGGCGTGGTTCAACGCACGGCAAGATGCTGTATAAGCCCCCGGGCCTCCGAGATCTCTACCACTCATTGCATGGCCCTCACATGAGCACGTCGTCGTCGCATGGACGCCGGACTTGTCCCAATCTCCGTCCCTTCCCATTTTAGCCCATCTTCCCTTTCCCTTCCATCTCTCGCACATCTAATCTCCGCGCACATAGGTGATAAGTAGCTACTTAGGTGCCGCCCAATCCAACTCGACGATGACAATCAAACCCCAAGCCGGTGACATTGTGAGACACCCTCCATGCGGTGCCAATCACGATTGAATCAGCTTGACGTTGGTGACTGAACAGTCTGAACTCAATCAGTGATCACCGACTCTGCGTGATCTTCCCCCTGCCTCTAAGCGTACCGTTTACTAATTGAGATTTGAACAGTGATAGTAATACGCCGAACACAGAACGCCGCCTCGAGTCTTTACTTTACCGCTCTAAGTAAGTCCGAGTCTTTATAAGACTGACGGCCCCGGTGGGTGTCACTAGTAATGTAGTCTCGTCCACAGGACACCGCCTTGCGTGTCCATGGTTGATAATCGCAAAATCAATCATTCCCCGCACTGCTTTTTACGGAAAAACGCCGATACTGTTCAATTTATGGGCGCTGGCTTCTTGAACTTCCTGATCTTTCTTACCAATTCCCACTGGGGAGTTCCCCGTTCTTGAAATCCTCTCCGACCCTTGGCGGCCGGAAAATCTCGGTATGCAGCCAGGTTGCAGTTAAGCATCGGGCGTGCGCAGCTACCGTTGGTTCTATTTGATGCTTGATGGCTGACACTGCCCGGATCCGGATCCACTCGGACACGGAACTTGAGCATGAGGTTGGATTTGCGAGTCCCCGCCGCAATCCACACGCCGTCGTCAAGTAACAGTCCGGTATCGAGACGGCTCGATATTTTGGATTTCCTTCGGTGGGTTGTAGTTCCCATTGATGATGTACAGTGTGTGAGTTCGAAATTCGAACTTCGAATCAACGCATGATCCTCCCTCACCTCCCTTTGCTCATAGTTAATTCAGATGTTGGGGCTTGCGATTGTGATCTTATCTGCTTCCGATACGCAGATAAGATAAAGGAGCAGGTTACCGGATGCTGCCTCGGCTGATAAATGCTAATGCCACCTTCCGCGCCCACTTTTCAACCAATCATTGATCTCCAAGCTGGCCAATCCTATACCCGCATTGTATACTTATACATTTTATACTGCTCGCGAATGCATCCGGGGAGACCCCGTCACTACAGCGTCAGATATAGATAGGAGGATCACCCGCAATTAGTTGAGTTTCAACGGGCGGGTGGAATGCGGATACAAACCACCGTCTGAGAAAATACATCAACCAAAGATGCCTCACTTCATCCCAGTTCGCTGCATTGGTTCCACCCCGAACGGATCTGGTGTTCAACCTGATTTTTCAACTGACCTGTTGTGAGCTAACTCAATTCAAATTCCGCTGAAACTATGTGCTTCACTGCATTCACTCGGTACCAAGCGATTCGTATGCATTAATGATCACTATCCTCTAACTCTTGGGGCGATGCGTGACTCGGGTGGGGCTTTATAACCTGGAAGGAATTATCAATCACAGACGGGAGGCCGCTCAGATGTTGGGTTGTATTAATGAAATTCCGTTCCTTGTGGGGCCGGCTTGGTCAACTTCGACATGGACATCGAAGAATTGAATCAACTCAGCCAGGGTTCAACTCAACTCGCCTCGCCAAAATGAAATGTGGACATTTCTTCCCCGTTGCTCCAGTATAATAAGCAAAGACACACTAGTGAAAATACTGCAAATTTTGAGAGTTCACGTCTTTACTGAAGGCTGTGCAGTCCTCTTGACTAACAAGTATGCACATACGAACCTGTGGCGCTCGAACTGAGGAGTTATCTTCCAAGTATGGTAATGTCCCGTGTGACCGATGGTTCCAAGTCAGGATTCATCCGCTGCTGCATCTCACTTTATTGGACCGCTGCAATTGAAGCAGCTAGCTCAGTCCTCTGCAGAAGCATTGTACTGGCGCTCAACATGGTCCGAGATTCGAACCCATGCATCAATGACGCTCTTTTTTATGATGTCATTAGGAAGATGGCAGCATACCAGCTGACTGGGGGCAAAAGCTAAGGCATGTGAACCTCATATGCCTTACACACATGTGGTTCTCATGTCGTCAAACCTTGTGACAAAGGTGTCAATCACCTTTGTTGCACCTTTGTTTTTGCCTTTGAGCCACCCCAAAAAACAAAGGTGCAACAAAGCTAACTAAAACCTTTGTTGCACGATGTGATGGCATGTGAACCACATGTGTGTAAGGCATATGAATTCCATATGCCTTGGCTTTTGCCCCCAGTGCGGGCTATACTGCCCCCACATCTCACTTTTTTTCATCAAGAACCAACAGGATTGTTTATGATACCCCCATGTCCGTCCTTGCTGGTCTTGAGCAGTGGACCCTGCGTGTTTACTTATTGCTCTCATTTCCATGGTTCCTTTGTTCTTGGGAAAGTGGGTCCAAAATACTATTTGAAAACAATTTCAAATGGTTTTAAACTGGTTGAATACCATTTCCTTTTGATTTCCCCTGAACTTCACACAAAAACAAAATGATTGGTGCCCTGGGCGAAACTACTTCAAAGCGAATGTTATATGCAAACTGCTCATTGAGAGACCAGTGGCTCCCGGATTTGGCAGATCAGATAAGCTTGGCCATGGATGGATCTGGTCGAAGACTACGCCACTGACCAGTCGCACAAAATGAAGGCGAGAAGAAGGGTGAGTAGGGCCGTGTATATAATTCCCAGCGGATTAAAAACTGGTTTGTAATTCTGGTTTGTAAACAGGCCGTTTATAAACCGGTTTACAAACAGGGTATCCCAAAGTCCATTTTCTGACCTAAAACATAAGTTTTCACCTTCTCTGATCCTTGTAGTGTGTCTAGACTACAACTTCATCAGAGCTCCGTGGCTCCGAACTGCCTTGGTAACTTGGGAAACCCAACCTGCCCCCTTCTCTGACAACTTCGCCATTAGCTGACTTCTGGATCCTCATACGGAATCACCAGTTCTATTTGCTTGATAGCAGTGATACTTGATTAAGAGAAGAGAAAATGAGGGATAACAACTGTTTCTGTGAGTTCAACTTTGTTCGACTCAAGAATTGCTGATGGCCCGGGTTGCCGAGACAATTAAAAACCAGTCATTTTGCCCAACCATTTACAAACTGGGTTTACAAACACTGGTTTATAAACTGGTTTGCAAACCGGAATTATATACACGACCCTAAGGGTGAGTCATTGCTCAGTTCACGTGGCATAGCCACTGATGAGCTGCCGTTCGGCAAAACACAAGAAGCGGCACGAACCGGGTCATCAAACTCTATTTCCCGTTTCGGAGGTGCAAAGTTTTTATTTTATCTGACGATTTCACGTTTCAAGGTCGGGAACAACAGGATCAAAACAAGCGCCGTCTCCCACCTTGTTATGCCGCCTCCATCCTTGTTTTGATTATAAGTATTCGCCCCAATTTGACGAGGGCTTCTTGAGGGCTTCCGCAATTTCAGACCAATCAGTCCAGCGACCGATTTGCGATCCCTTTTGGAAGGTGGGGCTTCTTAGGAAAATCTGTCATTCCGAAGGTCATCTGGCCGTCGACCACCTTGTTATGCCGGCTCCCTCCTTGTTTTGATTATAAGTATTCGCCCCAAATTTGACGATCCGTAATTTCAGACCAATCAGTCCGGCGACCGATTTACGATCCCTTTTGGAAGGTAGGGCTTCTTGGGAACATCTGTCATTCCGAAGGTCATCTTTTGCTGAACATGCCGGCTCGGATTGCGGAAGGTTTTGTTAGCCGGGGCATTCAACCCTGGGTGGCGCTCCGAATGATTGATTTCAGAGATTAGTTACTACGGCTGCATCATGCGAAGTATGTCATATAGTTGATTGTTGAGGCGGCTGTAGAGACAGATCCACGTTCGACTGACAGGGCATGTCCCTCAAAAAATATAAACTATTTTGTCCACGTATAGGTGTGGGGTGAATGTGATCTCTGTATGAGAAGGATGCTGGTTGAACGATGTACTCTCTTTGGGTCCAGTAGTTTGGTCTACTTGTGCGCATAACATTCAAATTTCGGGTGAATGTAGGAACGATCAATCAAGGGAAGTTGAATCAACTTGCCAGGCACCTTCCGACCTGCCGTTAGGTCATTGACCTCTTCGATTGGACACCAAGACATTCGAGCCCTGGTTGAAAGCAGAAGATATACTAGTTCAAGTTGAAAACTTCGCACCGGCAAGAAAATGACGAATGTCGTGTGCATGATGTTATCTCGTGAACTGGCTGCATCTGGCTCGGTTCCTGGAATGAAGATGGACGGCAGGTTTAAGTTGTCATCGAAGACAGAGAAGACAGGAAGTACGGTGGCGTCGCCGCATGCCGGCGGCTCGAAGTTGAACTCAAGTTAAACTGCTGCGATTGAACCAAAATCAAGCAAGCCTCTCCGAGCCCTAAGTCTAGTGAAATATCTACAACTAGGATGAGAAGCAGATGATGGATTCACAAATGCATTCCCTGAAAAGCGGGAGTTCAGTTTAGACTGTTGCCCTGGCTAGCTATTCAAGGATCGTGAGAGGCCATTGTGCCACCATCACAACCCTCCAGACAAAGGAGGCTAAATGCCGCCGTACCTACGCGTGGATTGTCCCTGTTCTCCCCATAGTGCTCCCAACTCTCTCACTGTTCCGACTTCAAGATGAATTCTTTCACAGTGAGTCTTAGATTTCGTTCACAAAGCTGCATGCCCAGACATGCAACCACAGGCTGGGACCCGCGTCTTCTACTGGAACAACGCCGGACAGGCGGTGTATGCTACTGTCGAGGCCGTCCAGAGAAAGCAAGATGTGTGTATTTTGTTTTGCCTCCACGAAACAAGGCGTGTTGACCTGCGGGGTGTCGGCTCAGGGCACCGTGGTCGTTAGCCTCAAGCTAGACGACGGTCAATCGATTAGTCTTCCGTGAGCACTAGCTTCAGTGCCCGATATTAGTTCGTAGAAACTCAGAGAGAAGGCAGTGCCAAATCCGTGACGAAGGTGGAGGCTTGTTGAGTTGGGAAACTGGGTTGAAAAAGCAAAGATAAGAAATTGGAGTTGTATGGGTGAACTTTTGCGGAAATTGATGGGCAAGACCTGCGTAGTAAGGTCACGCAGAATCTGGCGTTCATGATCACTCGTTGTTGGCGGAACGGTCGGAACCGCACAGAGGTACCTTGTGTTGGTTTTATAAATCCCACGGGATAGTCGCAAAAGGAACATTCCAGTTGGTTGCAGAAGGATGACTAGTCGCTCAGTGAATATTCAGTTATTGTCTAAGCCTGCGATGCGGTTGGTAGTCTGAGAAAGCCCTTGGTCAGTGGCGCATGCAACGACACCACCTGAGAACGACGGCTAAACCCCATTCTATCTTGCTTCAAGACATCATATAGGGGTGTGTCGAACGAATACAACTCGACAATCGAAATCCAGAAATTCAGAATTATGAGATGGATACTTTGTACTACGGACGGAAATTTCAAGTAAACATCGCGCTGTTATGTGAGGCACATGTACAACTTTCACTCGTGTTCGGTTTGACGTAGGCGGACAATCCATGACTCGTGAGGACCCACAGAGAGCACGCGGTCCATTGCGGGCCGGCGGTTCGAACCGAAGTTGAAACGGCTCGAGAAGCATTCAAACTTCTCCAAGCCGTCAATCTGTGGGAAGAATAAAGAGGGCCCAGATAATGGAATCCATGCGAACTAAATAAGGATATGTAAAAATTGGGGCTCGAGCTCAGTGTTGGCGCAGTCAGCTATTCACAGATCGTGAGACGCCGCCGCCGTCGGACACCTGTAGGGCAAGACGTAAATGCCGCCGTACCCACGCATCGTCCTTGTTCTGCCCCACAGTCCTCAAAAACTCTCGGTTTCTCAATTCTGAATGGATTCTTTCGTAGTGAGTGCTGTGTCTCGTTTGCAACGTTACGGGCCCTAACATGTATGAAATCACAGGCAGGGACCCACGTGTTCTTCTGGAACAGCGCTGGAGCGGTGGTGTACGCTACAGTGGAGAGCGTCACAACAAACCCAGATGTGCTCGTTTTGCGACACGCGACTCATGGTGTATTGACCTCGCATCCTTCAGGGCACAGTGGTCGTCAAGCTCAAGCAAGATAACGGACAATCGATCATCCTGCCGTGAGTGTCAGATTCGTTGGCCAATATTGTTTAGTGGAAACTTAGGGAGAAGGTAGAGCTAAATCCGTGACCAAGGTGGAAGCTTCGAGTTGACTTGATAAATTCGGGTTGAAAAGGCCAGGAGGCCTATTCCATTGAATTAGCGATTGAAGTTATGCGACCTGTGTAGTGCGCGAGCACAAAAAACTTGTATTTTGTGGGATGCACCTGGCTACTCGATCCACACGTCGAGGCCCCGAGCGAGGAAATGTTCGACTTCAGGCGGAACGAGCGGAGGATGGTCCAAGATGACGAGATGAAAATGTCGCAGCTTTGTTTTGTACTCCACCTGCTTTTCGATGAAATCGATCCATACCTCACCCTCGGGCTACTCCGGTTTGATGATCGTCAGCTCCTGCAACGTTCCGGGGAGGGGTTTGGGGATATCCGAATCGCCGCAAAAAAGGAAGCCACTAGTGCAGGCTCGCACCAGTAGGAGACAAGTTTAGGAGGGAAGCCTTGGTAAAAGTTAATAAACCGACGTGAAGTTCAAATAAAGCGGGGGAATGGGCGGCAAATGTTCGAGGAATCCATAGTTGGACTCCGAGAACACCAGGGCGGAGCGCAGCGCGCGGAAAAAAGAAAGTGCGGGTGGTCGAGGAGGTTTGTCAGCTCAATGTGGATGAGGAGATTCACCGGATCCGATGCAGCAGCCAGAACCAACTCGAAGCCGATCCTCAAGAATTGGAGCCACGAGAGCACAAGAATCTCGTCAGACCAAGAATTTTGGTCGTGCCAAGGGGAGGCAAGGAGACTGTCAAGGACATTAGGCGTCCACACCCTTTCAATAGCCGGGAGGCACTGCGACTGCATAAATTCGTCCGCATCGAGTCTAGTGAATAAGTAAGACACAGGGCTCGAGATGGTCCCATGTGGATGGGACTAATGTGTCGAGCCCGTTGGCGAATTTCATGGTTAGGGTTGTTGGCAGAGGTGCATGCATCTTCGCTAGTTGGGAAAAGTGCCCTGGCAATATGTTTGGAAAGCTTAGCGCTTCCCATCGCGCGGAAAAACGCAGTAGAGAATCGAAAATGTCTTGGCGGTCATCACTGGAAGTCCGAGGGGGAAGTGGAGCTGACCGTTCAAGCCAATCGACCATCGCATCCTTCTTGGTCTCACAAAGGCCATCGGAATATGGAGAGAGGTCCAGAGCCTCGGCATCACAAACACAATAGACCGCCGTACGCTGCAGATCCAAAGAGCAGCGGCGCTTCGATGGCGCTCATAACGGCGTTGCAACCCGCCGGAAGGCAATAGAGGAATATTCCCTGATTTTCCTCCACAATGTCTTGCGGGAGACGGCGAGGATGAGATATGAGAGCTCGTAAGATTCCATGTGATCCTTCGCTCGATCCGCTGGACAGGGAGATCGTGAATGAGCGACTCCGAGTCGAGAGTCAGACGTACCAAGTTTAGGCTCTACTTAGTAGCTCTGCTTCGTACTATAGCGGCTGGCCTCTGATGAGGTTGGATCTGCTCGACCTCTGTATACTTCGGGACGTAGTTCGCATTAAAGTGCCCGCGGAATGGGGATTCCATGAAAGAATCGTGGACGTGGGGCATGGCCGCAGTGGTGGGGCCCTGTGTGGTCACGTGATCAAACGCGACTTTTAAAAGAGCCCAAGCTCCGGTAAATAACATGTTGAAACCTGGAAAATTCAAAATAGGCAACCGTGTTGCATAAAAAGAGCGGAAAAGCGCTTCAATTTCCCTCTCATTTGTTTTCGACTCTTCTGGCTTGAAACTCGTTTCAAGTTGAACAGGATCATCGGAAAGGAAAACGAACCAATTATTCAGAACCTGAAGGACGTACATCGCCGCAGCAAGCATACAAATTGAGCCATTTAAACTGCAGGTGCGCCTGCAACACTGCGAAGGTCGGCGCCTGAATATTCGTTGTGTCAACCATTCGGTTAAGAGTTATGACCACCGTGGAGTTGCCGAATACATGCATTGAGGTGTGTTCCGGTGCTGTACGCGTTGTACGGGACATAAGTTTAGTTTCGAACTTGAAGCTGGATTCGGTACGGTTTCAACCTGTCCCGCACTATAATCTTGCGCAAAACAAAGTGAGGCGACTTTGTTCGGTGTTCGCTCTTCAAGTTGTGCTGTCAGCTCGTCCAGTAGTTGAAATGTTGAACTTGAGGACTTGCTATTGGAATGGATCCCATTCCAGGTAAGCGACCAACCATCTCTCACTCTTTCCGCGACACGAGTCGTCATAAGCACAACCGGACCACAGATCCAAATACCCAATTCAGTTACAAGAACCCGACCAAGACCGTATATCAGTCTACTTGTTGGACCCATTCGACGTGCGCCAGAACGGCCGATAGCTCTTCTTTTTCTGCGGCGGGGGGCCAGGGAGGAGCTGCAGCCCACCCGCGGTCCGCACCAGTACATCCGGCTCCGTGTGCGTGTCTCCGTAGTGCGGAATGGCGTCCGCCTGCTCCTGCTTCAGGATCGAGAGCCGGCTGGGCGGAGGCGCTGGTGCGAGTTGTGCCACGGGTGGTCGTGGTGGTATTGGTGGTGCCTGTGCGTTGTATAGTATGTATGGGTTGTGGGGAACCGGGACCATCCAATTCGCATTGAAGGTCGAGAATTCGGGGTCGGGCTTCATGGCACGCTTCCTCCGCTGTCGAGAGCGGTAACAAAGCCAGATGAGTATACCGAGGCCGACAACCGCGAAGGTTATCGTTACGGCGAAACGGGTATAGCTGAGGCCCAAGATTGTCGGTGTGGAGTCATCTTCCGGAAAGCTGCTCGGAAATGAGCTTCTGCGCCTGAAGGGAATGGTGAGAAAGGAGACGCACTTCAAATCATCTTCGTCGTTGAGGTTTGGGTCGACATTGAAGGTCTGTCGCGTCTCGATTTGCCCGAAATTAATCCTGGCATACTCTTATGAGGGATTCAGGGCCGGGGAAAGAGCGCTGCATACGGATCGACTTGGATGGAACGCGTCCTTCTTGCTCTGCGCACAAGATGAGAAGCTGGAATACGATGCCAGTATCGAGAGTGCGCGTACCCGATACGCGTACAGGACACCGTCCCGCACAGCGTCGCCAATAAGAAGGCGCTTTTTTTGGTGAGTCAGTAAGTGCTTCCGTGATGGGGCTCCAAATGTGACGGCAACTCACACGACGTATAGCATTCCGCCTGGAAATGCCAAAAGAGAGACAAGGGAAGGACGGAAAGCAGAAGGGAAACGAAAAAGACAAAAACGAAGTGGGGCCTGAGGAAGGGCCTAGCGGCGGCATTCACAGATGCGAAGTGGGTTATATATCGCACACCGACAACGCCGACAGCTACCCTACCCACGCCTCAGCCCAACTGTATTGAATGATTTGAAACCTGGATTCCATCAGACAGATTTGGCGTCAGTTACTGGGCGCGGACCGATGGAAACAGATGCGGAAGATCTTCGTGGGATGCAAATTGTTGGAGCTGTGTGGGCACTGGACTTTGATGAAATCCTAGATACTACGGACGACGAACAAATTGCAGGCAAGGGTTCAGCGGTGTTAGTAGAGACATATCGCGCTTGACGCGGGAAAAGATCAGGCTCGGGGACATTCGAGCGGGGACGATCATACCGGCTGCAATCGAATCCAGACAACAAGGGCAGGGGGTGTGGTGGTGGACTTGCCTACCCCACGAAAAAAAAATACAGGTGAGTAATTTTGGGCAAGGGGAGCGTTCTGGTCGAGAATTCAAGCCAGGAGAAGGAATCATGTCTGGGTAGGATGATCTTCAGTGGCGATCTTCGTGATCTTCGCGCGCGAAAACCAAGTAGCAATCCCGCTAACCGAGCGGCTAACACCCTGATCCATATCGCAAGTCGGGAGAAATAAAATTGCCATAGAATAACGATACACAGGACACGGAAAGATGGCACGCGGATCCTACAGGTTGGGAGTCGGATCTGCGGGCGCTTCTGCTGCCACAGGCGCCGACACCGGGTGGTCTATCACCTTTCCGACAATGTTGTATCTTTTTCTGGGCATCCACTGTCAGCTGAAGAGCAAAAAAAAGCGGCGCCACACGCACGTGAAAAACCCATGCCAGTCATCCAGGACTTTGCGATCCGACTCCTCCAGGTCGCTGTAGTCCGGGACCGCGTGCTCCTCCTTCAGACTCGACATCCCGAGCCCCTTGGACCCATCCTTGCCGGCGAAAATATTGTAGGAGCGTCCTGGGCCGTACACATCCGCTTTGGCGGACACATCGAAAACAGTGCCTGCAATCGTGCTCAATTCAAGGCAGAATGAACATGGAAAGCTCCCAAACCCTTGATGGAGACATAGATGGGTTTTGATACATCTGAGCCATCGAATTCCTTCAGTTGCTCCAAGGTGAAAGGGTCATCTTTCGGAGGCGCAAGATCCTCTCTTGCAGGCTGCATGATGGATTTAACAGGTTTCTCGTCAACAGGAGCTGGCTCTGGTGCAGGGGTAGGAGCTTCCGAGAAAAAATGCCGATACGCAAGGAACGCTGCGGGAAGGAGGACGACTAGGGCGTATTTGGAAAGATCAAGGAAAGCCATACGCCGATAGCGTGACGGTCACTGGTTATGACGTGACCCAACGTGACTCGGCTTTTTCCTTTTTGATCCTTTCCTCTACCTCTGCTGGACTGGTAGGCCTCACTGCTTTTGAGTGGCAAAGAGGCATGTGCACGGCGTCTGCCTGTCTCCATAAACCGTTTTGCGATGATTTTTGCTGGGTTGGCTTGTAACTCGACAAATGATCATGAGTCATCGAAACGAGTCGTCGATGCTCGTAGCAGATAATGACTTGAAGCGACCTCTGCCCTCGCTTATCTTTCGAGATTTCTGTCAAATTCTGCGGTCGTGGCGCTACGTGGTCTACCGTGCTCCCGCCGGACTAGTCCGAAATGTAGCTCGATGCACAGCATACTGCGCTTCTGTACCAACGGAGACGACCACGGATCTTGTCTTAGTCTGGTCCAAGTCTGGTCTCTCGTTTACTGGCGTTCGAAACCTGCTTCAAATAATCTAATCTGATAGCAGAAGATCCAATCAGTCGCCCAAAGCGGCGTTCAAAGCAATCATGCTGCTCTTTGACTCAAAGCGCTTAAGCGGCTTTTGTCTTTGGTGGATTGTTCTCGACTATCGCCATGACTCCGCGACTGTGGGACCGCGCAGCACCCCACAGGTATAAAAGCAGAGCGGCGGCGCTTCTTTCTTCCCCGCCTCTCCGTCTACCAACGGTGTGGCTACTGTACCACCACCACTGTCGCTCCTTCACTCCTTCACTCTCAATTCCCTTTGATATTACAAGAGCATGGATAATCTCTCCATCCCTCCGCCGTTATCCTTCCCCTCCCCGCCTCTCATGACAATCTCAGCCCCGATACCGACTACGATTCCCCGACCGGTCTACGGGGTGCCGCAGTACATGTACCACGGGCTGTCGTTTGACCTGCTTCCGCCGCATATCCAGTGCTTCCTGTCCTCGCACGGCCTCGACAACACAGCGGATTTCGACACCGCATCTGTCTCCGGCGTCCGGCTCGCGCTCACGGACAGCCTCATGGACGCAGTGGACGGCATCTGTCAAGCAATCGTCCACGTCAACGTGCGGTACAACCTCCTACACACCATCTACCCTGCAGATCATCTGTTCCTGTGCACCCTGGTGCATGTCCTCCGGCGAGAATTGCTTCCGATGCTGGAGCGATACATGGCGGAGCATCTAGCCTATGCGGATGCGCTGGTGTGGGCGGACGTTGCCGCGCGTGAGAACGGCCCCGACGCGCTCAGTGCGGATGAGGCGCTGCACTATCGGTCGCTGCAAACGCAGCCTGCTGTCGATCTCGTGGCTACGCGCCTGGTCGATCTGTACGAATGGGCGGCGGCAATGTGGATGATGGGCTGGCGCTCCGATGGGTGTACGACGTACCTTCAGGGTCAGGGCCAGCCCCCATGCCCTCCGTTGGTTTCTGAGGTCACTAAGGAAGAGACCGCTCCGTGCCGCATCGAAACTCCTCCTCCTACATTCACTTTTGGAACTGTCCACTCACCGCCCGTGCGCCCGAGCACCCCCTCCCGCGACCCCACAAGCCAACCCATCACCCCCGACTCGAGCCCGCGCAGCGCACGCCGCATCGCAGCGAGCCCGCCAGCTAGTCCAGGTCCGGTTCGAACCCCACGTGGCTTGTCTGCGTCGCGGATCCAGAGGCCCAAATCTACGGCCAATGCGCCGGTGAAGGCGAAGTATCCCCCACTCGGCATGGGCCGCACGTTGAGCTTGCCGCAGAGGTCGAGGTAGCTGCGCGAATCCAATCTACCAACTTGGACCGCATAAACAGGTGAACGAATGGACGAGTCCTGAGAGTACGGGACCAATTATAATGGATAATATGTATGGATGTATCTGTAGCTAGCTTTCCGTGTAAGTAAGTAGGTCACCCACGTCCTTATGAATGAATAAATCGATTTGCAGTTCTCGAATGTCTCTGAATTCAAAATCTTTCTTGCGACCTGTCGTGCGTGAGCCGAAGCACTGTTCACAATTACCGCTCGAGTCCCACTATAAACATTGATTTTCAGCTCACTTCATGGTATCGGACGAAGTTCGGGTTTATAAATTATCCGTCACCAGAGGTAAAAAAGAAAACCTTTTTCGGCCCGTCTTTCGCGCGGCTTGTTCGGGCTTGGCGTCGACGATTGGCTGCCAAGAGATGGTGAGAACGGAAGCCTGAATTGTGACTGGGCACCGCGTGACCGTGCCCTTTTTCCTTTTGTTACCTCCCACAAACATGGTTCGACGATTCCCCGGATTGGACGCTTTCTTGCAAGAAAGAGGGGTTTCTTGGCACCTTGAATGTTAGTCAAAATCTATGATTCGAAGAAATACGACAGTCAGTCCGGAAAATACTTGACGCAGCTCGCAATCGCTGCGTGAATCGATGCTCAGTTTGTGCAGTTGACTCGCACGGTGGTGGAATGATGACCTTCTCTTTATCTTCGGACGCCGAAAGCCTCGGCGCCTCGTACATAAATATGCTCCACGTAACTTATGGGCTGGCTCTTCTATTCCCCAGCTACCACTGCAAACCATAAACATGGATACGAACCTTACGGGCCCGTCGGGAGGCGACTCTCGTACGTTCTTTTATTCCCTCCCCCCGAATTGACTTGCAAAAAGAGTTCTATTATCAGTGACCCAGTCGCCCGAGATGAACGCTCAATTTGACAGGGGAGACATTGCCTGGATTTACTGTTCGCAAGGCCAACTTCTTCCTGGTTCATATTCTCATGGTTTCAGCTGCCGCCGTCCTTGTGTGGGTGATGATACCTGCCATTGGCTTTCTGTACGCCGGGTTGGCTAGACGGCACCACTCGCTTTCCCTCGTGTGGCAGAGTCTCATCAGCGTAGCCGTGGTGACCTTTCAATGGCGCGTCCAGCCTTGGATCATCATGTCACTGCTCACACTTCTCCAGGTTCTTCTGGGGTTATTCCCTCACGTTTTCGCATTCTGCTGGTCTATTCATTGGCAAGACTATTCTGGTTCGTGTAGCGAACACCACACTAAGACAGGTCTCTAGGCGACTTGGCGAACTTCGGTTCAAAAGGCGTCCTCGCGCGGCCTAGTGTCGGCTCTGCACTAATCCCCGACATCCTCTTTTACCTCTTCCAGCTGGTCTTCTCATGCGCCACGGCGATGATCGTGCGTCAGGGCCTTTCTTTGGTAGAGTTTTAGCTCATAATTGCGTTAACGTTGCAGATGATCGGCGGCGCTATGGAGCGAGGTGGGTTTTTCGATTTCCTTGGCCGCGTCCACACCGGTCTGATTGACCAATCCCAGGCCGGCTCATCCCCAGTGCGATTTTTATCTTCATGTCGGAATCACCTTCTCCACCCCTCCATGTGGCTAATTTTTCGGCAGTTGGACGACGATTGTTTATGACCCCATCGCCTGTTGGACATGGAACTCCTCCGGCTGGTTATTCCAACTGGGCTCGCTCGATTTCGCCGGCGGGGGACCCGTGCATATGTCGTCGTGAGTGTGCATTCTCGAAGTTCATCTGCTTGGCATTGATTTCATCTCGGCACACAGAGGCGCAGGTGCACTCGCGTATGCCCTTGTTCTTGGAAAACGCACGGTACCTCTGCAAGGTGGAAAGATGCCACGGCACAAACCCTCGAACGTCTTCCTGGTCGTGCTTGGAACCGTGCTCCTCTGGTTCGGCTGGTTTGGCAAGTCATATTACAAGGGTTAGATGATCTTTCATTTATCAACTTGCGTCGTGGCGTCCACAGGTTTCAACGGCGGGTCGGCACTCAATGCGAGTCTGCGGGCCATCTACGCTGGCGTGAACACGAATCTTGCTGCAGCTTGTGGTGCGCTCACCTTCTGCGCACTTGACGTCTTACGGCACAAGAAGCGTTGGTCGATGGTCGGACTGTGCTGTGGTGCCGTTGCGGGGCTCGTCGGCATCACACCTGCCTCAGGATTCATCCCCATCTACTTCGCCGTCCCCGTTGGGGTCATCACGGGTTGCACGACGCATTTCGCCATGGGTGCGTGCCAGCCGTCTCCCGTCCCCTGAAATAACACTAAGCACTTACTCAATTCATTTCCGGGTACGCAGACCTAAAAGACGTGCTCCGCATCGACGATGGGTTAGATGTTTTCGCGCTCCATGGGATCGGTGGGCTCACAGGGAACATCCTCACTGGTACGCAGTAAACTCTACTACCCGCAAAAATATCTCACCCTAAAGGATCCCCTGTAGGTCTTTTCGCCGCGGACTACATCGCCGCCCTTGACGGGTATTCAAGTATCCCTGGCGGCTGGATCAACGGGAATTACATTCAGCTTGGGTACCAGCTCGCCGGCTGCGCTGCTATCCTCTCTTACTCATTCACCGTCACGTCCATTCTGCTCCTTGTGATGGACAAGGTTCCCGGGCTGCGCCTCCGCGTGTCGGAAGAGGAGGAAACAGGTGGCCTCGATCTGCACGAGATCGGGGAAGCGATTATGGAGTATGGGATGACGGAGGTACTTGAAGCGGGGACAAGGCGGCTACACGAGGAGAAGGAGAAGGAAGAGAAGAGTCCCCTGGAGAGTGCAGAGAAGGTTGGGGAGGCGTAGTTACGTGTAGTACAACAGGTTTATAACGCATTGATGTAAATTCACTGAAGAACCAAGGGGCTGTCGGGATTCGAATTTCGGATAGGGGGTAGGGGGGGGGGGGGTCCCGACCAAGGTCTTAAAAATCTTTTCATAGTAGATTTCAAATTAGGCCAGAATCTTGTTTAAAGCACATTTTGACCCATGGAAGGCCCTGGAAGGCATGTGTTAGGTCCCCAGAAGTGTCTAGAACCTCCCCCTGGCCTTGGTAGCCCCTGCATAAATATTTTTGCAATTGAATGCCTCCAAAAGTGTATCAGAAATTGCCCAGTGCACATATTTGAGTCATTTGCTGACTCAAACAACATGTCTGATGTTCAATATGCACTCAGAGACTTGCGCGTAGAATGTATGTCGCGTCGGCCTGTTCGGGCGGGAAGTGGCCATCAGGTGGCGATGTAAATGCACATGACCCGGGACGACGGTCCGGCACTACCCGTGGGAAACTCCTTCCCTATATAGGGGGGGAGGGGGGGGGTCTGAGGGAGGGCCTTAAAAATCTTTTCGACCCCCTATCCATTTTTCGAATCCCGACAGCCCCTTGTGAAGAACGAAAAAAACCTGCCAGAGAACAAGTTGAAATTGTGTCCAGAAATCTCGGTTGAAACTGACACCACCTCGCGGGTCGGATGCTCGCGGGAAAGCTCTCTTTGGGCGTCACATCCAAGAATTCTTACCACGACCTGGGCCTTCTTGCCAGAATATCCTAATTCGAAAGAGCCTTCGGCCCGTAGTCACGGAGACATGCAGGCAGTCGGTTGGGGAAAGGGTTGAAATAGTATGCTTAGCACAGGTCTGCCATCGCGGGGGATGTCGCTTAGTAGCCCGCCTAAACAATGATGAATGGAATGCCCGATGCACGAGGCAACGGCCTTCGAGCCAAAAAAGCAACACGTGAAATACGCCCCGCAGAAAGAGTCGATTTCCTAGAAGGGTAAATTTTCAAGGCGCCGGCGTTACATAGGAACGTAGTAGGAATGAATGGTTCGTACCCTCTCCTGGTCAAATTTGAAATGTTCATCAAAGTCGGTGACCGCCTAGTATCCATCGTCCTGAGTATAGACTAAAAAGGAGGTTGAAAGGCCCACAAAGACAATATCCGCACCGACGAAAGCTTTCCGCACGTTATCTTCATTCCCGACCTGGACCGTGAGGGAGACGTCGATCTTTGCGCTTCGCGCGTAGGACGGTACAGCTTGTCCGACTGAAGCAGCGCACGTGCGACACTGCCGACTTGCTTTCCCGTGATGCCCACGATGACCACGAATGGTCCGGTCGCTGAGTGACTGAGTCGCTGATTGTCATTCAGACGCGTTAATGGGGATTTTACCATCTTGCTGATTTTTTCAAGAATAAGTAACGCCCACGATAGCGTGGCAAGTCGCTGACCAAGGTTCCCAAAATGCACAGGACCAAAATGCACAGGACCAATGGCAAGATCCGACGGTGCTCAATCAACAGCAATTGTTATATGTTTTCATTCTCGAATGACGCAGCGTACTCTGCTAGGGCACGATTTTTCACGGCAAACCCAGTCCATTAACAGGATCCTAGGGCTGTCACCCGTTACCGTAAACGACGGGTCTACGGGCCGTCGTACGGGTACGGGACCCGGCCGTAGCTGCTTTGGACCACTTGCTTACTTTCCGCCTCAAACGTAAGCTCCGAATTAGGAAAGTATTTTCGGCATATCGGCATGCGCATCATGTTTACCAAACTCGACCTTCCATTGCTACAAGTCCTTGTCGGCGCAAACCTGTGAGGTTCTACCGCTCGATGAGAATTTTTTATGGGGCTGCATAGGGTTATTGTATGAAATGATGTTTTTGATTTGGGATAGTCTCTAAATACATGAATTATGGGTAAAGTACGCAGGGAAATGAGGGCAATGGTGATGGGCGGTGCTGGTGAGCAACCGAGGGAGCGAGCAACGGTGCGGGCGCGGACGCTACACAAACTTGTCAAGATGGCATAGGCCGCCGTGTTTCAGAGAGACACAGCGGGATTTGCACTCGGCATAACGCGCGAGGGGACGACGCAGGCTGAGTCAGGCCCTCGCCCGCCCTCGGAAACCATGCTAGGTGTGGGCTTATTCCATGATAGTGTTCGGGCGACGGGACCAAGCTTGCGGCGGGCGCAAATAGAGAGAAGAGGAGGAGGGCGTCGTGACGAGGTGGTGGGGGGAGACAAGAAAGAGTGGCTGACCACATTGACAGCATCAATCAATGCTTGATGGCATTGCCGTGCTGCCGAAAAAACCTTCCTAATTGGGTGCTTACGTTTGAGGCGGAAAGTTAGTAGTGCTTTGGACCTGGACTTCTACGGGCCGGGTACGGTACGGGTATACCCGTACACGGGTCACCCGTATACGGCCGTATACGGGACTTACGGGTGGATCATTTTTTTACTAGCGTCGCGTACACGGCCAAACCGAAATCTTGTGAAATCTTAAATTTAGTTAAATTGTAATTTCCTACTGCGAGGTCCTTAACGTTGTCTTAAGACTTGATCTCGGCAACGGCGATATCATCGCTGGATGTTACCCGCTGTTGACCTTGTGTAACCGGTGTCTGGAACGAAGCGCTTACACCAGAAGGTCCGTGCGCGGCCAACGTAAGACCACGTGCATGTTGGTTGTCAGACAGCTCTTGCTTCCCGCGCCCACCTTCTCACTTTCCTGTGTCCGCCGTTTGTTCGCCTGCCCTAAGTCTTGCCCCTCAGCTCCCACCCACTTACCCAAAGGTCATTTATGCCAGTCAAAAGTCAAATATGAAGACCTTTAACAACACTTCAAGACCTTCAAGCAAAGAGATCTCTTCAAGACGTTCTCCGCCCGCACTTCAAAACACAAGAGTTGGTATCTCCGAGCCCTGAAACAAAATCTAAGATTTTTTCAAGTCCAAATGTTTTCAAGTCCAAGAGGTTTTCAAGGTTATATGATCAAGCACACTGTCAAGAGACACCAAGGCGCATTCAAGTGGACACATTCAAGCAAGATGCAACGGCCTCAAATTTTGCGCCTGGTTCCTGGCCCTCATTTCTCGCCGTCTTCCAAGATAACCGTCTCTTCTTATCTGTGGTCTGATAGCTATCCACTACTCTGTTATGACTGCGAACAAGCCAACATGGTTTATTATTTTCCCCTTCACCATCACTACGTTCAACCCCCACCTGGACAGAGTTTGGCCAGCTGATCCAGATAATGGCCAGGTCTGGCCAGCTTTGTGGAGGTCTTCCTAGCCAGCTGGAAAGACCCCTATATAGCTGTCTACACAGACTTCCACAAAGCTGGCCAGACCTGGCCATTATCTGGATCAGCTGGCCAAACTCTGTCCAGGTGGGGGTGAATGTAGTGCATAGCATTGAAATATATTTTACAACTTTACTTTCTATCATTTGAATTGCGTAGTCAAATAAATGAATAGGAAGCGGGCGGGGTGCAGCTTTTCTGCTGGCACTGCCGGAGACAGGTCCCGAAGGGGAACATCAATTCTTAACAAAATCTTGAGTTTTGGCTGGTCTCCGTTGTCTGTTTCAGTAAGATAATCACCGTGAAATCATAAATGTGCCGAAACTTAAGAAAGCGCTAAGTTAATGGGGTAGCTGTGTAGTCTGCTGCGAGTCGCGGTAACGTTTCAAGCTTAGTGTACGGCAAGTTGGGCCGAGTTTTCAGTCATTGCTTTCGGCTATTGACCAACTTGTTTGCTCTTTCTACAGTGGTCATGCAGTGGTTGTCCAATATAAGTATATGAAGTTTGACCCATGCTGGAACCCCTCAAAATTTCAACCAGAAACCCATGCGGCATGTTCAAGCGCGGTGTGTAGTGTCTGTGTTCCATTCTATCACAAGGGATCCCTGCGCAAATCCAATACAAATCCCGAAACACATCCCACGCAAATCAGACCATTCAAATGTTGATGTTTGTGAAGGCACGGTTGCGGTGTGTGCGCGGCCCTTGAGCGCGAGGAAAATATCTTGTCTGTTCAGTCTACAGTATGTAATTCCGTCTTCGATTTGTAGTCGTTGAAATCACTGAAAATGTGATTTTTGCTCAAAGGAAACACGTTGACTGAAAAACCCGTATCTCACGGCCGTAACCCGTACACGGACGGGACCCGGCCGTATGGGCTTTGAGAAACTTTCTCTACGGGACGGGTACGGGACGGGTCACCCGTAAATACCCGTTCCGTACCCGTAAAACGGGCACGGGTCTACGGGTGACAGCCCTACCTGAGGATCCCAGCCTGGTGCCGCAGGGAATCCCTCAGTCTGGCATCCAGGATTGCTTCCAACCGTGACGTCGTTGAACGCACCCGTAAATGCAGGAGAGTAGAACTGGAATATCCTGTGGTGAGCTCTGGGGCTAGAGCATACTGGGACTAGGGCTGCGACCTGTTACCGTAAACAACGGGTTTACGGGCCGTCATACGGGTACGGGACCCGGCCGTAGCCGCTTTGGACCTCGACTCCTACACGTATACGGGATTTGCGGGTAGCATGAGGTTCCGATTTTTTTTCGCTGGATCCTTGTTAATGGAAGTAACGTGCGACTCAATATTATTATTATTTTGATAGTCCTGAGGTATATGATGTCGGCTCGCTGTAGAAGTCAGACTAGACCGAATAAAAAACTTCGAAAAGTGCGACGCAATTTTTTTTTTTGATAGCCCTGAGGTATATGATGTCGGCTCGCTGTAGAAATTCAGACTTGACCGAATAGAAAACTTCGAAAGATTTCTTTTCTGTTCCGGGGTGCTCAAGTGATACTGAAGTGAAATTGCTATCGCCTTCTCACACTCCATAAGGTTTCGGAACACGTATCCACCGCAAATCTCCACTTTCTTTCATGTGCGCATAACGGTCGGGGCAAAAATACGGGGCAAGCGGTGAAAGGAGAACTGCCCGGAAACACTTGCACACCGTTATATAGGGCACAACTTGTGTTTTCTTTTCCCTCACCAAAGTCCAATGGTGGTACAGCCGCCGCAAAGGATTCCCCAACCTCTATCGGCTCGTGCGTAATGTTTTGTGCTTGTGAATTAATTAGTGTTTGGTGGAACTCAAAACAATTAAAGGTTTTGCGGTTGCGGTGGAGCACCTATTCTCGGGGGGGGGCGCGACGCAATTGGTCTGCGTCGAGCGAGTATGAAGGCGGAGACCATTAGCATGTTGATGTTTGTGAAGGCACAGTTGAAGTGTGCGCGCACGGCCCTGAGCGCGAGGAAAATATCTTGTCCATTTAGTCTACTAGTATTTCTTTCGATATGTAGTCATTGCAATGACCGAAAAACTGATCGTTGCTCAACGGAAACACATCAATAAATGTTCAATGAAAAACCCGTAGCTCACGGCCGTAACCCGTACACGGACGGGACCCGGCCGTATGGGCTTCGAGAAACTTCGTTTACGGGACGGGTACGGGTCTACGGGTCGCAGCCCTAACTGGGACGAAATCATACAGCAGGATTGATAAATCCAACAGGACTCTTGCCTTCTGCGAGGCGTGCATCGTTGACTCCAGCAATGAGAGACGCGAAGATGGGAGCAGAGGCGGACGTGCCGCCCGTGTGGACGAATCTGCCTTTCTCCGCGATCACCAATGGATATCTGAGGGGCACGACACCGGTCAGTTTCGTGGAAATTCCACAATCGAAGGAAGAACCGCTGACCCGTTGGCGGAAACATTACGAGTACTTTAGTAATCGTTCATAATATCTCGAGAGCACCATTTTTCCGACCTCGTTGTCTTGCTGTAGTGATTCACCCTTCGTAATGATTTTAGTGGCAGTGCTCATTTTCCATTAGATTTTTGAATGCCCTCTGGTGGCAGTGTTTTTTTTGTTACAAAATTCCATTAGATTCTCTAAGATTCATTAGATTTAAGAGGCTGTGCATACACGTAAGCGATACATTGGGAAGATTGTCAGTTCGATCCGCTCCGCGTCGTATTTATTTATACCATGATTCAGGATTCACGCACATGTTTCACTCGTCTTAGATACACAGATTACATGTGAGTTACTATTGTACGACGGTATGGCTATGAACTGCAGGTAAATCACTTACCTCGACGAAGGCTATATTGTCGGTGGTGGCGAGAAGCAAGAGGAAAAAATAGGTGCCGGTGCACGTGGCCAAAGAAGCGGAGAAGAATTCGGCATGACGTGTTGCCGAAACTTCGAGCCCCGTGCAGGGCACCTGATCGGCACCCAACGATGCCGCAGGAATCTCTGCTTGTTTGGTGCATCTGAACATCAAATTCCTCTCTTGTTTCTTACTCTTGCCGCGCACAAAAAGTTTATTTGAGGTTTAATGATCGGCACCCAACGATGCCGCAGGAATCTCTGCTTGTTTGGTGCATCTGAACATCAAATTCCTCTCTTGTTTCTTACTCTTGCCGCGCACAAAAAGTTTATTTGAGGTTTAATGATCGGCACCCAACGATGCCGCAGGAATCTCTGCTTGTTTGGTGCATCTGAACATCAAATTCCTCTCTTGTTTCTTACTCTTGCCGCGCACAAAAAGTTTATTTGAGGTTTAATGTCAGTATAGTAAGCCACGGAATAAGAAACAGAAAATAAAATATGGTAATTAAAAATTTCCCAAGTACGAGTCACGCCACGCTTAATGCGGTGGCCTCGCCAAACAAGTCGAATATCTCGCATATTGCTGCGGGCGAGGGTCTTACTTGGGTCCAAGGATGTATTCGTTTGTGTAACCTGGTACAGAGAAAGATTCTGTCTGGGTCCCAGGAGGCCCATCATTATTTCAATATCCAGAGACCCTTCGCTCACGTCGCCGGATGCGGTGGGGTCCTGGAAGGCGTATGAGCATTTGGGCTCGGGGAAACACGTAACCACGAACCTCCTTCCACGCTGATGAGGGTTGGGATACAACCTACTTGGTCCGGGCTATATGACTCGAAGAAAAGATCGAGGTCGGAGGGTCTATAAATGTTCTTTCCAAACTCGACTTAATATATGACACACATCCAATCAGCTAGCCCAGATTGGTGTATCGCGCACTTACCGGCACCAACCGTATTCACATCGCTTGACACAGGCTCAAAGTCAAATTTGTAGAGTGAGCGAAGGCAGTCCAAGGTTACAGATGTGTCGCAGCCTGCTTCAGCGAAGGTCGCAAGCTAAAGAAAAGCTTGACGTCAGAGAGAGAAATCTTCGAATTGAATAGGATGAGAAGTACACGTGTTCTATGGGCGTTTTTGATGCACCAGACTCCTGTCCGAAGAAGCTAGAAGCTAAAGATATCGAGTCCCTCCCGCGCGAGAGCGAACACATTCCACCAAAGTGTATAGTTGGCCAGACGAAATCAACGTGCTTCGAGACATGCTCAGGAAGTGTATATCCATCGTGACATCCTAGGTGCACAGCGCCGTCTTCGTCGCCATACACGTAGTACTCTGATTGAAGGAGGCCTTCGGCCTCTGCGATAGTCAAATTGAGCTGGAGGATGTCGCCATTTGAACTGAGCTTTGTCCTGTCTTCGTGGATGCCCCCATCGTATGTGAGCCATGCATACACGGTTTCGACGGTTTCGGCTGATGGCTGGAAGGTTTCTTTGACTTTGACAGCCGAGCAGTGCTGGCCGTACTTGTACGACCTGGGGTCCGCGATCTCCAGGAGGAAAGTTTCGAGTTTGTCCAAGTTCAACTGTGCGAGACTGAACCTGAGAGGGATGCGAGCATCGGGGTCGGCGCGATAGTGCGTCCATCCTTTCGGAACGGATTCCGCCACGGTGAGGTTGCAGACGATGGCGAGTAGAATGACAACCAAGACGGTGAGAGCCATCGGGGGATAGACAACGGGTTGCTGGCCATTGTTTTATACGAAGGAAGAGTAAGTACGACGCACACAGTTTCAAATACAAACCCTTCCCTTTTTCCGAGTTAGGCCGCTTCTCCGACGGTCGAAGGAGAGGTGAGGCTGAAACTGTTAGAAAGAGAGGTTGGCCTGGAATTTTCACCGTCATTGTGTGAGCTGAGTGAATTGAGAACGGGCTCTCGTGCCCGTCACTGTGATGTTGTTATTGCGGGTATGGCCAAGGCTTGGCTCTGGTTCCAATCAAGTTCCAAACTGACAGTTCCCCATAAATGGCTGATCCTTGACATTGAAAGCCGCCAAGGCCAAGGTCAAGGAAAATGCATGAGCCACGATATTGCGATCTGTAGACAGACGCGCCACACACAATTGATGCTCATACCTCGCTTGTTTATAGGCACATGGTCCCACCCCCGGTGTTGGGGCTTCCACGGAAACCTCGAGGAAGAAGTGGAGTTGTGGCGATAAGTACACTCCATCAACTGATCGATGTGCCGACTTGATCCGAGACGGCTGAGATTCCGGCGAAGTTCAAGTTTGCAATAAGACAACCAGGCTGCAACCTTTTCTTTTTACCATTGTACCAATGATCGGCCAACATTTCCTCTGCAAACCGACAATGTCAAACTGCTGAGCAGCGCGGGTTCAAGGCGCCGGGGCCGTACTCACGGAACCCATGTTCGCACGTACTGGAGTATTTCATTCAATTCTCCAGCGCTGTGACCTGTGACAGAAAAATTCGAACTTTGGATTTCGAAAATGGCTCAAGACAAGAGTGCAGTACATTCGGGAGTTGGGATTGCCATGATCGATGCTATCGGCAATGCCACCGGCACCCAAAAACGCCGCAAGCGAGGTTTGATGCGGATGACACAACATGTCATCGCAAGGCCGCGCCAAACTCTCGCTATATACAGGTGCGCCGTTCTGTCATTGTTGCTGTCCCACCTAGGCCAAAATATATATGAGCAGCTACATTTTAATGGCTGATATTACTTACTTGTGCCCAAATGCAATCCATGTGTCGGAAAAAAGCCATTCAGCTTGCAACGGCATGGTCCGGCATGTGACCTTGGGACGGCTTTGGAGTGCTTCCAAGGTGTGGCAGAGGGACTTGGAACCAGTCTCAAGCCGTTTGAAGGCTTTCTGTGAGTTCCAAGCTGTCCCAAGCCGTCCCAAGGTATGTGTATATTTTTGGGGGTCCGAAAATACTTTAGGTCAATTCTCTGTGTCTCAGAGGAGTGATTTGACTTCATAAACATATTGTGGTTGGTTGTATTTTTTCAACCACTCTTGTTCTCGAGATCTAGCAGCTGTGGAGCCCGTGTGAAAAGCCTTCAGCAGGGCCCCACCAGGGACCCGGACCAAGGTACATAACTCTGTTGATGACCCCTGGATATTTTCCTACTTGGGTATATGTGCTTTACACATTGCCTAAAGTCAGTTGAGGAGTGGCCCCTCATCCTTGCTTACTTACTTGTACAAGTCATTGATTACTTGCGTGCCAACAACGACTACTACAATAACTGTGACTGCAAAGAACCCTCGCTCGTGGAGAAGAACGGGGGCATACACATTTTTGTGACTTTTCGAGAATCATCTCAGAAGGTGTTAGAACCATTGACGTGGCTTGGAAGTAGTTGGAGGATTCTGAACTGTGCATTGGAAGCCAGCTAAAGCCATTTGGCCATGCAATGGCTTGGAACACGTTCAATACCAATCAAAGCCAAATAGGATTTTTCCGACATGCACTCTAAATAATTGTTCTTTGCTCGCTGAAAGTTCCGTGCCATATAGTGCCCAGACCTCATCTTTCAAGAATAATATCCATAGTTTGGGCACAAAGTGAAAAGGGACCCGGCTGCGTTGGAGATGATATACACAACCGGCGGGAGACTGGGCGGGCGTCAACGCGAACCGACAAAGTACATGTCATTCTTGATGACAGAGAGGAGCTGACACCTGATGCCGTTTGATGGCCTCGAGGTATTTGTTTGGCAAAATGCCACTGATCATGCCACCGATCATGCCATGAGCCGTGGCAATCCCAATTCCCAAATGCTCTCCAAGAGTGACAGCTGAAAATTTTTGTAAATCAACCAAAAGGTTAAGCTGCTCATTGAATGTGGCAGGGCACCCTCGGAACAGTAGAGAGCACTGTGCCCAGAAATTCTAGCCAAAAAAAGGGAAGATCAATCAAATGATCTCTCATTTTCGGTGCCCTCACTAGGATGAGGTGTCTTCTCAACATTCTGAACATCCCGAAAGCGGGGAGATAATTTTTGGCTTCCTTCCGCTGGCTAATGCACTGTAAACTAGTCAAATTACAGCTGCTATGAGCCTCATAGGCAAAAAATGCGATTTTTCGCCTAATTTTCACCAATTTTGTCACCCGTTTGGGACATTCGAAGATGTCCTCGGTGACCCGTGACATGTACGAAATTATTCGTAAATTTTGGGCCCTGTGACGCGTGACATACAAATTGAATGAAATCGTACAGTATCTGGTGTCTGTGTGTCAATCTTGCGCATACCAAAAAGAGAGTCAATGGAACAACGATGGCAGAGCACGTGTTGACCTGGAACCTCTGAAGGTCTAGCAAATAAAGCATACATGAATCTCACCGGCATACTTCAAAAAAGGTATGTTGGGACAATATGACGGAGATTAGAGTGTGATGCACAAATCTCCGATATTTCTACAACTGCGGAGAATTCACTGTATTATCCCAAGAGTAGCGAGCCTGGCATCAATTTGAGCAACATCCTTTCTCTGCAAGGACCTCTCAAATAACGGCCGAGCCTTCAACCAAAGGGCTTGCGATTTGGCCAAATTTCCATGCTTTTTGGCCAGATCTCCCAGCCGCAGCATGCAGTCTGCCCGGCTACGATGGACATCCATGTGAGTGAAACCCTCCAAAGCTAGGGCGAAAAGGCTTTCTGCTGATAGTTCATCTCCATGTCGGAGGAATACATCTCCTACACAGCGGAGTGCCTTGTGCAATGCCAATCTTTGCTGTGATTTTTTTGCAAGTGCCAAGTACACCACGGCACATTTAGATGTCCAGTCAAAATCTGTGGCCTTCCATCGGTTTATGTCCGCCATCCTATCGAGGCAGTATAGCGAACTGGGAGTTGATATCACCGAAAAATACCGTAGACATGTCTGGAAAATGGCCTTGGTTTTTATAGTCTCTCCTTTCCTCAGCCACAGTTCTGCAAGTCACATATCACAGTCATTGACCCCACCAACCAATGAGACACTGCCAAATAGAACCTTTCCTTTCTCCAGACTGTGCAGTGCATCCTCGTCCCCTTCGCTGATCTCAACATCAATCTCTCCAATGTTCAGTAGACAAAAGGCCAGCATAAGAACATCCTGGTCTAGAGTTGTTTTCTGGGCAAGTTGAACGTAAATTTGCCTCGCCTGCGTATATTCCGATTTCAGGAAATGCACCTCTGCTTTAGCAATTGCGATTTGCTGATCAAGATGGCCTCCAGACATTGCACAAAGTTTCACGAGGTCCTTTCCCCGCTCTGCCAGGAGAACACTGTTTTTGTAGTTACCAAGCTCCCTACAGCACATGGCTTCCATCCACAGCGCTCGTGCTTCTTCGTATAAGTTTGCGGATAACTTGGCAAGCCTTTGTGCTTCAGCCAAAAGTGTCTGCCCGGAGATGCATTCTCCAGTTCTCCACTTGATGAATCCAATCCGGATTAACATTTGTGCTTGCACCTTTGTGTCTCCACTGGATTTGGCCAGAAGAAGGCCTTTTCGAGGAATCCCATGCCTCGGAGCGGATCGTTTCCTACTGTAGAATAGTAGTTTCCTGCTGCTCCATAAAACAAAGCTGATAGACATATTAGAATGTTACTGGGTGGGGCAGTTGATCTACGAACCTTCTAGAGATGGATCATGCAAATGATCAAAATAAGATACTGCTTTGGCTAGGAGAAGATCGGGATTGGCGATGGATTGATATCCCATTGAGAGGAAGAGTTCCACGATGAACAGTATTTCAATCCTGGGCTCACGATGTTGACGTAGAATATCAGGAATCTGGTCCATCAAAGGAAGGGATCCATGCCCAGTTACTCGGTTGAAATTGTTGAGAGAAATAGCACATTTGAGTGTGTTTGGAAGGTCTGGATTCCCGGGATATAATCCCTGTAGCACCACTCGATGAATATTGGCTAAATTCAGAGTTATTTGATCAACTCTGTTCCCCGTTTGAGATCCTTGGAATTTCTTATGTAAATCCAAAAGCAGATGAAAGTAAGCCCGAAGAGGTTGAACCAGAGACAGTGTAACGGGGTAGAAGTGATGAATGTGCTCTCGAATTGGTACAAGTGAGTTCAGCCGTTTGTTGCCGTCAATGAAAGCCAGGGAAGTCGCCAACAGTGCAGCTTTACATCCTAGCACATTTTGGATGGGAACGTGGCTTTGAATCAGCTCAATATCTGACAGACCATCGGGCAGGATCGAGAGAAGGCTCAACAAGTCTTTGGCCCCAGGCATTGAGGTGAGCCGAGGACTTGAAAGCGAGATTCTAATAGAGATGTCCAAATTGGATCTTCTATCTGAGCCCGTGGAAATCACTGAGGTCTTCTCAGTCTCCCAAAGTGCCAGAACGACAGAACTCCCTTCATGATCAACCAAATGTGCCAGAAGATCCACCACCAGTGGCAAATTGTCTGCCAAGAGGAGTAGCTTATCAACCTCGTCAGTTTCGTGGAAACCATCGGCGATATCCAGGAACATCTGTTTAGCAGCATCTGCCGATAATGGTTTCAAAGATGGCAAAAATGGCCGAGTCCACCGAACTTTGGCCGGCCTTTCTGCGCCCCGCATGGTAATCTTCATACCAAGAAAATGAGTGTACGCAATTACTCAATGGAAGTATTCCTACAATTAAAGCCAAATGATCTATCTCGGTGAGCAAAGACAAAAGCTCCTCAACAGTGTGACGAGATCCCAGCGGTTCCCAAGCTGTTTCCAAGTTGTCCAAGACCAGAAGACAAATTGGATTCTCGGAAAAATATTTCATCACTGGTTTGGTCAGGTCTTTGCCATTGGGCTTGAGGCCTATCTGCGATCCAATAATAGCAGCCAGTCCAACGCTAGTAGTGACTGAATCACAGGGCACAAAGAAACGACATCCATATTTTGCTGCAATATTTGGATGGTGTAGTGTGGCTTTCGCCAAACTCGTTTTTCCTATTCCGCCTGGTCCTAAAATTGCAATTCTCGCAGATTCTTTGGAAAGCATCTGAACAATTGCGTTGAGTTCAAAATCACGTCCATGGAATATTTGGGGCTTCGCAGGCAGCATTGTGAGGGACTTGGAACTGAAGCACAGGTTTCAGCGTCTTTCATGAGCAGCATGGTTCTCACAATACCTTAGTTGAGATTCATTGAGGACATTGTACATCTGTTAATCATATTTCAGTACCAGTGCAGTCTGTTTCACTACTCAGCATACAGAGGAACTCTTCACCGAACTTGTTCCATCTGATAGACTTGAGATCAATTCAAGCAATTTATTCTGCATGTTCGCCGCTTTTGACTGTATGTCTTTGATGTTGGTCAAAATTGTCGCTCCCGATTCAACCTGATCATAATTCAGACTACATGGAAAATGTGACATATTAATACTAGGCGTACCTTGAAAGCTTCCATCGCATGTTGGACTCCGGAATGACAATCTTTGAGCAGGGTATTCATCTCGCCCTGGCGGAAAAAGTTCTTGATCCGGTTTCCAACTTGCTGTGCTTCGACAAAGGTATGTATCTTGTGTAGAGTTCTGCGAACCAATCAAGACGATCTCGAAGAGCCAGAGAGAAAACATACTGTGTAAATTTTCCTACATCATAGAGCGCAATCGGCGGAAGGCTTCCGGGAGTGTCCGATGTTATATGAAGGTTGAAAATTCCATACAGAACCTGATGAACTCGCTCCATGAGTTGGATGCATTCATCCTTATTTTTCTTCACAGTTTAAAACACCATGTCAGCGTG
Organism: Mycena galopus ATCC 62051; assembly: GCA_014925785.1. Taxonomy (NCBI): domain Eukaryota; kingdom Fungi; phylum Basidiomycota; class Agaricomycetes; order Agaricales; family Mycenaceae; genus Mycena; species Mycena galopus. The sequence continues at coordinate 64,814 of WIQG01000138.1, forward strand.
ATAAAATATTATTGAGTGCGATACCCACCTGGATGGCTTTAGTGAGGGACAAGGCTGTGTTCGAGATTATCGGCACAAATGGTGTCCCAAGGGCATCATGGAAGTCGTTGAGGACCGCTACTGCTAGCTCGAGAGATACAATGGTATTGTGGATACGGATTTCAGTGACGGTGGGCTGGTGGGGCATTTTGGGAATGACGAGAAGACACTACATCGGTGCTATGCACTGTTTATATTTCGATGCTGAAGACGTTTCCCTTTCAGGAAGATAATGCAACCGGTTGAACCAGCTGAGGAGGAAAGAAGCCTTTCCTGACAAGAATCTGATTCCGATAGCATTCGCACGCGAAAGCAACCGAACCAACCAGCTGAACAATTCGGGAGGATTTGTGAGAAAGCTTAGACGTTTCAACTTTATGTGGAAAGCTTGATCACACCCCAGGCTTGAGACCCACGGTGATGGAGCTTGCTTCAGAGATATCCCGAGCTCCACAAATTACACCGTAAATCAAGAAAGAAATGAACCGAAAAGAGCGCTGAGAGATTGTGCCAATGAAAAGGCGGAAACTGTCGAGTGGAATTGCGGGAAGCAATTGAAGAGGGCGATGTGCCTAGATTCAGAAAAATGATATACTTTATTTTCTCAAGGGTTTTGCGACTTGTCCCGTGCACACTACACACTGAGACTTGACTGAGACAATATGAGGCTTGATCTAGATTCTAGATTACTTGTGCCGCACGCTTGGGCCTTGTTGTCCTCCGAGTCCGTAATCTGCACTGATTCTAGCGCCAACGAGTCGTTCCGACGCCTCCGAAGTGCCCGAGCCATGGAGAAAACGGATCAGAAAAGTAGTCGCGTCATGCACGTGGCCCTTAGGGCTTGAACCCGTCCGTTAAACGGGACGGCCGTCGAAAAAACGGCCGTCAAATACGACGGGACGGGTCAACCCGTCCGTTCGGAGCTGGAGCAAGTGGCCAAAACGGACGGGTCCCGTCCGTCCCGTCCGTTACGGCCGTTCTCGACGGGTTTTGAGAGGTCCCTGCCAAAAGAACAATGTAGGTCACATAAACCTTTCCAACCAGTCATAGCATACCTACAAAGATATTTTCAATGTGTATCTTGCCTTCCAGGACACAGACACTTCATGTGAGACCGAATTTGCCTCGAATGCAACTCGGAACTTGCCGTCATGTACGAGCAGTCAAGAAACATTTGATTGTTGAACATATTCTTGCTCCAACAGGTGAGTTGCACCGCAACTTTGGTCGATTTACTGAGATTCAAACACACTCAGACCAAAAGAAGTCGAATTTCTGGGCTCATAATTGTGAGAAAATCACCCCTCGGCTACAACCCGTCGAACCCGTCAAACGGACGGATACGGGTGCGCTGTTGACGGGTCGACCCGTCCGTACCCGTTCCGTTCACTCATGGTCGCCGAGCTCAAAACGGACGGGTAAAAACCCGTCCGTCCCGTCCGTTTTCCCGTTGACGACGGTGACGGGTTCAAGCCCTAGTGGCCCTGTTATTCTGTCGCGTCTCGTTTACGCTTCTCTTGGCAGTCTCAAGAGGTGGGCATGATGGGAAATGTCAACACAACGTCGGACGTTTTCCCCATGGCTCGGGCACTTCGGAGGCGTCGGAACGACTCGTTGGCGCTAGAATCAGTGCACGTCCCGTGGTGCAAATTTGATCGCATCTCAGAATTACTATCACACCAAATAAAGCAAAATTTCCGTCCAGACTGAAACGCAAATGAGTCTGAGTCTTGAATTGAACTGGTAAGAATCAACATGTGAATCAGCCACACCAAAGAAAGAAATTTCAGTCTGGTTCAAAATGTTTATTGAATCTATGAGACTCAAAACGGAATTCAGCCACAGAGAAACTCGTGAGGGATTTTTGCTATTGGAAGATATAAATAGAAAGCCAATAGCAAAAATCCCTCATGAGTTTCTCGTGCTTTGATTCGCATAGAGATTCTTTGGGTTTCAACAAAGGTTTCCGTCTGGACTGAAATTTCTTTCTTTGGTGTGGCTGATTCTCATGTTGATCCCCACCATTTCTAATCAAGATTCAGGCTCTATGATTTTTCCTGAATCCGATGCCGCTGATTTGTGTAAAGATTTTTCAAAAATAAACTTGCGTTTCAGTCTGGACGGAAATTTTGCTTTATTTGGTGTGTATATGGTTTGACATGCACCATATATAGGCAATGATGCAATCATTATTACGGAGGGGCTGTCTGGAGGCTCAGAAAAAAAAATCAAAAGTTACGCAGAAAGTGGGTGACTTCCCGTAAAGCAGATTTGCAAAATATCACATACTTTAGTCAGTTTGCCGAGAAGCCGGCGCTCCCATCAGGACCCCAAAACAAAAATCGTCGAAACAACCCCGAAAAGGCAACGGATCAACGTCATGTCAAACTTACCTCCCACGTCTCTTGTCTTTGTCCTCACTCTTGCGTCGCTCACCCTCGTACATCGACCACCACCAGTGCAAGTCGCATCTCGGCCAGTTACAGGAGACCACATGCATAGCTCCTTCTCCATGCTGCCCTAAATTCACATGGCGGCACTGCGCCATTGCGTACCTAACTCCTGCTGGATTGGTGAGTTATGGCGAGGATCCATCCGACTAAGGCCGACTCGCAATGGTGCAGGATAGTGGCAGCTGCGGTGACGGTCACGTCCCAATCCATGTTGTTGTCGTCTTCTTCGTCCGCGAGGTCCATCTGGTAGGTGTTTGACGCATCCATGTCAGCGGAGTGGGTGGGTGAAGCAAGAGAGTCGCGTTGTTTGATGATGTTGATTGATAGCCATGTTCCGAAGCCCCATCAAAATGCCAAAAGTGTCGAAGTGTCTTACGGGAAACCGACATGTATACAAACTGTTTGTGCGCCTCACACTTGCCATCATTGGCACCGCGATTTGTTTGAAAAAAAAACAAATTTACCTTACGGGAAGTCACCCAGTATGACGGTCTAAATGTTGCATAAATCAAATCCAAACTTTTTTTTTTTGCTTTCCAGAACTTTTTTTCCTACAACCTCAGAATACCTTTATACTGTACTATTTCGATCAATTCGGCGGTCACGCATCACGCACCCCCTGTGCCGCGACGAATTTTGGTCTCGGTCACTGGTCACAGCGCTCAGTGCCGAATGTAAAATCCGTGACATCTGGGCCAAATCCTCTTTACAGGTGCAAAAAAGGCGGAATTTGCTATTTTTTTTTGTCTCGAGTGCCAAAATTTTGAGGATGTCACGCCAAAATTGGCTGGTTGCCGAAGTGCCGAATCGGTGTTTTTGGTCACGGGTCACAACCCATGCCGAATTGATTGAAATAGTACAGTACTGTATACCCACTTACTAGGTCAGTTTGTGATGCACATTCTGGTAGGAATCAGGTCAAATTTGGATGGAACAAGCGCAGAGCGCAACTTTGGAGAACTTCGGGTCAACGGGCCGAATGTGCACAGCCACCCACGTCAAGTTCTCAAATTGAAACGATTGATGCCGTCTGCAAGAAACGCGCTGAAACGGGACTTTGATGGTCACTCACAGAATATCAAATAGTGCCAGGTACTCGATAGGATCCGTCGTCGGACATGATGAGGCGGGGCGAGTGAGACGCGACGCGCTTGACATGGCGATTGATTGTTTGATGTCGGCAGTCAGACTTCGAACATTTAGAAGTGACATTTTGTGACACAGTGTTAGAATCTTCTGTAGACATTGTCCCGCCGCGAATTCGAGCCCGGAAATTTGTGGAAGATTTTTATTTATGTTCCCCCAATATGGGTGTCCTCTTTGGACAAAAATAAATCAATTTTCTCCATCATTGTTGGCTAATCTCGTTTGTGATTCCTATTTCTCTTGACCATGATCATGATGAATCATCGTGATTCATGGTGATCACAGCCGCAAAATAGGTGATTTGCCTTCTGCCAAAGCAAACTGCTCACACTCAGAATTATCTATGGTCACCAATAAAAGGAATCTGTTACCGTTTCAAAACAGGATTTGGCAGCACAAAATTCAAAATTTTCAAGATGAAAATGGAATTGCATCGTGCGAAAATGGAAATGCACCGTGCGAAAATGAGATTTGCAACTCTTAATTTCATTCTCACCGATAACCTTTCTATCTCATTCTCACTGTTTCAATCTTGTTTTTTGCAGTTCATCCTTGTCTATCTGAGGAATTCTCACTTGGCACACCTCTATTTCTGGCAACCACTTGGAATTCTCATCATGCTAGGGACCAATTTCGAAGTTCCCTTTTTCTTTGGCTGTCTCAATTTCATTGTTGATCCACGACTTGTGATCACTGCAGATGTGGACGAGATGTAAATACGGACCGTCTCTCCTGACAGAGACGCCAGCAACAGGGGCAAGACCCTTCGGACCACGAAGGTCAAGCCCATATGCTAAGAAGGAGGGATTGATCTCAATACGGGGGTGACCGCATTGGCCAGTAGGCTCTTGATATGTAACCAGGATCACGGCTCTTGTAGGGATACCCTCTGACTGAACGGCAGCAGCAGTGAGTAAGGTGATCATATGGTCAATGGTCTCCTCCATGACTTGGCGCTCAGCCACAGAGATTACATTGGCATGCCAATTTTTTTTGTTAACCCGGGATAAGGGAATGCAAGTGGCATAAAAGAACCTGGTGGATTGACTCTAGCATGCGGAGAACTCCACTGTTCTGCTCCTGTATACGTAGCTAGTCACCAATTTGGGTGTGCAAAGCGAGATTGACATGGTCTGCCAGCTGCATAAAGGCGATACAAATGCTCTCAAGGTGCAGAGGAATGAGCTGGGGCTTGTCGGCGTCCATGATGGGCGGTCGCAGTGGTAGCATGTATCAAGTTTGGCAGCTCAGGGGCACCACTTGCACAGCTTGATCATGGTAAAGCATGAATGAGCAAGGGAATGAGATTGAGCAAATTTACAACTTGGGATGATCAAAATCAAAACTTTCATGTCAGAAAAGAAAATTGGTAAAATCAAATCAAAATGTGAGCGTGCGAAATCAAGAGTCGAGCGTGCGAAATTGAGTTTTGACCGTGCGAAATCAGAACTTGATGTGTCAAATCTTAGTTTCATTTCTCTGATTTTGTTTTCATTTCCAGGCTCTCAGTTTTATTTTCTCTCATTTGTTTCCATAGGTAGCTAGTTTCATTGCTGTGGGGACCATTCTCAGTTTGAAAGTGGATTCATGTCCGGTTGATTTTTCGTTGTGATCACAGTGATCACGACTGAGAACAGGAATGGCCAGTAGGAAATTGAAACCATTAATTATGTCCGAAAAGGACACCTATACCAATGTATATTCAAAGTCTGAGAAAAATCCGTTGGCCGAAAATTATATTCTGTCGACTTTCGCCGCACCCCTCAGCGTTTTTGAGTCTCGGGCCTAATTCTTGCCCAATATTGGACGGTTTATTCTGAAACTTTTTTTATATTCTGAAAGCGAAGACCCGTCGGTTTAATTTCTGCTACTTACGAAGACAATCGGATGAAAACTGAAGGCAAGCGAACCCATTTTCAAGATCTGGTTCATTTTCAAGACTCGGTCCAAATATAGTAAGTTTACCATATCACTTTGTTGACTATATATTCAAAGGTACACAAACTGCCCTCGGTCAATTGTCATCAAGCATAGATCCCTGAGGGTCAAGACAGAGAACTCGAGCTGCAGAGAACTTGACATATGTGGCTATGCACATTCGGCCGGTTGACCCGAAGTTCTGCAAAGTTGCGCTCTGCACTTGTTCCATCCAAATTTGACCTGATCCCTGCGAGAATGTGCATCACAAACTGACCTAGTAAGTGGGTATACAGTATAAAGGTATTCTGAGGTTCTAGGAAAAAAGTTCTGGAAAGCAAAAAAAAAAAAGTTTGGATTTGATTTATGCAACGTTTATTATCAGCGACTGCCTAACCGGCCAAACTAGGTAACCGGCCACTTGCCTAATATAAGCCGGTGCAGAGTATAATTCTTGACTTTGGTGGTTGTGGGTGGAACCACGACCTACAGGGACCTCGTATGTCGAATTTGAAGGCAAGGGGAAGCGGCAATCAAACGTCGTAGGAAGGTTTTGAACGGGATGCCGGCGTGGGGACATCATTTCTTATCCCCGACCGGCGTTCTCGCTTGTCTTTTCCTTATTGCTCGCCCAATTCCTGGCCAAATCACCCGTGCGGAGGTGCGTTCTTATCCCATGATTCGGGGAGATGTCCCATGGCTGGAGTATCCGTGAGAGAATCTCTCCTTCGCCTACTTGATTCTCCAAGCAGACCTTGACTCAATTTCGAGTGGCACAAGACAGCCACCTCTGTAACGAACCAGCCATGTTTTCTGGGGGCCTGGAATTTGACATGGTCATTCGAAATACCTCATAATATATCCTATCATGTTGATTGGGTTTTTAACTTTCGGACTTCCCGTTCACGGCGGGGTAACATCGAAAACCACCTAATTTCATCGACGCGTACAGATGGATTGTTTTGGAGGGGCTGTTGGGACATGAGGACATAATATGCTAACAGGTACGTCCTAATACATCTTATTGACGCGTATGGATCTTGATTTCGCCCCTCGATGCCCTCTGTTCTTTGCAGGACACGCCATTTGCTCCATACTCGATCCCGGCCATTCTCTTTGACCGGCAACGGAAAAAGTTGTGGTCCTTGCGCATGTTAGATTTAAAGTTTGAGGGTATGGAATAATGTATTTCTATCCAATGAATGATTTGGGCTGCACTGGGGTGAATAGTGTGAATGCCAACGAACGATTTAGCCGGGTGGTCGATTAGGCCGTTTTTCCCGTTTTGGGCATTGCCCCGCCCAAAGAATTCGGCATGCCATGAAATGCTGATGTAAATTCGCGAAAAATATCTCAACTCACTCGCGGGATGTATGCCTTTGATTTAGGCCCTATATACATGTATCGATCCGACTATATGTATGGGGCCTTGGCAAAGAATGCTAAGGTGGCCGGGAAGGCAGTCTCTGATAATAGACCGTCATAAGAAAGGCTCAGTTCATTCAGAAAATTTGGGGATCTTGGTCTTTTCTTTTGGGGAAAGTTTTAGTTCCCACGGGTACCCAGTGCTGGAAATTCCCATCATGCCTACCTCTTGGGCAGTTTTGCTCCTTACTTTCGCCTCGTTTTTTTCATAAGGCATCACACCCTTAAAATTCACAACTTGGTAGACAGTATCTATCTGCTCACAAATCACTCACTATCCCTCCACTGAAGCGAATTGGACCTTGGCATCTTGGCTTGTGCATGCCGCTGAACCTGCGCTCAATTTGTTGTGGAAGCACACTCGCAAATATTTGTACCTGTATGCCAGCCCTTTGGGAGATGAACCACCTGGACGGCTATGAGACATATCTGGTATGTCATCAAGTTCAAGGGAGTCCCGTTATTTGAGCTCATTCAAGTTTACAGATGGCACACTGTGCTATTGAACTTGATGATTGGATGAACCAAACAACATTCATGCATAACCGATGGACATGCTATCAAAGGAATCGGTGCAGGGGTCAATTGACTCAAATGACAAGCTCCCCTTACATCACGGATGACTTGAGTCTCTGGGCGCTATGCACTACACATCAGCCCGTACCGAGGTCGGATAAACCTTATAGGTTCATGAAGCTGGACTTTGAACCATGAAGGACACATTACATGTGAGCTTTAACTGCGTTGTTCAAATGGGCTCTTTCCAGTTCAATTACTCTGTCACACCTGCAATTCATCATGGTTTAATCCTTGCCTCACGGATCTGTGTATGTTAACCTGGAGGGATTTAGGCTGTTCCTGTGTCACGGGTTTGTCTCGAGGTTCTCGTTTTCCCTCATTGCTTCTCTATTTTTCCTTTAGCTCTACAGTAGCAAATTGGGAGATGTGGCTGTGAGCTTGGCTACAGGGGAATAGAGAAGTCCAGGGACCATAGTGTACAAAGTGCCTGTATACTCAGGTACTTCCTGGGCCCCGGTGTTCCTAAAGGGGACTCTGCCGTGTAATTCTACCTACCTACCTACCTACCTACTAAGTGTTATCCGGAATTTGACATGTGGTTAGATGTCTTGGCAATGTTAGCTGTCTCGAGACCAAGACCAGAGGAGCCTCTCTTCCCAAATCTGCAGCACCTCACCTGGACTCTAACTGGAATTCGTCACCTTCGACTTCTTCTGCAGCGCGACAAAGCTTGCGATCATCCCAACGCTCCCAGCCGGGTAGTGATGTTCAGAGCCTGGCTTCGGCACAAGCCCAGCCAAGCCCGCGCCCCCGTGCCAGCTATCACAGATGTCACAAAAAAGTATTAAAATCATAAAAATAGCAAAAATCACTTTGGTTTTTCACAAAAAGTGGTGACGGATCCGATGCGCACTGGCTTTCTGGGCCCAAGTCTGCGCATCGAATTTCTGAGAAATTAAAATTCCGTCCGGAAAAGGCAACGGGTTTGGCCGGGCTTCGGCGGGCTTGTGCTGAAACCAGGCCCTGAACATCACTACCCCATACTTGCGTGCGGGTTGAAACTCGAACAGTTATGGTGTCCTTAATGATTTCTGGGCTTCTACATCTGAGAGAAGTCGCTGTGGCAGGCGTGAACCAGAGCGCATTTGATTGCCTCTCGCAGCTCCCCACATTGGAGTGTCTAAAAATTCTCGACAGACTGACATTTAATCCCATTTGCCCGGGCCCCCGTATGCAGAAATTTCCACTCCTGCGGCGGATTGAGTTTCAGTTTGCTTCACCTCAGTTCATTGGCGCATTTGGACATCAACGATACTGTACAGTTTCGATCAATTCTCCTGTCACAGGTCACAGTGCCCAAAATTTAAGAAATTTTTCGAACCTGTCACAGGTCACTGAGGGCATTTTCGAATATGCAAAACAGGTCACAAAATCAATGAAAAATGGCTCAAAAAAAAACAAATTTCGTGTACAGCGCATCATGTCTTTCAAAGCACTGCAGTGATCTCCTGGGAAGTCAATAGGCAGCAATGAATGTTTTTCAGGCCCATTTGGGAGTTGGAAAGACCACTCATTGCAGTGGCAAAAAAGGACTTTCCAATGTCGGTACACGATTAAGGAGTAGGCTCGTGACCAGCCTGCCTACGAAGAGCAACAAGTGCGGCGAGCGCGTTGCCGTAGGCAGGCTGGTACTTCTCGGATGCTGTGCAAGGGCTGAGCACGGAGTTTAAAAAATTTCCGATTTTCTTATTCCGAGCTTAAATCAAGTTATTTTGATAAATTTCAAAGAAGAGTGTGATTTATATTAAGCCTCTCTCCAATTCTGTCTCTTCAAAATTTCTCACAACTGCGAGGCGAGTGTATACTAAATGGTCCAATTTGACTGAGAATTGATGGAATGCAGCGCCACAGTGATGCCAGCGATCGGCTCCCGCCAAAAAATTCAAACTCCGTGCTCAGCCCTTTGGCACAGCCCGAGAAGTACCAGTCTGCCTGCGGCAACGTGCTCGCCACATGTGTTGGTCATCGCAGGCAGACTGGTCACGAGTCTAATTAAGGAGTACTTATAGTGATTATGATCCTTGCTGGGAGCTCTCTGACAAATTGAGAAAGGAAGTCTGCAGGCTGCCCCACCACTGTCTATGGATTTATGAATTTTTTGGGGTGTGTCACAGTCAGCATATTTAAGAAAATCTAAGTTCAAATCCACTGGTCACAGGTCACAGCCCCGGAGAATTGATTGAATCGGTAGCAGCGGCAAGCCGCCAGTCCCCTACTCTTCCTTCACGTGCAGCTTAATCTAAATCATTTGTGATTCAATTCAAGTTCGTAGTTGTTACACATAAGCTTCAATTGACAGGAAGAGGCATTATTGCATCAATGATGGGCCCGGAAGGGCGGTCCTCCTCGAGCACTGCATTGTGCATGGCCACAGCAGCCTGCACATTGAGGGATAGCCTTTCACCATCCGCTGCAGAGTAGCGCCCAAGGGTAAATATCACCATGGCCACCATTCCTGCATCTAGTTCACCACCATATTTTGGCAACTGTTGAAAATTCTTGATGTCAAAGTCCACTGAACGTGCGTCGTAGACAGGAACTGACAATGAATGGTAAACAATTTCTCAGTCTGAAATAATGAGCCATACCTGGTTTGTCAGGCGTACGAGCTGCAAAAGTGTCCCACTGAATGCTGCCATCATTCGGGACACTTTTCTTGGGCGAGACGGGGATATTCACAGGTGCTGGGTAGAAATGAAATCTTTGATGAATTCGAAAAAGTGATAACTACCTTTGCTAGTTGATGTCCGCTTTTTGGGTGAGGCCGAAGTCGGAATGCCACCTGAGGCAACATGATGAGACAAAACAAGACAAAGATTGAGATATCTCAGTAAACCTTTTGGCAGTACAATTAAAATTCGGAATTTTGGTGTGCAATGAAGAGTGAATATGGGGAACTTTCGTGTCGATGATAGGAAAGGTGGCCATGAGTAGTGCTTGTGCAAAAAAAAGCGATGGCAAAGTGCCAGCATCGGTTGAGATATATCGGGAAACATTTTGGCAGTACAATTAAAATTTGGAATTTTGGTGTGCAATGAAGAGTGAATATGGGGAACTTTGGTGCCGATGATAGAAAAGGTGGCCATGAGTAGTGCTCGTACAAAAAAAAGCGACGGCAAAAGTGCCAGCATCGGGTGAGATTTCCTTGCGAAACATGTTGGCAGTACAATTATAAGTGGGAATTTTGGTGTGTGATGAAGAGTAAATATGGGGTACTTTGGTGTTGATGAGGGGAAAGGTAAGCTGGAGTGGGGTTCGTACAAAAAAAAAGTGACGACAAAGTGTCAGCATCGGTCGAGATATGTTGGGAAACATTTTGGCGGTACAAATAAAATTTGGAATTTTGTTGTGTGATGAAGAGTGAATATGGGGAACTTTGGTGTTGATGAGAGGAAAGGTACGCTGGATTAAAAAAAAAGCGACAGCAAAAGTGCCAGTATCAGTCGAGATATCTCGGGAAATATTTTGGCGGTGCAATTAAAAATCGGAATTTTGATGTAATATGGGGAACTTTGGTGTCAATGGGAGGACAGGTGGGCTGGAGCAGACCTTGTACAAAAAAAAGCAATGGCAAAAGTGCCAGCATCGGTCAAGATATGTTGGGAAACATTTTGGCGGTGCAATTAAAATTTAGAATTTTGGTGTGCACTGAAGAGTGGATATGGGGAAATTTGGTGTTGATGAGAGGAAAGGTACGCTGGATTAAGGCTCGTACCAAAAAAAGCGACAGCAAAAGTGCCAGTATCGGTCGAGATATCTCCGGAAATATTTTGGCGGTGCAATTAAAAATCGGAATTTTGATGTGCTATGAAGAGTGAATATGGGGAACTTTGGTGTCAATGGGAGGACAGGTGGGCTGGAGCAGAGCCCGTACAAAAAAAAGCAATGGCAAAAGTGCCAGCATCGGTTGAGATATCTTGGGAACCATTTTGGCGGTACAATTAAAATTTAGAATTTTCAATGACAAAACTTGAGAAGTCCTGAAATGAATTCAGCGCTTTTTTTTGGCTGTTGAATAGGATGCAACCCTTTCACCACATGTTTCAATATTTTTGTTGTGTAATATTTACTCGCAGATCCTGGAACAACAATTTCACTCTCAAGGGACTTTCATTGACACACAGAGAACAGGGGGGATCATTAAACATTTTACAATGGAGTCTGACAAAGAACTTGAAAAAAAATCAAATCCAGCAAGTTCCGAATTATCCGAAATTGAATTATCACGAACAAGGTATTCATTACAAAGTTTATCAAAATGAGCCAGGATTGTTCTTATTTGAAATTCTTTGGGCTTCTTGCGACACTGATGGTGACCAGCTGTTTTACATGCAGCGTGGCGTAGAACATCCACAGATAATAATGTCAAAGATTCATGCCTATGATTGGGAGAGAATCCGAACCATACAGGACACAGAATTCTACTGGCATTTTCTAAGGAGGTGATGGGTGCCAAAATATTCAGCGGGTGCTGCTTGTCTGTGGCGGGTGCCAAATTGTTCAGTGGGTGCTGTTTGTTTGTGGTGGATGCCAAATGGTTGAGCTGAAGCAGTTTGTCATTAGTAACTGCCATGATATTCAGTGAGTGCTTATCACTCATAGGCAGTATGGACGAGTTTTTGTGGGGCATGGTGGAGGGAGAGAAGAGATATAAATAATTGTCAATAAACGGGTGAGCAGATTGAGAGTAGAGCATTTCCGTTATGTGGAGCAAGCTTATGTGATACAATGTAACAAGTTACTGGAGCATTTACGATATGTTGGAGCGTGGAGCAAGCTTACGTTACAAGTTACGTCATTTAACATAATTGATGGCATTGCTTTGGCGGACGGAATGCATTTCAGCCCCACAGAACCCTTCTCTGTTACACAGAGTAGGGGAACTGTACAGTAATTGATTCACTCACAAGCTTCAGTTGCGTTATAAACGAGAACTGCACGCCAGCAGATAATTCTAGCGTATATGCTGTCCTCGAGGTGAAGTATGACTTACAATCATGCACTTGTAGAGCTCATCCTCCTCAACACTAACTTCAACACAAGGCTTGCCTACCATATCATTACGTTCAAATTGACAGGGGCCCAGGGTGTGATGCGTGACCATTTGAACCAATTCAACAATTTGACAGACCCACCAACTTGGCATGACTGGTGTCAAAAAATTCGACATTGTACCCAAACAATGCAGGATTATTGGGGATGTGAGCCTAATGCATTGCACAAATATTACAACTCTCATTGAACATCTTTTCTGGTTTTCTTCTGTATTTTCTGTGACCCAGAAAAGGCATGCAGAAGGGCTTTTTTTCAAGCTTTTGTGCTCCAAACTCAACTGAGATGAGGAAAACAAAAAAAAAGGTTGTGCTGTGGTTCCTGAACACCCAAAATAGCTTTATTTTGAATCTATAGCCATTTTTCAACCATTTTGTGAGCTGATAGCCAATTTGACAGCCCCCTGCGTGACACGTGACCTCGACCAAATTTCAACATGAACAAGGTGTGACTGTTGATTTGAACGTAATGATACTGTACTATTTCGATCAATTTGGCAGGGATTGTGACACATGACCGAAAAAACCATTTCGGCACTTCAGCAACCAACGAAGTTTGGTGTGACATCTCCAAAATTTCGGCATTCAAGACAAAAATTTTCGAAAATTCTGTCTTTTTTGCACCTTGCAGAGAGATTTCACCTGGGTGTCACGGATTTTACATTTGGCACTGGGTGTCGTGACCTGTGACAAAGACCAAATTTCATTGCGGCACAGGAGGTGCGTGATGCGTGACTGCCGAATTGATCGAAATAGTACAGTACTGTACAGTACATTGATGTGCTGTGCCGTTTACTCTGCTTCTGCACCATGTGGTGCCTGATGCTAGCCCCAGCCTCTGGATTCGACCTCGCATATGGCCACAAGTGCAGTTTCTCACCTTGCGTGGCAATGGGCCAATGCCGCCTAGTGCCGATCAACCAGTTGCTAGCTCCGCGTGCAAGTACTTTTTCCTGGGACTGGAACAGTTCCAGGTCTCCAAACAGAGTACTCCGTCTGTCTCGATCACCCCCCCCCCGATCGTGGATTACCAATCCGGTAATATCCGTACCACTACTGGCCTCCAAAAAACCGAACTATCAATTGTCCCCGATCATGGATTATAAATCTGGTGATATCTATACTGCTCCGCCTGCAAATATCCAAACCCTCTGCACACAGCAAAACTGAAACATTTTGATGAATACAGTCAACCAGAGGGTCCGCAAGAAGCAACCAACCCGGCCCAATGAGAGCTGGTCGACGCTTGCGTCGACCGAGTGTTGACCAAGCTTTGGGTCAGAAATCCCAAATCTGAAACTTGAATTTGAGGCTGCACAATTTGTGTTTGCCTACTACTGTACCATTTTGTTCAATTAGTAGGGTCACAGGTCACAAGCCTCAAATCGTATGACATTTTTCGTAGGTCACAGCATCACAAAGGGGTCATACGAAAGGTCGCTTTCAATTCGAAAATGGGTCAAAAATGACGAAAGAAAATAGCTGCAGCGGTCCTGCGGGGATCATAGACCAAAATACACCCACTGACATATGATTGACATTGTTGATTCCCCACACACACATGTGTCTCACGCGAACTTGTGCTCCTCGACATCTGAACCGCCTTCATTGTTGTGCCGCAACCAACCCAAATAGCGCCGGTTCTGCTTTCTCGTCCTCTTGCTTCTGCCTTTCTCTTCTCCATCTGCACTCTCAACTGTGTTGGCCCCGGGCACCGGATCACCGTTAGCTTCAAAATCCTCTGGTGGTGGCTCAGCTACAGATGGCAGAAGGCAGCCGTGACGCGCAAAAATCGAGCTGTCGGCGGACTTACGAAAAAATTTGTCAGTCACAGCTGTCACAGACCCCCATACGAAAGGGTCAATTCATAGGCGAGGTCACACCCCAAACAGCTCTACGTAGTACGAATTGAACGAAATGGTACAGTACTACTACTTATTACCACCAGAACATGATGATCTGGCCAGTGAATTGCCAGTCCCAGGGATGCCCGGAGGGCCCTCATGAATTACTGGATGGTGCGGTGGCATTTTAATGCCACCGGCCGAGGAACTTATGACCAAAAGGATAGGAGTGTCGGAGAATCTTCGGATAAGTAGTGGCCGACAGTGGGGCTGGACGTCTCGGCTAAGCTCCGTGAAGGCCCAAGGGCAGTCAGTTGGACGAGTCGCGCCCACCAATGGAACTTTGGTAGATCGGCACGCCAAAGGACGGAGCTGTCGGATAATTATAGAAGTAGAATGCTTTTGCATCGTGGTGCGGTGGCATTCCGTTATAATGCCACCCTGTCCCTCAACTCCTTACCAGTCGCCTCCTCCCACCAGCCCCATGGATATCGATTTCACCTACTGTGATAAAGAGATCGATCTTCTGGAGGCAACTAAAAGCCTCCAGGGCTGTCCTATCTTATTCTTCGACTGCGAAGGAGAAGACATGGGTGTACAATCTGGGCACCTTTGGTTGATTTCCCTAGGAACCGCTTCGCCAGGATCCCAGCGGATCTACCTGTTCGATGTCCTGGCCATAGGAACAGAGGGACTGGAACCGATTTTCGACATTCTTGCGTCGAACCAAATTCAGAAGGTGGTTTTCGACGGCAGAATGGATCAGAGCGCACTGTATCACGAATACGGTGTCACAATGCAGAATGTGCTAGATCTCCAGCTTGCAGATATCAAATCCCGTCCTCGTAGAGGGGAGAAGCGAGGGTCGAAGGAACAGCTTGACAGGCTCCTTCGGTATGTACCCCGCGGGGAGATCGACGCCCATCGGAAACTTTACGAGAAGGTGCAGAGACTTGTGGGGTTGGGGGAAGCGATTCGGGAGCACAAAGTGAAAATAGATGAAGCGATGCTGGCGACCAAGGGTATGTCTATTGCTATTCCGTGCGTTCGAAGAAGTCGGACTTATTTGTGAACACAACGATCTGTAGCATCTGGCCGAAACATCGAATGGACAAACCCCCCATCGCGCGAGCTTCTGATTTACGCTGCCAACGATATCAAGCTCATAGAGAGCCTATGGTCTCACTTGGCGCAGTCGGACTACCTCGACAAAAGGCTCCCCGTAGAAAGTTTGAGATACGTCACGATCTGGAACGGGAGGCAGCCCTTAGGGGATGAGATCCATAAGCGACACGGCCTGCTGCCCCTCAATATTCTGGATCCCGTATCTACGGGCAATACCCTGCGCTGCACGGGATGCGAGCGAGATATTCCCAAGAATTGCTTCTTAAAGTGGGAACATGATAAGCCCAACAAGAGGAAATGCGGGGTATGCCGGGCAATAGGGATCCATATCAAGATCCAAACCAAGATACAGAAGAAAAAAGAGGCGAAGCAATATTGATTATAGCCAAGATTGCCCATAGGTTCGGATACTTGGCAGGATGATACGCCTGACGCATGTTGTATGTACTTTTCTACCACAATTCACGGTCACTTGAGGGTGTCGCGAGGGTGAAGTTGAGGGTCTGGGAGGGCTGGAGTGAGACACTGTACCACTTGAGCGGAGGATAGCTTTATTTACCTTGAAGTCCATGTGTGGGGCCTGGGTAAAGATTCGCCGCTGGACAGGCTTGCGAAGGACGTGTGAATGCACCGTGGCCAAGGAAATCCCAAACCAGACCCCAGCATTCACCTGCGAACAAAAACAAAGTTCATACCCAAAAACAAAAGCCGGGGAATCAGACTAAGAGAATTCGAGCAGTGCAGAGAGAATACAAGTTAGGCTTCTCGTCAATTGCCTGAAGACAGCAAATATAGGGTTCGAGGGACCTGGGAGTAGATTGATTCAACGAGCTTGAGATAAGGAAAGACCAACGAAAGCCTAGATTTCCCGGGGACAAGAATAGGACTCGAGGGCGCAGGGGATAGGGAAATAGCCTTGACCCGGAGTTGAAGTTGACCGGCGTAATTGAATGGTGAAAAAATCCAGATTCCAGAAAACACTTGTCCAAAAGAGAGAGAGAGAGTTGGGGCTGGGTTCAAGACGGAGTTTTGAGTCGGCGGTTCACAAGGACGGGATCAAGGCTAAAACAGAAAGATCGCGGCGAGAAAGGACTTCCGACGTGGCTGTGCCAATCACGTCATTTCTTCCCGCATGTTTCCCGCTTGATTTTCTGAATCAGACCAACTGGCGTCGGAGTCCTATGCGCATCTGCTTGTCCTCAATGCGCCGTACTCCTGCATCGCGACTTGGAACTTTGGGGTAACTGTTACCGTGTACCAAGTCAGAAGGCTCTTGTGGCAAACTTTACTTGCAAATTTCTTGGCTGCTATCAAGACCGAGGGCTCAGCGCTCGATATCACAACGGAACATCTGCCCGAATCAGAAGGTCAGTAACCTTCACCAGTGTCTATGCCACAATGCATTCCGACCGACTAATTGTATTCACGGCCAGATGCCCTTTGCCACTGTGAACTGGACGGGTTCGGACCCTCAGTTCCTGTGCAATTTTGGCTTGCCACGCTTCTTTCAAGTTTCCGTTGAGATCCGATTCTTTCCCGGTTTCGGATTAGCGTCTGTAGTTAAGTTTTCGCCCAATCTTTCCTGTGAGTACCGCTAGTCTGTCCCCATCATGAGTGCTAACCAGATTCTCCCTTTTCTTTCAGTCACTGAGCTTGTCTGAAACATATCCTTGGCAATTGAATGTGAATTTCACCAGGCAAAAGAAGAATCACGGCGGGGCTCGCCATCTCGACGGATGCAGACGGAGTGCGATTACTGTCTCGCCCTGCCACGATATCTACTGATCCTCCGCCGACTCTCTCCTGTGGGCGGTCCAGGATGAGCACATGCAGTCCTGGGGACGAAAGTGTGCATCGCAGCTACGATACACATCGTGATTACGATGGTGGACTTGGACACTCTCCTGCTCGCCTGTCTTTCGTGCCCATTCTGAGGCATTCTACCACTGACGGGCGGGATTATCGACATTATCGATTCGATCACCGCCGACGCGCGGACACCATTGGCACCCCCGCGGCCTGCGGATTCTCTTTTTTCCTCCCGCCTCTACACGGTCGCCCGAAGGAGGAATTCTCTGGTGCTCGCACCTCCCTCGAGTCCTGAACCGCCGCCCCATCGTCGTTTCCCCGGCTTCATTTCTCTTCGACCGTCGCCCCCCGCCCTTTGCATCGCCTACCTCGCACCGCGCCGCACATGGACCGTTTCGCAGCCATCTTATGTGACCAAAAATGGCTGGCGCGAATGAAGGCCCAGCGCAGGTGGCTCGTCGTGCATCTGCTCAAGCTACACCTCGTTGACATAGCAGGGTGCTTTCTGCACCTGTACTCCTACCCAGTGGAGCGCTGGGACGTATTACTTCTCCGCATCAGCCTGCCGCACCACCCATGCAGATTCTACGGCGCTGCGAGCGGGGGATGATATGAGGCAGATGTGATATGCGGCGCAGATGGCGTCTCTCCCTCCTCGCTCTCTTATTTCATCGCCGACTTGCCCTCCGATCGTGGTGGGCTTCCTGGGTGATGCATGATGCCTCGTCGACCTCTGCTCCGTCCGACAAGTCGGAGGAAGGAACATGGAGACGTCTATTCTGCGCCCGTGGCCCCGCTTCGCAGCTCATGTTCGTGCTCTCCCCGGCCGCAGGCATACTCGGTCCATTTCATGGTCACCATCCGGAATCACTTCTCACCTATCTCGACGTGATGCGCGGCATTCCTGAGGCTTTTCGCGCCGGATAAGCTCTCGTGGAAACCCCCCTTTAACCGTGCCGCCCCACCGCTTTTGGTCTGTACACCGCGGCAGACACGTCGAAACTCGAGTGTAATCCAGATTGACCGCCTGCGGCTCGAGTCGACAGCGCACCTCATCGCTGACTCTCCCGTCTCTGGCCCTGCTTCCCCCAGCTGACGTGGCAGGTGGTACGTGTCCTGCATCCGCACCCGAGCGCTGGGCGGATTACTCGGGACCCGCAACTCGCGCAATCTGCGTCGCTGCTACGGCGGGAGAGGGTAAGCCGACAGACGGCGTCTCTCCTCTACATCCCTCCTGCCTCGTGAACGCCGTGCCTGGTGTCACTCGGGGGATGGTGCCTCGTCGGCGTCAGATAGAAGTGCAGAAGAGATGAGAATGCTCCTCCGGCTACGACTGAAATATACGCGCGCCAGGATATAGCTCCGCACGCGTGGTGGCTGGAGCACGTCCAATCCATTACTACTATTTCCGGAGCCTCCACATCTTCCTCTTCACGGTAGCGCCGTCGGGGCTTAGACTCGCCTGGTTAACTCGCTAAGTGCGCCACCGCCGATAACTAGTGGGCACCCATGGGGGTGGAATGCGCAGTGTAGTGTGGAGGTGAAGCACGCTTCCTGGCTCGTTCCAGGAGTCGATTCGGGAGGCAGACTAAGACGGTGGGGGGGAGGCAGAGGGGAGGGCCATGGAGGTCAGGACAGGGGCAAGGGACGACCGAGGGATGGAAACTCTGGTCTAGCAGGCTCCGACGCGTGTTTTACGCCTGAAGCTGCAGCCGCTAGCCCCGAGTAGCACATTGTCATGATTGCGGGACAAAGGGGCATGAGATGACGAAGGGGCATGAGACAAGCATGTCCGTGTTCTCTCTGTTGTTCCTGACTCGACGAATTCTCCCCCACGCGTGCCGCGAGCTGCTCGCGCGCAGGTGTTGCTTGGATTGCAGGACCGAGGTGTTCCCCTCCTTGATTCAATGCTCGCGCTCTTAGGGCCCTGAGCTGGGGTGTGGCGCGCATGGGCCGCGAGGTCGCGCTACGACGCGCCGCACTGGGGATGGATTGAAAAGCTGACGAGTGGGCCAGGACGTGCCCGGATGCAGCGTACCGGGTGCGGTTAAGCTGCGCATGCGGGTGGAGATGATGAGATAGATCTTGTGGCGACGACGAAGGACTCGGGAGGGCAGGTAACCAATACGGAGGACGGACATGGCCTGGCTGGCACGCTCCAAGCCATCGCATGCCTCGCCGACAGCCTCCACCCTGCTTTCTGCACCCATCTGCGTGGGGTGTCCGCTCGCCTGAAGTACCGCATTGAGTCGGAAGAGTCAAATGCATCGGTCTCTGTTCACCGTCCTCGCCCTTCGCCCACTCTCGCATGAGCGCTCGTGGGCGCTGCTTGTGCCTTGGCGCTACTTCGGTGGATGTATGGAGGCCGAAGAGGCGGTCTGCGGGGGAGTCTGGACGCTGGCTCTTCCAATACTACCTCGCCTCAGGGAACGATGATTGCGAGGGCAAGTGAGAGGTCGAGAAGGCAGAGCGAGGTTTAATTGCTATTTGGTATTCGAGGGGTGGCGCGGGGCGCACGGTTAGAGCGTGATATAGGGGATGCTGGGTGCGAATGGGACGGGAGAACGAGATGCCTGTGCGGATGATGGGCGATCGCCCGCTTCTCACGTTCATCCACGACTTATATCGACGCATACCCCCAGGGAACGGGACGGGAGCTCGAGGATGTATTTAAGCCCGAATCAGTAGGGTCCGATATGCACACCCTGTCCTAATCTCGGCACGCACATTGAATGGATCAAACTTTGTTGTACCCGAGTTTTTGCCATCGCCGCTCACCGTCTGTTCGGGTGTTAGTCGGGATATCTTGCTTGAAAAGCGGGAGTCTTCGTGGTTAGCGTGGGGTCGTTGTTGCCTGAACAAGGGTGTCGATTTTTTTGTATTCCATTTCCTCGTTTGAAGGACGGAACACCAATCCAGCGATTTAGATGCTCTTAGATTAATGGCTGCATCTCATCTCATCCAACCGCACAGGCAAATGAAGCTCTTGTAGACCCCAACTCCAGCCCTGGGCTCGAAGGCTTATGCCATATTGGTCAACCCTATCTATAGTGGGATAGAGAAGGAGGTACGATCAGCGAGGGCGGCAGTTCAATGTTTCGACCGCCTCGTTGACCGGTGTCCCTGGAGTTGAATGTAATATTACTAATCTCTCGCAATATTTTCTCGGGGGAACAACTTACCCATCATAAGTACTCTCTATGCAAAGAGCCCGAGTGTCTCGGTGGAGGTCTCGCGGGCCTTCTGTTCAATGACGCGGGTACCGTTCAAATCAGCTCATTGGGAATCAGCAACGTTCTGTCCCACCCAGACGTCGACACCATTAACTTGTGCTTCCCTGTGAGGGTTGTTTTCAAGCCACCACTATCACCAACAGATGCGCGGATCTGAGGGACTTCAGCATACCCTTTGTGAACACACTGTCTTCGAGTGCGTGTTACGCGGCTTCACGAAATATCTGTTCTAAATCCTTGATGAACAGAGATATATTAGTAGTCCCTCGGCCATCATCGCGGAACCTTTGGTCACAGTTGAATTGGTTTCTGTGGGCTTGGACAATGTCCAATCATTTCTTGCACTTGGGCAAGTTCTCTGCGTCGTAGATACGATTTTTTTTTTTTCGGTGGACAAGTCATTGGCTTGTGTCGGGCGCTAAATCTGGACTCCTTCATTCGCAAATTTATCCTCCACTTCCGCCTGCGGCCTGCCAGTGATGTGCCCACTTCATCATACATCTCCGCAGTGTCATGGGAAAGCATAAGTAGACCACACTGAGACAACATGGTTCATCAAGTTTGGCTCACAGTCGGCGTGCACTGGACGATTCAAGTTGTTTAAACCCCAGCATTTTAGCCGGTTTCCTGACGATGGTTGAACGTTGCAAAACTCGAAAGGAATTCCCTTGTTTCAGCAATATCGCGTTTATCACTCTAGGAAACATTCAGATAATTTTGAAAGTTCACTTCTGCATTCGCCTTGGTTCTGAGTTTACCAAGATCATATTTGTTTGTTCCTGTGTCATGGCCGTTTGTACGCGTTTTTTCACACGTGCCACGCCTTGTCCACCATGACTAAATCTCACTTCCTCAAACTGCCTTCTGAGCTGATCCTCGCCTGTCTGGCAAGCCTCCCGCTCAGTGACTTGGACTCTTGTCTACAATGCGGGAATCGGCTCCTCCGCGATATCATCCGCAATTCTGTGTTTCTACGGTATCGGCGCAAGCAAGAGCACGCTGGGGTGGAGGAAAACCCACATCTGGAATCGAATCTGGTTGTTGCGGACCGCCTTGCAGAATTAAAGCGTCGCGAGACCAATTGGCTTCACTTTACACCTCGTTCTATGCACACCATCGCTCTTGATTTCGAAACGGCCGGATTATATGAGCTTACATCCGACATGTATTTCGTGGGAGACGCATCCGTTCCCAACACCAGGTTGTGCACTAGAATCCAATATATACGCACATCCCGGGCTCGGAGGCATCGCAATGGCGTGCAATCGAGTGCGGAAAGTCTATCATAGACTTTGGGACTGCGGTAGAGGAACACGATCTTGTTGCAATGGTTTCGTCGTGCGTTTTTTCGTTTGTTAAATCATTCAAAATCTCAAAGTGCCTTTAGTACCGTGCACGATTCGGATCCGCACATGGCATCCATCGATGTGTTGCTTTTCAAAGTTTCTACGGGTACTCCGCATCCCCTCGCTGCTTGCCCTGTGTTGCACATACACAATGTCGAAGTAAGCCGTGGTCGCCCCAGGCTCTCCATAGAGTTTAGCGGGAAAACCATGGCACTCTCGCTGGTGTACTGGAACTGCGAACAGCGTGACATGGATGCATTTCATCTGTACAACTGGATATCTGGCACGGCAAAGATGGTACGCTTACTTCTGGAATTTCAATTCGTGTTTTCCTGACACTTTGATCGAAGGATCCTGTCCGCGTTCACAACACAGGCCTCGCGTTTCTCGCAGAAGATATAATAATCCTTCCAAATTCTTTTGATAACAGCCTCGATGTCTTCCGGATCCCGGAGGACGACTCACCTCCATTCTTACAGTCATTTCGTCTTCCATCACCTGGGGACTTATCTTCTCTTTCCAATGCCGCGGATTCCCGAACCCTCGTGCAGCCCTCCGCCAAACCAGCCATGCGACGTTCCTGTCGCGGCCCTCTGACTCGCTCCTCCTGTTCTCTTTTCAGATCCGTAATCGGGCTGGCATGACCGACCACATGTTCGTTGTCAACCGCGGCCACTTCTCCGCTGCGACCAATCTCTACAAAGACAACGGGAATCCCGTCGAATGGGAAAAGTGGGGCCCACAATGCACTCGGTGGCTGGACGCCGAGGAGTTCTCCACGCGGTACATAACGGCCACCGCTGGGTATCGTATGGTGACCATCTCGCATGGTGCTCCTGAGCATCCCGCACCGATCCGCATACTCAACTTCAACCCCACGGACGTTGAGGTGCAGCGCACGCGTGGGAATATTGACGGACCACACGCAAGGGTGCGAGTCGTGGAACCATCCTCGCAGGATATCGAGCCCTTCATGGATCCCATTGCCTCCGACCTGCCGTACGTGGAAATTGTCTCGAAGCAGCTGTTCGATTATGACGCCGTACTGCTCAACGACGAGAATATTATTGGTGTGCGGGTGAGTTTTGCCTTTTGATTTTGATGATGGTTCCCTGATACGGGCGACCTTCTTACAGCGTGAGGATAGAATTGTCCGGTCGCTGGAAGTTCTCCACTTTGGTTGAGAGGGTTGCATTAACTTTAATTCAGCTTTTACTTTATTTCGAAGCGAGAAGGGCTTGGGCCAGCAGGCGAGCTGCAGTTGAGTCTCGAAAATCAGCTCGGCTCAGGAAATTTTGGCTAACTTTTCGAAGCGCCGCAAGTGTTGAGGTCAGGTATCTGGATCGGGTTTGAAACGCAAGAGTAAAAGCGATATGTAACCAAAATTGAGACAAATGTGAAGACGATGGCCGAGGGTTACCCGTGCACATGTGGTTCTTATGATCAAAAGACGACCTCTGCATTTCCTTTGTGCTTGGTCTTTCCCTCAGCGAAGATCAGTTCTTTTTCTGAGTTTTATACCTCTTGATCGTATTACAGACGGACCATTTGTGGCTCGACGTATCGACACGTGCCGTTTCCTCCCTTGTTTGAATCCGCCCAGGACTGAATCTCACTTCCCCAAACTGCCTTCTGAGCTGATCTTCGTCTGGGAACTCGCCCGTTCCATGACTTAGAGTCTTGTCTACAATGAGGGATCGTCTCATCATCCACAATTCCAATTTTATACGCTACTTATCGGTGCCATATCAACGGGCCGCAGGCAACGGTGCGGGTCGTGGAATCATCCTCGCAGCACATCGAGCCCTTCATCGCCTCCGAACTGCCGTACGTGGAAATTGTCTCAAAGCAGCTGTTCGACTATTGCGCAGCATTACTCAACGATCTGAATATTATTTTGGTGTGGGGTGAGATTTTTTGCTTTTGAGGCCAGATATTTCCCCCTCCTCTACCACTCCCCGACGCTCCCAACATGCGTCAACGCAGCTGGTGTTTTGAACAGAGCTCTGGTTTCGACCGACTTGTGCTCACATCTTGTCCATGTTCCCACCTCAGTTAGATTTGTAGCATGTCGTAAAATTCACTATCCGCACATCGCTGCCGATCAGGCCGCGGAACGCAGTGTATTGAATGAAAGTTGAGAGAGGAAGAAAAAATATCGATGAGCCAAAAACTCAGAGCTTCACCCACTAGAAAATTTCATGCTAGCTGCTTTCGAGCCCGCCTGCGAAACCTGTGGAAACCAACCCTCACCAACCATTGAAAATGTCACATGGAGCCTGGAACAACACGGCTTGCGAATGATCTGATCTTCGACTCCGATGCCCATGGACGCTCTTCCTCCTGAACTCCCAAATCGTCGAGGAGATCGACGATGGTCCATCACCGAAGGTGCGCCTGCTAGTCGCCAAAAACTCTCAGAAGTGCAGCCAGTGGATCCTTTTCCGCTCGCTGAGAATCATACCCACTCTGCGACCTGGTTACTTCTCCAGCAACCTCCCCACCTGGCACAGTATTTCGAGCACTTGGAATGCATTCTCCCAGGTCCGTATGCGCCCTCCGAAGAACTCCATGCACTCGGCTCTATGCTTGACCGTCTGTCGAATCTGCGCAACTGTATGTTTATTGCAGAAGGAGAGCAGAGGCCCCCTTCCCTGGCCACAACGACTGTCTGGCGCTGTCGCTCAATGCATCGAACGTCAGCGACTGACACAGTTGCATATTGTCTCATTCGGCGCACTTCCGGGTGATATCTTGAACTTGTTTTTGGCTGTTTCTCCTACAATTTCCTTCGCCGAAGTCATCGCGGATGCGGTAGAAAATGCACTCTCCCACTCTACTGTCCAGAACCTGTTCCTCTTAGACTCGTGTTCACTCGACTTCGCCGATGTGTTCACATCACCGCAATACTTATTCGCCCTGCATCGCGAGAATTCGGACACTGCGTCTGATATGAGGGATTGACTACTTTTAAAAGGTTTCTCAAAACCTGGAACACATATGCTTCGAATCCAGCGGTAAGTCTTTACCAACGATCCTGTCATGGTATGCTAACACTCGATAGATCAGCTTAGTTCCAACAATTCTGCTCCTCTCCCACGGCTGCCCTGCCTTCAATCTGCAGAGCTTTCGCTGTCCTTCAGCGAAAGACATTCACCTTAGTTCATCACCCTCTTCACCTCCCTTTTGGAGGCCGCTCCGGGCCTCGAGGAGATCTGCGTCACATATGAAACTGTCTTTTTCCCGGCGCCCGACTATTCCTTGAACCCGCAAACAATGGCGGTAGTCGACAGGCTAGCTCTGCCAGCTCCCTGCGGCTGCGTTGACGACTGGATGTTCCCCGCGAACATGACGCATTTGTCGCAGAGTTCCTCACATCCTTGGCAGGCGGGATGCCGAAGCTCGAGAAGAGAGGAATACTCATCGTCGAACAATACTCTTTTGAAGACGAAGTCGTCTACGGCTGGGCTACCCGGTTTTCGCATTAATGCTGTGGCTGATTGAAAAATAATTGATGTCGTCCAAGTACTTCTGCAATTCCATTAAAACATCGAAGCGTGTACATTTGACGCCGGTGCAAGACGCGGCTGGGTTGCGCCATTAGAGCTGAATTAAAATCAACGCAAACAAAAATCAACCAAAGTGAAGAGCTTCAGGCGACTGGATGGTTTCATCCTCATGCTGTAGATGAAAGCTACCTGCATCAGAGAATTATCAAAATCATAATTCAACACACCAGGGTCAGCTACAGTATTGAACAAGAACCGGCCAACGTCCCGCATAGTGTCAAGGTAAGTTGATGGATCCGGCCTGGTCCGAGAATGGCAAAAAAATATGCATTAGACCGGCAGAACAGGCAGGACGAGTGACCGAGAAGCCCGAGAGTATAGGAAAATCAGAGTTCCAGGTTCAAAGGTTTGGTTCAAAAGTTGCGGTCATCGTTTAAGAACCGGGAAAACGTTAAGTGGACCTATGTTTCATGGCCCGACGGGTAGACACAGCAATCAACGAAAATGGATATTGTGGACTCGTGCCCG
Organism: Mycena galopus ATCC 62051; assembly: GCA_014925785.1. Classification (NCBI taxonomy): domain Eukaryota; kingdom Fungi; phylum Basidiomycota; class Agaricomycetes; order Agaricales; family Mycenaceae; genus Mycena; species Mycena galopus. Next base: position 90,818 of record WIQG01000138.1, read on the forward strand.
TGCGGTAGGACGTCAAGTGTTGACGTTGAAATCGGTCGGTTTTTTATAAGTCTCAGGACTTGGTTGAATCTCCAACCTAGCCATCCCATTGTACCGCGGTTCAAACAATTAGAAGACCGATTTATTGGGCACTGGCTTAATTTCAGATTGCGTTCACTATCCGTTTCGTACACATCACACATTTCTCTCATCCCGCAATACACCCCTCCTTCTCACTCATTGCTGCACTGTGAGCCACACTTACGCATCGGAGGTGCAGGGAGGAAGGCAGTGCCCGCTGATGTGCACGAATGTCAATGTCATGGATTCTCGAGAAAATTAGGACTTACGCATTAGACTTGAGACCAGCACAGCAGGCTGTCTCGTTCGGGAGGCAGCAGATATGTTCGAGGGGGCCTGCATTTTAGAGAAAGGGAAACAGAACTATTAGTCTCTGGGAGTGCTCTACGGTACTGCTACTTACATTCGGGGAACTGTGTCGAGGTTGTGAATTGTAAGCGTATTGAGAGTTGGAAGGCAGCTGGTGAACGTACGAGAGGTCCGCCTACACACGAGTAAGGACTGGTTAGTAAGCGGTCAGACGTTTACCAATGGACGAACGCGCAGTCTTGAGCGACAACGGTCTGCCCGAGGGCGAGGATTGCGAGGAGAGCAGCGGAAAAACTCAGAAATTGCGCAACATGATAGATGTCAAATGAGGGAGTTGATTCCTTGCCTTGGAATGAAAGGAGCGCCCACCAGCTGATTGTGGCTCACGAGCAAGACTTTGGATAGAGTTCCGCTACAAATTTGATTTACATCTGCTAGTCGTGACGCTCAAGAAATTCTGAGACTCAATGTTTAGCCTAGACGTCGAATCGCACTGTTGTCATTCCGAATCAAACAATGTTTAAAAACACGGATTCTGGTCTTCTCGGCCAGTATAATACTCACCTGCTGGCTCGAGCCCTTTCTTCTCTTCTCTTGGAAAAGCAATGAAGTAAAAGCAGGTAATGGAATTACTTAAAAATCAAAGCCACCAAAATTACCCAAAGTGATGAACTTCGAGCGACATGACGCTTCTATCGCCAAACTAAAGGCAAGGTAGGCAGGGAGGTTCAGAGGACCATCCTCAAAATCAAAGGCAAAAATCTCACCCGTGCGCCAATGATATTCTGATCGTTGACTAGTACCGCGCCGTAGTCGAACAACTGCTTCGAGGTGATTTCCACGTACGGTAGTTCGGAGGCGAGGGGTTCCACAAAGGGAGTGAGGTGTTGCGTTGAAGGTCCCACGACCCGCACCGTTGCGTGCAGCCCGTCGATGGGCCCGCGAGTGCGCTGCGCTTCGACGTCCGTAGGGCTGAAGTTGAGCATGCGAATCGGGGCAGGATGTTCACGCGCATTGTGCGCGATAGTCACCATGCGGTGCCCCGACGTCGTCGTAATGTATTGGATCGACAGCTCCTCGGCATCCAGCCAGCGAGTGCACTCCGGGCCCCATTGCTGCCAGTCGACGTCGAAGTTGTCATCTTCGTCGTCTCTGTTCAGAGCAATCACGGCAGCGAAGCGGCGGCGGTCCACGACGAACATGTGATTGGTCGCAGTTTCCGCGTCGCCGATTTGGAGGAGGAAGACGATGACGGCGTCCGAAGGACATGGTAAGAATGTCGCACCGGTGGGATGAAGGAGGTCTGTACGTGGGTTCGGCGAGCCACGGCACTGGAAGGAGTGTATGAAGATGGATTTCTGCAGCTCTGGAAGCCCGAATGAGTGCAAGAATCGGGTTAATCCGTCCTCCGGGACCTGAAAGACATCGAGGCATTGGTCGAGCGCATTTGGAAGAATTAATATATCTTCCTTGAGGAACGTGAGCCCTGTGTTGTAGACAGGAAGAGGTTTCTGGGCGAAATTTAGGAGAAGCAGAAAATATAATTTACGTGGATTTTATACCATTCTCGCCGTTCCAGATGTCCAATTGTACAAATGAAAGGCGTCTTTGTCGCGGAGCTCATGGCTCCAGTACACCATGGACAGTGCCATATTTTGTCCGACAAGCTCTATCGAGACGACCGGTCGACCACGAAATACTTCGATATCGTGTACGTGCAACGTAGGGCGTGTAGCGAGAGGGTGCGAAGCACCTGTAGAGAGCTTGAAGAACGACACATCGATGGATGCCATTTGAGGATTCCGATCGTGTAACGTACTGGAGAGATTGTGAGATTTCGAAAATTTCAACAAGCGAAAGGGCGCACTAAGTCACCATTGCGATAAGGTCATGTTCTTCCAAAGCGGTTCCAAAGTCTATGATAGGCTTCCCGCAATCGATCGCGCGCCACTCTGGCGCTTCCGACCCCGGGGATGTCCGCATATATTTGATTCCAGTGCACAATCCGGTGTTGGGATCGGCCGTGTCGCCCACGAAGTACATGTCGGACGTCAAATCGTATAATCCAGTCGTTTCGAAATCGAGAGCGATGGTGTGCGTAGAAAGGGGTGTGAAGTTGAGCCAATTGGTCTCGCGGCGTCGTAATTCTGCGAGACGGTCCGCGACAGCCAGATTCGATGTCAGATTTGGGTTTTCCTCCACTCCGGCGCGTTTCTGCTCGCGTCGATAACGTAGAAACACGGATTCGCGAATGATATCGCGGAGGAGGCGACTCCCGCATTTTAGGCAAGAGTCCAGGTCATTGAAAGGGAGACTTGCCAGGCATGCGAGGATCAGTTCGGGTGGCAATTTGAGGAAGTGGCATTTGGTCATGGCGGATGAGAAGAAGCCGGGAAAACGGCACGTGTTTGAACGCGTGTCCATTCGTGATGAGACACAAACAAACAAACCGTAGAACCAATTGCCAGAAAATCTCCTTCGAGAACGAAACTGCACCCTGCAATTTTTGGGGAATGCATTCCCGGAATACTCAGTCCTATAAAAATTCTAATCACGTTTTCCACCATTGATTCTATCTTTCAAGCAGATGCACCCAGTACTGTAGCGAACTTCAAAAAGTCGGCATTTGCTTGTACCTCCAACACGTCTTCGAGTGCATACACATGCAATAGCTAATCACCCACGATGAGGGTATGATACTGGGGATTGTGTACAAGGGGCGCGTATTCCCAGCCTCGTATATCTAAATCGAGCTTCCCGACAAGCTTGCACAGCTCCGCCCATATCTCGTCCTCCGACTCGAGTGCCCCGAAATGGTCGTTCACTATGAAATGTTTCAGAATCTCGCCGTTCGCCACAAAATACGATTTTAGCAATCGCGTCAGCACGTCGAGGAAAAAAGGAACCAGCTGAGCCCCTTGTACGGTATGTACCGTCGTGTCGACGTTGATAGCGCATAGATGGGGATATCCCATCTCCAGGACTGCCTCGCAGAAGTGCCTCCCATCCTCGTCGACCATGAAACGCACTCTATGGAGCGCAGGCAGCAGCACTAGCACCGCTTTCCAGGTGGGGAATGTCAGGTGTGTCGTGGTCGCGTGGTCGCGTCGAGGGAGGTGATTCGTCCCGTCGGAGCGCCTTGAGTACCTTCGTCATTATTTGACGCAGCTCAAATGCGCCCACGGGGTGGGAGTTGACGAAAAAGGTACTGCCGCGGTCGTCGCCCGTCTGCGCGGCTTCGTCGAGGAAACAGGCGATGCTGAAATGGGAGCCCACCCGTGTGGTGGCGGGGCGCTTGGAGCACGATGGTGTTGATGAGTCCGCCCGGGGCACGCTGTTTGCGTACGGATGTCGCGGATGCGATTGCCATTGTAGATCCCCTGAGTGCACAGCTGGAGTCGCGTAGAAGGGAGAAACGAGAGGGTTGTGAGTAAGTCCTCGCACTGGGGGAGGAGATCGCGGATGTAGAGGAGTTCCAAGTACGGCAGCTCTACCGCAGGCCAAGTCTCTGACTCCCCTTCAGCGAGCATCATATCGAGTTTCAGAGTGTCTAAAGCCGGCGAGGACGGCAAAATTCCATGGAGGATGCGAAACGGTAGTGGGGTAATAATGTGCTCGTCGCCTGTGAGATCAAGACATTGAAGCGGAGGCAAGGATTCCCAGGAGGTATCGATATAAGACAATGACAATCGGCAGAGTCGAGGAATACTCCTTTCGAGCGACTCAAGAGACAAGTGTGAATGCATCTCTATGCCGTTTTCTCCGAGTCGTTTATCGGGGTCGAGGGCGAGAGACCGGAGAAGGGGGAATTCAAAGTCGGGCATTCCGAGTATCAAGTCCATCACAAGACCCGTCTCCTGGAGACATGCAGCGATTCGATGCGCTCCGCATGCGTCAGGAGCAAGGGGGCAATCAATGGCGACACCAGTCGAGAGATTTCGACCCCTAACGACACGGTACCCGAGCGACCGAGCTGAAGCCTGAGATGAGTTGCCAGCCACCGACTACGTTGTTCCACAGCGTGGGGGAAGCAAGTACGACCTCCTGCAGACCACCATCAGTGTCTAGATCTGTCGCACCGGCCTGCGGGAATGAAATCTGGCGTAGGTTGGGACGCTCATTTCCTTCATTGCGTTCGGTTTCCTGTCACATCCCGTTTCTTCCGATCATCATTAGAGCTGGAGATTTCTACTACCACCATCATTTCGTCAAAATGCCCAGTGAAGACCATTGTGCGTCCACATAAGAGGCTGAGACTACACAAATGGGAAACCCAACGATGCACAAAGTGCACAGTGGGACTCACGAGTAGGCCAAAGATGCCACTATTCCCCATCAGGGAAAACCTCCCTCAAAATCTTTTGCTATTTTTCCGCAAAGTTTTTATGTGCCTCCAAAATTTCGAAAATTTTCATAATTTTATGCAACTTTGAGGAGAATATGGGTCAATGTGTGGTCATTGTTTCAATTTTTCAAGCACCAACATTATTTCCGCCTATTGCGCTGGAATTTTGGCGAGGTTCTCCCAGGTCTGATGATGAACTATGCATGCGTACACATCAGAGAAAACCTCCCTACAAAATTTGTGATATTTTCTCAGAAAATTTGTTGTGGCTACCAAAGTTTCGATAATTTTCGCAATTTTGGTCAACTAAGCTGGCAAGCTGCATGAAATGCTGTGTCTTCGTTCAACATCTTGGTAGGCCCGATAGTATTTGGTCATTCTATGGGAAGTCGTTGATGAGATTGAAGCTATCTGTTCTGATCAAAATATGTTCCAAACGTTGCTGAGTAGTGAAACTCCGAGTGGAGCTTAAAGATTCAAGAGCACCACATGGAAGAACGAAAGCCAGATGCAAGCATGTTGCCCTCAATCCTACATAAATATCAGGTAGTCTTTCAGTGGGATTTGATTGTTGCAGGCACAACAGTTTATAAGCTTGATAACTTCTTTTTCAAGTTCAGGGCGGTGTCAATGACAAGGTATGAATACGCCCACCCTAAAGTTTACGGCACTTACGCGATCGGCAAACATGGTTAACGTGTTCGCAGAGGATGGTTGATTTTGATGCGATACCAATATGTCCAAACAAACCACTTTTCTTCCTTTCCCCCCATCTCCCTGATCATCTCCTCCTCTGAGGCCCCAACGTCTACTGCACTGGACTCTTTCAAGGTTTCGTCCACTCTTTACACCCTTACAGCATCTCTTCTCTAACACTACACTTCGTACATCCCAGCCGCCGTGCTGGCCAATTAGTGTGTATTTCTTTTATGTGTGTGCCTTCCTTACTGACAAAGAGGTAGAATGTTTAAATGTGTCCAGTGCGCTCTTCCAAGCAGAAGGTGAGTGAATTCACGCATTCTACAATGCACACTGACCATCCCATTCATTGCAATCGGATAGATCGCCAGCGCAGCACTGTCAAAACCACGCCCATTCGTGGGGCCCATTCTCGGTGAAGCGATGGAGGGAGCGCGGACTCAGGGCTTCCGGTATGTATGAATACATTCCTTGACACTGCCGATGGGGAGCATTTTTGCCGTCGACGGACAGCGCGCATTGTCGGCGGAATACCAGATGGAGGTATGTTGACACATTCCGTGACCTGCGCCGTACTCACCATCTTTCACACAGGCCTGCGGTAGACAGACAGCGCGTATTGTCGGCGGAATGCCAGATGGAGGTATGTTGACACACTCCGTGACCTGCGGCGTACTCATCATCTTTGCGCACGTCTAGGGTGCCCCTTGTCTCGGTGGACACAATGGAGAGGGTTGCAGGGAGGCAAGTCTGCCAAGACTTTCAACACTATGATGCACGAGTTTTATCGCAGGGTTTCGTGAGTTAATTTCTAGATGAATCAATGTTCCGTCTCCTGATTGCTTCACAGTGATACTGCAACTGGGGTGGAGGTCTCCAGATCTGCTAGCAATGTGATTTTTCTTCCCATTGATAGTGATTAAATAGTTATTCTCTACGTACCGTACTGCTGTCCTTCTCTTTCGTCGTGTTGGTACTGTACTGTGATGGAATTGATTGCAGTTGTCTGTTCCGCACCTACATTTTGCTGAATTTGAGTGAATTACTGCTACAACTGGTGATTAATCTGCACAACATTGAGTGAAACTTGTGTGGAAATTATGCCAAAAGTTGTCGAAATTACTGCATTCTGAAATGGACTCTCATATTTCCACGAAATTTTGCGCATTCATGAAACTGGAGATATTTTCGGGCATTTTTTGAAAATTTCGCAGAAAATGCGCGAAAATTACCCGGGGGGGTTTTCCTGATGCCCACACCAGGCGACACCGAAGCCTGTTCGATACCGCAATATCGGCTGGAGCCCATGAGCCCAGACCGTGCGGGGATCAGAGCTATGCCGTCTACGCACCTCCCGGTCTTCTCGCGACCGAACACGATGGAATCCGAGCTTCGGGGGTGTTGTGCGGGATGTTTCGGACAGTGAGCACGACTGTCTCAGTAGCCCCACCATTCCCCTAATACAAAGGAGGATCTGCGCAACTCATAGGGACACAATAGGAGTTATGTCGGGATGAGCACTCCTTTCCTTTCCCTTCTCGGGCGACTCTCCTCACAATTTATCCTCACAAGGATGACGTGCACCGAACGGGCGGCCCAAATACGTGGGTATCTGGTTCACGTCGATCCACAGCAACACTACAGTATGCCATGAATTAAAAGCGTCCAAAGCGCAGGGCACCAGCAATGCAACTTTTGGTCCGAAGCACAGAATTGGCTCGCTTCCCGTGCGAGAAGGCCTTATGCTGTGCATGGATCTCGTTGACTGTGACCTGAGATCTGTAAGCGACTTGGTCTAGATACCGACAGTTCCGCGCAATTTCAGAGTTTGCAGGTTTTGCCGAGAAGCAGTGGAAGATGAAGTCCACGCACTTTTCGATTGCGTTGCAGAGCGGCGCCTCATCGAACTCAGGGCCGATTTCTTGGGCAGCGAGATCCTGAACTTCGCGCACTATATGGGTCTATCCCCAATTACGAGTTCTTGTTGGCGGCCATTCCTTCGCGGAAAGCAGTGCAGGTGTTTGCAAAGCAAAGTACATTCATCTTGTGCTATGCACCTTCCAGGATACTCCTCGGTATTTCCCTTTAGCCTTCGGGATTTCCGTGTAATCAGATCAATTACCCGTCTTCTAAGCTTTCTTCGTGAGAGGTCTATTGCCCCATGCGAGGTTGATTGATTTTCACAGCGAGTGGGCCGTTGACGACTGTAGCATACAATTAGGACGCGTTGTATGTTGGTACAGTACCTGCTTGTTCCTGATTGGGACCTCTGCAGTAATACATCCTTCCTTCCTTCTTTCCTTCCGCTGAATATCTGAATGAGGAGTTCATTCGGAAGGACCGTGATTGGGGAGATGTTGTTATATTCCACCTTGAGCAACGCAACTCGCTCATAGAAGATCTTCAGTTCTTCTTCGATGGCCGCTGCCCGTCCATCAGCAATTTGACAAAAATCTTGTGGCCTTTTCGGGCTTGTGAGCTTTTTGGCAAGCTCACAAGGTCAATGTGCAAGAAAAACCTCTCAAAAATGCACAAATAGCACATGAGAAGGCTATGAGAGTCTGGGAGAGTCCTAAAGAGTCCTCCTGCAATTTCTCGTAAGTGTGCTGTACCTACCAGTCTTTGATTTTCGACAAATTTAGCCCCCAGCCAGAGTCGAACGAGTGATCTTGCGGAAATTTAGTCTCTCATTGTGGCCTTGCGAACTTGTGGCCTTTTTTGGCCTTTTTTGGCCTTTTTTGACCTTGTACAAGGTAAAAAGATTTTTGTCAAAAGTCTGATGTCGGGAGCCATTGGTGCCAGTCATAACTCTGGAATTGAGCAGGGTATCTTCAGGAAATGGTGAGCAAAAACTGCGATTAAATGCGTTTAAACGAACGAAAACTTGGAAGCTGGGGAGACTAGTAGTAATTAGGAGTGAAGGCAAGAGTCACAGCCACTGACCAAGCCGTCATCTGATCATCACTGACGAATATCAGACCTTGATCACAGATCTAGATCCAGACGTCGTTTTCTTTGTTCACTCTTTGTTGGCCCACGCCGCATGGTGATGCAACTTCGGAGAGCGACCTCTTCGATTGGGAATTTTGGCTTTGCGTCCTGGTTCTTAGATTCCCAATTTCAAGGTCAAATACGTATCCACGGGCAGTGGCATCATGCGCAATCTTTTGAACTTCAAGTTTGGAGTGCCGCGAGATGAATGGAAATGTTGAATGGATAAGGTCATTCATTGAAGGAATGTGATTATGATTCCCACAGGTGCACAAAAAGGAAAGCCTTCAAAGCGCGGATTGTTCTCATTGTCTTCTCGCCGCTTTGGCCTCGGTTGTATAAAGAACGGAGCCACCCAGTTCACACTTTGTGCCCCTCCATCTCCCTCCATTCACCTCATCTCTCAATCATCGACATGACTGTGACCCAACTCCCACTCCCACCAAAGAAAAAACTCTCGGAAGCCGAGGTGAAGGAAATGCGCCTCGTTCTACAAGAGATTATCCCAGAATGTCATGATTTCCGCCTCGTCAGCACGAATTCGTATGGCAAGGTCTACAAAGCACACCATCGCACTCTGAACCGCACCGTAGCCGTCAAGCTTGTGCGATGCCTCGTGAGTCCTGGATGGAGCCACTGGGATACTTGTTGTCTAAAATTCTGATTTGCCGGCCAGTCGAAAGTCGGTGACGATTGCAGCAACGTGTATCCCTCTGACCATGGTGGTCCGCCCAAAGACGTACGTTATTGTTATCTCTCATAAATTGCCACTCGCAAATCTGATCCCACTCACAGTTCACGATCCTGCAAACCCTCAAACATCCCCATATTCTGGAGATTTTGGAGGTCTACCGCCATGGCACGCGCGAAACGACCAGCGAGTTCATTTTGAATTCTGTATTGAGCAAATAATTACCACGGTTCACAGACATCATCTCGGAATTCATGGAAGGCCGTACGCTTTTCGACTATGTGCAGGGGGAGTACCACAAGCAGCAGCGCGCTACTGGATCTTGTCTCGGTCTCCGTCAGTCCCCCATACCTATTTCCGTTCTACACATGAAAATGACCAGTGATCTACAGCGGAACTCGTCTGCCGCGATGTCATGCATCAACTCTCTCAGGCAATGGCCCACATTCATCATCTCGGAATCGTGCACCGGAACCTCAAGTTAGACGTATGTGCCCGCATCTCTGCTATGCACTCCCAATTTACCGACTGAGCTCTCTTCGGTTCCCTAGAACATTTTTCTAACCAGCGAAACCGGCTTCCCCTTAATCAAGGTCGCAGGCTTCGGATTGGCAGCTCGCATGCCTACCGACAGGGACCAGAATTTAACGGTCAGTACATTCCTTTTTGCTTGTCTTCTGGCACCCAAATCATCCCTCCAAACTAACCAACCACAGGAAATCTGCGGCTCGATCGACTACATGCCGCCCGAGATGCTAAGTCAGTCCCAGCCCGGTTATGATTACCGCGCGGACAGCTGGAGCGTCGGGGTGATCCTCATGGAGATGTGGGTTCTACCAAGGCTCTGCTGAAAATCCCTAATATTCATTCCTTGTATCAGGCTACTGCTCGACGTCGTCTACGTCCAGCGCCGTGATTACCCCGAGTTTAACCTGCCGCCGTTCCGGTGGGCGGACCTTCGCGCGCCAGGGCGGCTCTCGGCGGATGGTGCGTTGATCTCTGCTATTTCGTTTGGTAATTTCTTACCATTATTGTTGTTCGTGACGTCTAGGCAGGGAATTCCTCGAGATGATTGTGTCTCCGGATCCGATCTTGCGGTTCACCCTGGCTGGCGCGCTGCAGCTGAAATGGCTGATGTACCATCGCCCGATGTACCCCAATATTGTATATCCGTAGACGGGTAGAATTGGTAGAAATGACTTATCAAAAATCCACACACCGTCTTCGTCAATTTGGAGCGCAAGGAAATCCTGCTCGAGTGTGGAGGAAAGTATTATCGGAGCCATGGACCCTCCGGTAAAGTGTCACGCATCACCTCACCTCAAGATCTCACCGACGTTGTGAACGCACTGTAGTGTGTCATCTCGGGCTTTCCCTTGATTGGTTTCAGCTAAATTGAGTTCCCAATCCTCGCATTTATGCAACGCTGGGGTGGTGCCAATCTCCAGCGGTTAGGCTTCTCAAAGTTTCAAGATATTCTGCCGCAAAAGGGAGGTTTGGGTGGCAACATCAGCAAAACCTGGGCCCGATACGTAGTGCTATGTAGTTGGCTATAGTAGCGGTAGCTCGCATAGCTCCTGTAGTGAAGGTTACCCCTTATGTAGTGATGCGTAGTTTGGCAGCCATTACGTAGTGCGTGTAATTGGCGTGTAGTTGGCGTATAGTTTCGGTGTAGCACCTGTAGTTGGGCTGTAGTTCCGGTGTAGAGCCTGTAGTTGGCGTATAGTTTCGGTGTAGCGCCTGTAGTTTCGTGTAGTATGGCTGTAGTTTAAAGTAGTTTGCAGGTACTGCCATGCAGTTCACAAATATTTTGGCGGTACAAATAGCTTATTGTCACTCAAATTGAATCCAGAAAAGTTAAAACAGTATTCAATTTAAAAAGAAGCGAGGTAGATATATAGAGATAGGTAAGTAATTATTCTCGGGTTTTGTTGCGCGTAGCTGCTTCACCGGCATCCTGTGCACAAAAGCAGTTAGGTCAGAAATGAAATGGTTCGACACACAGAAAAGCAGAACGGATAAGCGTGTAGCTGTGCACAGAAACCGGGTCAGTTTAGAGAAATCTGGAAGCTTGAAGACGTACGGGAAGGGATTGCCCAATACATAAGAATGGATCTGCGCCAAGAGAAGTAGTCAATGCCAGGCAAGCCAAGATAGAACGTAGAAATACATACCTATCCATCACTCAAAGTCGTATGGCAAGCAAATAATGAGTACGGAGTTAGAGGGAATAGGAGAGTGGAAAAGCTTACCGCATGTCCTGCACAACCAGCTCAAGCTCAACTCCATTAGCAACGGCTAGCAATAATCAGGACCCAGAGCAGAAAATTAAGAGACAAAGGCACTTACCAAGAACCAATGAGTGCACAATGCAACTAAACTCTATTCCCACATGTCTTCATTGCAGCAGGTGTCCGCTAGGCTCACGTGCTGGGGGCAGGGTGGCAGCGAGCGCAAGATTGACGTCAAACCTCGGAAGACAAGTCCTCTGTGAGGCGAGGTGTTGGGCAAAGGCTGTGGAGGCAAAGAGAAAGAGTGAAGGCAAGAATGTAGAGCGTGGGCCGGGATGGTGGTGGTAAGGATGAAAGGAAGGACGAAGCATCACCAAATATTTGGCGCAAATTTATGGTTCGTTAATCCATCACGTGCACGCCACGCATTCCGATCTCCGCTGCTCACTGCTCTCTTGTCTTCGCTCAGCCATCGCCGCTCTCGCCGCTCAGGATCACTGGACCCTTCACGAACGACGCGGCCCATACTTATCGAGTATATACAAGATTAGTGGGAGTGGGAGTCGTCCAGTCGCACTGATGGTGCTCGAGTCGCACTTTCGTCCATTAAAAGTGCGACTCGGTTTCCTGAGTGCGACTGGTTACCCGACGGCTTTCATGGGAACAAGATCGGCGCACGTGTGCCGGCGTGCCGTCGGCTACGGATGCCAACTACTCAACTTCAATTCAATGTTTGCGGCATAAACAAAATGAGGAATTCGATGTTTATGGTGAGTAAAACCAATGGTACATGCCCGGGTGTCAATCCTTACCACCTGGCAAGTTGAATTACCACATATCTGCTGCAGAGTTTAACCACCGTCATCGCGGATGTAGATTCATTTGACGTACCCGTCGTTGAATCTGGGTTTTGTGTGGTATTGAACGGTAAACAACACCAGCTAGGTTTAAATGACTCTCGAATTAATTCAACACCTAAGAATTTCTCAGGGAAATTGATGTATCAGCCTCAAGATGAAGGCCTATAAAAATGATGCACGTCAGCTTATTGTGCCTGTCAAGTCAGGAAAAAATCCAGGGGTGTTTGTATCACCTGTCCTGTGGCCGTTCAACCCAGGCTTTGCCCAAGGATCCTGGTCCTGGAACTCATCAATGTTTAGTTACTGGTTCACATGCAACGAAAGCCTTACGTCTTCTTGAATCAAGCTGTCAATAAATCATATCTTATTCCCTCGTTTTGCTCGATGAAATTTTTCACATATTTCGATCAAAAAAGCCGTACGAATGCAGACACAGGCTATGTTGAATGGATGACTGAAATTATTGAGAATTTTGCCAACTGATTCAGTGAATCTTGCATTCGTCCGGTTACCAGGAGGAAGGACTGTGAAAAGAACTCGTTTCGGAAGGAGCTGTGGAAGGCTCAATCAAGATGGCGTACTGGCCGTGGTGGGAGACGAAGAGGGTTAGGATATCAAGATCATTGACGCTGAGCGGAGTTTGATTGCGCATCAATCCATCAGTCGCACTACCGATGCATTCGCCATCAGTTGCACTCCGTAGCAGGTTGAGTCCCATTAATGGGACTGAGTCGCACTTTTCAAGAACTGGAGTGGGACTCAACGAGTCCCACTCCCACTAAAATCGTTGTTACTCCATACTTATCTGGCGCAGTCTGCGGAGAGCCGAGGAATTATACAAATTGGTCCTATCTATTCCTGTTGCGACTTTCTGTGAGCTACGTCGCACGCATGCTAGCCCGGGCCTGCATGTCACCGTGTGTTCATCATACAGCGCATACAGCGTGCACTGACTTGGGTGTATACAGCATGCTCCCAATAGATGGCGGAAAACACCTGCATCGGTCCGTGACTGCATCCACCACTGGAAAAGCCCTGGCTTCACCGCTCGCGAGCTACCTGCCAAGGTGCGTCTCTGTCCTGCTCGCATTGGACGTATCGCTGACAAGCCTTGTAGAGGCTGCGGTCGCACCTGCCGCTGACGGCGAGAAGAAGAAGTGCAAGAAGATGCACAAGGAGACTTCCTGTTCCTACGTACATATACACTGATGTGTTCTGTCCACGCTCTTGGGTCGAACAGTGTCGCCGATGACGCGCGGCACTCCTACATTGAGCCTGCCAAATATCCAAGGCCAGCGCGGGCCACGGGCACGCGCGGAGTGTGTTTGCGAGCTCGGGCATGGCAATGGGGCTGGGGGTGCGCTTGATTGGCGGTGCGCTGCTGCTGCTGGCGAAGCGCAAGGTCGACGCACTTGGGTGGCCATTCGTCCCCCACTGTATCCCCACCTTCTCGGGCTGGGACGCCGAGGGAGATTGGTCGTTTTGGGGTTCGGATTCGGATTTTCTGTTTTTTCTTCTTTCTTTTGGTTCCTTGGGGACGGGTGTTGCAACAGAGGAATGCAACGGTGCTGCAGGGACGGGGACCACGGTGGGTACGCGAAGGGATGGGACGGCGGAGAAACAAATCGATCGGATTTGCGGGTTCGGGTTCGGGTTCAGACCGATTGCGATTGCATCGGGGAGCTGCTGCACACTACCATACGTTCGGGGATGGTGCTCCTTTTTTTTCTGTTTTCTGGATCTGTTTTCCGTTTTCTGGGTCTGGTTGTGTAGTGTTGCGTTGTGTTGTGTCTGGGAGGGCGGACCTGTGTACGGTGGCGGGGACGTGATGGGAGGGAGACAAGATGAAGACGAGACGCCACTCGCTCTCGTGGCGTGGTGGCGTGGCGTGGCGACTGTTTGGGACGCCGTGGTGTGAGGAGTCCCTCCATGCACTCCTTCTTTTGTGTCATCTGCCCACCCCCACTCCCGCTTACGCTTCGTCTCGGGTGTGTGTGGCGGGTTGGGGGACAGAGAGAAGGAAGGGCCTCATGCTTCGGATGTGCGTAACAGTGGGGGGGCGGGAGTTGGAGCTGTGAGCTTAGCTCTATTCCTCTACCTAGAGACGCGCGCTAACCCGCGCTTTACAGTCGCAGGCCCCGCGCGGCCCGCCTCCTCCCAGGGGCACCACAGCCACCACTCGCGTGCGCCGTCGGTGACGAGCACCAGCATGACCAGCTCCTCGTCGCTTTCCAACACCCTTAACACCACCACCAGCACCACCGCCCTCGCTGCGCTCAGCTCGCATCACACCGGCTCGCTCCCCACGCTTCAGGGATACAGACAGGGACAGGGACTCCCGCACCATACACCGACTCTGCCGAATATACAAGGCCAGCGCGAACCACCACCGCCGCTCGTGACGATGCACAGGCACGCGCAGAGGGTGTCTGTGAGTCCGGGGATGGCGATGGGGCTAGGGGTGGGTTCGATTGGTGGTACGCCGCCGCCGCTCCCGCTGCCTGTGCGCAAGGCGAGCGAGGCGACGGTGGGCGCGGACGCGCTCGTCGCACCCGCGCAGCCGTTCGTCGTTGACGCACTGGGGCGGCCATTCGTTCCCCCACCGCCACTCGTCCCCATCATCCCTATCGCGTCCGCACAACGCAGTCGAATTCGAATCTGCATAGCTCGAAGACTCTGAGTCCGATTTCCGTGGGCACTGGGAGTGGGAGCGGGGGGACGAGCCCGATTGGGGGCACACACACACACATACGAGTACGGGGAGCGGGAGCACGGTGAGGGGGAGTCCAGCACCGAGTCCGATGATGACGCTGCCGCCTGGGACGGGGTCAGCGAGGCAGGTGCACGGCAGGGGCAGCAAGACCAGACGGTGTCGCCCTTACTCAGCATGTCCACTGTCATGAGGTCGCGTGCAGCTGTGTACGGGCCTGCACCGGCGATGAGCAGCAGTACCACCTCGTCGACGCCGAGCTCCGCGCGGTGGGCACCGCCTGGGATCTCATGGTGGTGCAGCGGGGAGCGCGGGGAACAGCGAGAGCCCAATGACGTCTGCCACGACACCAGCTACATCGTGCGAGGGGACGTGAGGCAGCGACAAGCAGTGCAAGTCACCTGGTCCTGGTCCGCTCGCGGGGGAGAATAGTAGCTTGAAGGCGGTGGCGATATTGGCGCTGGGTGCGTACTCGTTGTCGATGTCCCCGCAGAACAAGGCGAGCGGCAGCGGCTGCGGCTGCATTCACCCGTGGACATGGACGTGCCGTTTGACATTGCAGAAGGGGGTGGCGCCGCAGGATGTGGATGCGGATGCACATCATGAGCCCGGGTTTGACCCGGCGCTGTATGACAGCATGCGCACCAGCTGATGCTGCTTTATTGCATAACTTCTATTCTACGCATTATATTATCCTCTTCTACCCCGAGTACACTTTGTTATGCCTTCGTATTATCCCCTTCATCAAATCATCATATTGTGCATGTACCATTCCGTTTAGAGTGTGTCTTCCTAATGCAGAGATCTTGAGCTCAAACTAGTTGATGTGTGTAGCGGCAAGTTGCCTGGTTAAGGCCCACACAGCCTCTCTACCCAGTGCTATGCAGTGGGCCCCCAAGTACGCAGAACTACATAGCGGCAAGAGTTAGAAGGCACTGTGTACCCGCTAGCTATGCGAGCTACGCAGTAGCCCCCCAACTATGCAGAACTACGTAGGTGTCGAAAAACTATAGCAACTACAGCAACTACACGGGAGGCCCCCAAACTACACGTGAATTACGTAGCACTACGTAACGATATGTAGTTGGCCCAAAAACTATGGCAACTATACGGGCTATGGCCCGGCTACGGTGAAAACCGGGGTTTGCTGATGAACTTGCAGAGCTACCAAGTAGCTGCATTGCCGGGTCGCCTAGTTTCAGGTTATTCCAAGCTCCCCAGGAAAGGCAAAGCGCTCGTTCTTTATCCTAGGGAACACCAGCGACTGAAGGTCTAGATGCAACCTGCGGCGGGTTCTGAAGCTGAGTTTGATCTGAGCTTTCGGAACGTGCCGAGAGATCTCTGATAGGCCGAGGGGCTGTGCTTTCCATCTTCTTCCAAACACTCTCTGTCGACGCTCTGTCAACAGCATTGCGAAACCCGCACATCTTCAAAATCTACCACGGGAACAAATCCTGTTTCCCTGTCCCAGCGTGGACTCAAACCCCGCCCAAAAACCGCTGTGTGGACGACTTGGGCTCAGTGAGGTGACCATGACGATTCAGACACCGAAAAAAGTCGCAGCTTGGATTGGATTGGGATTGTGCCGACCTTGTCAGATTCCCTCGGAGCGCGATGAATGCCAGTTTTTCGGTCATCAACGCCTCGACAATCAATTACAACCAGGGCCATGACGGACGGAACAGAATTCGAAGTTCGACGCCACCCGAGGGGTTCGTCTCAATTGAGACGGCTGCCATGCCAGCATCGACGTTCACGACGGTCCACCCCTTGTCCAGTGCCCACAAGACTTGACACTGCCGTGTTAACATCTATCCAGTCGGGTGTCGCCGCATTTAAACCTTCCTCTGTGGCCTTTGCCTTGACCAAAACTTCAGACAAACTCGCCTTTGACTCCTTGGATATAGACTTTCCTCATAACCACTTGACTTGACTCTGCTTGTGCTGTGAACAGGCTTCCGTCAGTGATGAAAGAACATCGGGGATGCAGCTGTTTCCGCCTGTGATCGCAAAAGAAATGACTGTCTCTTCGCTGGACCCTTGTGCGCTTGTTTGTGATCTCTGTGGACCTATTCCCTCCGAGAGTGATGGGAATGGAAGAGAACTCCTTTTGAATGTGGCTCGTCAATCCGTATTTGGACTATTTCTGATTCGGACCCAAACTCGGACCGTCTGTCAGCAGACACTGATTTACGTTCCTTTTAAGTCTTTCGCTTGTTCAAGTTCTAGGAGAACTTGACCTTTCCTCGCCCCACCATCTCCCGCCACGCGCTCAGCATTCATGCCGGGCCAGGAGTCTCTGGGACCTCAATGGTGGCGGCCATTCCAGTTGAAGGATGATGCCTTCTTGGTCCCGGATGGTGAAACAGATTCCAAAAACGAGTTTTCGTCTCCCGCATTAACCATACACGACCTTCTGGTCGAGTTTGATGACCCCTTCGTCTCCATGAACTACACTCCCCCCTCCCATCGCCATTTGCCACTCGCGTATTCTTCTGGAGGTCCCTTGGATGTGGGTGGCGAGTCGCCTGGTGGCCACGCTAGTGATATAGCTGAATGCCATCCCGGTCGCGTGCAAAACACCAGCCCCAACGCTCTGCAGCAAGAACGCGATCAACCCCGTCATTTTCTGACGCTTCCCACGTTCCCTGCGCCACACAGCGATCAGCTCGACTTTCGTCCCGAGAATTCTGTACGTCATTTGCACATATAGACCGAACACTGTTCACCCAAATGCCATAGTGTGGCACAACCGCTCTGTCCTTAGAGAATGACAGAGGACTCAGTCTCGATTCCCGTGTCAATACCCCTCCCGTACTGTGCGTGTGCGCCTCTGAGCCTCCGACGGGGCTTCCGCCTGGCGCGTTCTACCGTGGTCCTCAGAGTTTGCCCGACGCAGGCGACTATCTCCGGATCGAGGTGGGCATTCCACGCGATATGCCTGTGAGCCTTTGGTCCGTGACGGATCCCCCTACCGGCGAGAAACCATCCCTTCCTCTGCGTTTGCTCGTCGGGCTTGCGATCTACGGCAGCGAACGGAAGAGTCTTACGCTGCAGGGTATCTTCCAAGCAATCACGGCGCGATTCAAGTACTTTCGGGCGCAGGACCGCATCGGGCGACAGTCGTGGAGGGTGAGCGACCTCATATTTTATTTCTAAGATTCCAGATACGAATACTGCAGGAATTCATCGAGCAGAAGTCGATCCGCCACGCCCTCTCTCTTTACTCGGTTTTCACCAAGATCGAGCGACAGACACCCGATCCGGGGAAGGGATGCTACTGGATACTCAACATCGCAGCGGCCCGGGTCGATGGTCAATATGACCGACCCCGGAAACGCAGGAATAGGAGAAAGGGAAGCGATGACCAGGCACCCGCCTGCATTCCAGGTCCGGGGCTCAGCAGATGCAAACCCCCTCGTCGGAAAGCGGTCCGGGATTCTGACGATGCCTCAAATAGATCTCTCTCTGACCTGGACGAGATCAACTTCGATCCAGCGTTTTCAGAAAGAGGCCAGTTCCGATCTTCGCCGTCAGAGTCCTTCTATACTGGCTCCATCGACTGGCCTTCGGTTCCTGAATCACACTCGAATCCCGTTTCAGTTCTCCCACCGACATAGGCACGTCTCGTTATCGCACACGCGCCGGGCTCTAAGAATAATATGAACCGAACACACCACATATTTCTAGTCACACAAGTACCGCTAATTTGATGCGACAATTGCCGCCTATATGAGATAATTCACGAGGTTGACGCATACCCCACTTAGAGTGGAATGAAGGCTATGATATCATCCCAATTCGGATCGGTGTCGGTTTCCTTGTTTCGCATCACTCATTTCAGAGTTTTCATAGTCGTTGAAAACTACTAGTAGTTTTTCCATCCTTTTGCAATCTAAATTTCTTTGCAATTTCTGTATGGTACCCTTGCGACTGAACAGCTACTGTGAGGACGGCGATCTGACCCCAGTGAGACTTGAGAGTCATGTTCTGACCTTTCCTGTTGCTTTCGAGTCATTGAGCACTTTATCTTTTTATTCTAGTTTACTGCTAGCAATCAAACACTGCGGATTCACTGCTCAGGTCTCAATAGAACCTGGGACACCGATCGATTCACATACTTATATGTATGATTCTTCATTTCGTGTCCTTGGCGCCCATTGTGGTTGAGTTCAATCGGGATCCCCGCGGATGTTAGTATTGACTAATTCGCCAACTACGGCCCTCAACTCTTCCTTTATCGATAACTACCTCGGCGAGGTTTCTTCCGGCCGCATGAGTAAAATAAAGTCTCCGTTGTCTAGGCCTCCCTTTCTGCTTGCCCGATCATCCTTTCAAGCACGGGCCCTGGATTTTCGGGGTTGCCGGACTGAGACACGGTGTTTATGTCCCTCTCTAAAACCTTTTCTGTTGATTGCCAGTTCACTTGTTTTTTTGACAGGTGATTATGAAGATTCAAATCAATGTTGTTCAAAGGGTTGCCGCCGATTATACAGGCCTCAGGGCCGTGCTTACCGGAGCCCACTGCGATGAATACAATTGAGGATACCATCCTCATACTTGACAGGCTTGAGAACACAATCCCGGATGTTCGTCCCGTACCTTTTTCGTTGGAATCACTTGAACGCTAAATCAAAACGAACACGTCCAAATTGGAGGACAAATAAAATGGTCTAAAAGGTCGTGGGTTCGCCAAGAAACGAGGAGCCTAGGCACACCGGAAAGGGAAATGTTTGTGGTAGGATAAAAACTGAGTCTGATTCCACTAGTATCAATTTGAGTTTTCCTCCTACCTTGAACTACGAGAATCAATGTAATGTCAACCAAAAATTAATCAAATGGTTTTGAAAGTGCTTTCAATGTCACAAAGAAAGATAGTTTCTGCAGATCATGAAAGGCTTGCACAAACTTGAGGTTTCATTGCAGCTTTCAATGATATCAAAATATCCAGTTTCGGGAATAAAGAGAGCAGCGCTAAAAAACCACTTTCAGTGCGGCTTTCTGACACCCTGAAACAATCAGTTTCAGTGGTTGAGCTATTTTTGCTATTGGCGCGGACAATGCCGGACCAATAGCAAAAATAGCGCAGGTTTCTTGATGCCTGAAACACATTGTTTCAATCTGTTTGAAAAGCACATTGAAAGTGGTACTTTCAACATGCTTTTCTTTATTTGTGAAACTCCTCCTTTCATTGGTCTTGAAAGGGGCCTTGACAGCTATAGTCCTTGGCATGCTTTCATGAAGCAAAGAAACTGGTGTTCTTTGTGACATTGAAGGGCCCTCTGAAACAAGTTGGATCATTTTTGGTTTATATTACATTGATGCTCGTAGTTTCAGGTAGGAAGAGAACTCAAATTGATACCAATGGAATCAGAGTCGGTTTTCATCCTACTGCAAACATTTCCATTTGCGGTGTGAGGGTTGAGTTTGGTGACAGACTGGATGATCATTGTTGATAACGAGGGCCGTGCATTTCATGGCCGCGCAATGCACACCCGATTCAGATTGATGGGTTTAATGTTTTGCAGGTGCTCCGGCCATCTGGTCCATGGTCGACTCAATCTGACAAGGGCAGTATTAGCATCACATTGAGGCAAGAGCACCGAGGCATGCGCAGGACAGACACAGCGTGTAGCGCAGCGACCACGTTCCTAATCCGACGTTCAGTGCCAATGCACTTCATAATCAGTGCTCGCCTTAAGAATCCCTGAAGAAGGTGCCTACCGACCAAGATGTGAACCACCCTGGAGTAAATGTATGGCACATATACTGTCCAAAAATTAATCAAGGGTTACATCACCGTGGTTGCAGGGTTTTGGGTTGTTTCTGGGAAAAAAGGTGCAAAAGTGGTTGCATCTTGGAAAGTGGATGCATGTCTCCATCTAGGATGTACTGTACTATTTCAACCATAAGTTCAGCCTACATGATGTGTGACCACTTAAGTTCACCGTTTGCTAAGTTCAGATGGGCTTGGGAGGTGTGACATTTTTATTCTTGGTTCAACTTTTTTTCGGTTCTATTTTTCAAACACAGACTGATACAACCACTGTTTTTACACCTTTTCTTGGTTCACCATTTTTTGGCTCAGAAGCATCCAATGATCCAATAAACTATTCCTACACTAGATCAGGGTCAGGGTCACAATTTGAAGAGAAGTGGAGAAATTAACTGCACTTTCTATACTGCAATTGAATCATTTGCCAAAACCCTGCCAAAATCTATGCAGGAGAGTCAAGGAAAAAAATTGAATTTCAACACCCCGCAGGACCCCAAATGTCACTTGGTTCAACCCACCTGGTGACCTGTGACAGAAATGAAATAGGTTCAGTTCACTGAGCTGGTGATGTGTGACCTGAACTTATGGTTGAAATAGTACAGTAGTCCGTTGCTCACATGGACTACACTTCAAACGGTTCACCTGTGAATGACTTTGTCTGGAGGAAATTTTGAATTTATGATGGCATTGATTGAAACAATGATGCCATATTGTTCCGAAAGTTGAAATGGATGAATTCTTGCCATGAGAGCATCACATTGAATTCCTGGTGCTTAGAGCACATTCTGAACAATATCTGAAACTATGTGTTCCACAAAAGCGAGCTCAACATCCTTCATAGCACTCATAGCAATTAATTCATCAAAACACAGGAAGTTCATGAATTTTGGAAAGGATTCCATCTGCATGCCACAGATATTTCTCCGAAGGCTTTTCTGAACACAGAGAATCTTGACCTACCCTGCCCTACCCATATTGAAGCAGTTGTGGAGATGCCGAGCCCAGCAGACAGCCGGGAGGATTCGCAGATCAATTCCAAACACAAGCAATGCTGAGGGACTCAAATGGTTGTAACCCAATGTCAAGGTGCATGAGGAGGGTCTTGAAAAATCTTTTCATAGTATATTTCAAACTAAGCCAGAATGATGTTTCAAGCGCATTTGGGCCTATGAAAGGCCCTGTAGGACATACATTGAGTCCCCAGAGGTGTCTAGATACTTACACTGGCCCTGGTATACAGAGTATATACAACTTCAGTAGCATTAGGCTTTCGTGAGCGCCTACTTTCCTAGTGAACACCTAATTTCCAAGCGAACACCTACTTTCCCGCTGAGGCCTATTTTGCGATAAAGCAATTTTGCAAAAAGTCCCCCGGTTTTTTTCATATAGATCCCTCATCCACACACTAACCACTAACCCAAACCACCTAACCCCTAACTGCTGAACCACTAACTCTAACCTCCGAACCACTAACCAAAACCATCAACCAGGAACCAGAACCACCTAACGCGAACCTTAACCGGCCGAACCCGGCAATCTGCCAAGTGTGATGTGTGTCGTTGATGGGTAGGCGTTCGGAATTGCAGGCAAAATGCAAAATAGGTGTTCACACACAAATTAGGCACTCGCGAGTGCCTAATGCTACTAAAGTTGTCGTGCCTCTGGTATACAGCACAGGAATATTTTTGCAATTTAGTGGTGGTATTATAAATTGTCTGAAGCATTTATTCAAGTCAGTTACTGCTTCAAATAAAATATCTTATGGCCTGTATATATCCAAAGACCTGCTGGTAGAATATACTTGACATCAGCCTATTTGAGCGGGGAGTGGGCCGAGCAGCCATCAGGTGGATGCATGTGCACATGACCCGGAAGAACGGTCCGGCCCTACCCATGGGAAACTCTTTCCCTATATAGGGGCGGGCGGAGGGGGGGTCTGGCCGAGGTCCTTAAAAAAATCTTTTCGACCCCCTATCCGCTATTCTAATCCCGGGTGCCCCTTGCTTAGAGCAGAGGAAGGAAGCTGAGAGATAGCAAGTAACAATGATCTTAGTGGGAGTGGGACTGGACGAGTCCAACTCCAGTACTTGGAAGGTGGGACTCACTCCCATTAATGGGACTCGGCCCTGCTGAGGAGTGCAACTGATGGCAAATGCATCGGCGGTGCGACCGATGCACTGATGCACAATCAATTTCCGCTGATTACCAATGTTCTCAAAATGATCTTGATCTCAATCTTTATCTCAACATTTCTCATCCCAATTCGGTGTCACCATACCACGGCTCAGCACACCATCCTGATTAAGCTCTTCACATTTCCTTAATAGCTCAACACGTTGAATCCCGGTCAAAACCTACAAACAAGCGAGGCACGAGCTAAATACTGTTTGTAACATCTGTGTATGAGAGACTACAAAACCAGGATCTGAATTTTGTCGCACCACACAGACCCTTCCCAATTGAGAGGTCAACTTCAACCTGCATGGCATAACATCTGCCCCTGGGGTCCCATGCGATGAATCATAGAGATACATACACGTACCAGGCAGGATTGTCAGAACAGAGATACCAGTCAAAACCCCACCCCAAATTTTGTCGCACCACCCAGACCTTCTTATTTGGGAAGTCACCTCAACCTGCTGGCATGACAGAATTTCTGACCGTGGCATCTGGTGCAATAAATCATGGAGGGACATGTATATGCCCTACCAGATAGGATAATTAAAACAGGAATACCAGTTGAAACCAAATTTTGTCGCAGCGCACAGATCCTTCCCAATTGGGGAGTGAACTTCAACCTGCTTGTATGACAGAATATCTGCTCATGGGGTCCCATGCAATTAATGTTAGAGACGCACACATATGCCCTACCAGATAGGATAGTCAAAACAAGTATACCGTTCGAAACGATGACTCGAATTTTGTTGCAGCGCACAAACCTTTCCCAATTGGGAAGTCAACTTCAACCTGCTTGCATGGCAAAGTACTACCCGTGGCATCTCGTACAATTAACCGTAGGAGCATATACACATGCCCTAACAGATAGGATGGTCATAATTGAGATACCAGTTGAAACCACAACTTGAAATTTGCTTATTGCACACACTGGAGAAAGTATTCTGCAAGGATCAGAAACACAATGTGTGCAAGCCAAATTTTCAAGTGCCCCTACTCTGTTACCTATATTACCCAGAACCCCTCTGGCTTCTGATCCACGGATTTTATTTGCTTGCCACTCTGGTGGCCCTGGGCCTTGTAGTGCACGGCACTGACTTAATAGTAGCCAAATGTCAGCACAGACCAGATTCCGGGTTCTGAGGTGATGAGGGCGACTGAAGCACGATGAGGTCAAACAAATAAGTCTGGAGTTTAGACTAGAATAGTGTAAAGTACAGGATTATGAGTACAGGTTATATACTATAGACCCTAGGGGCTGTAACTAAGGTACCATGTTAGATCACAATGGATAGAGTAAATGAAAGATATATGAAGGGGCATATGAGCGTAAAGGGGAAGATCGGGAACCCAGTGTAGCGGGGAACGGATTGAAGTCCCAAAATGGGACTCGTGGTTCGATTGATCAGATAGCTGATCTGATCAATGATCGGGTTGCTTGGGTTGTTTGGGTTCTAGAAGTGAAATGAAAAGTCGGTTCATGACACCAAACTGTTGGTACAGAGCGTGCTGATCTTGCTGATCTTGTTTCCATCCAAGCCATCAGGTAACCAGTCCCACTCAGAAAGCC
Source organism: Mycena galopus ATCC 62051 (assembly GCA_014925785.1). NCBI lineage: Eukaryota > Fungi > Basidiomycota > Agaricomycetes > Agaricales > Mycenaceae > Mycena > Mycena galopus. Next base: position 115,235 of record WIQG01000138.1, read on the forward strand.
GAGTCCCACCAGCTGATGGACAAAAGTGCAACTGGAACACCATCAGTGCGACTCGACGCCTCCCACTCCCACTAATCTTGTATATACTCCTTCCAAAGAGTGCATTTCCTCATAAGTTTCCTCTGCTCTCCCTCATCCTTCTTGCAGCTCCCGGCATCCGTGTCAACCAAATTCACCGCCAATCCAATCCATGGCCTCCCTAGCTGCACTGTCGCTCGTTCTCGCCCTCGTCTCCCGCATTACCACGGCCCATCCTCTCGCAGTAAATGATGCGCGTGAAAGTTCCTCCGTACCACCGTCCCATGTTGTGCAGCATCACTCTAACCCACTCCCTCTACGGCCTATGTGAATCGGGCTTCATCCCAAACCGCAGTTAATGCTGTGTCCCCACTCAATCCCTTAGTTCCTTGCCGAGTTACATAGGCAAACCCACAAGCTATTTAATTCTACTTAGCTCTGGTGTGCTATCTACAAGTAATACATCTTCTGTATGGTGTTCTTATTTGTATAACCTGTCTTGAATCCAATGATCAGCACTCTTTTCAGGTGGACGGATAGAAAATTACCTTAAAAGATTATGGGCCAAATTCGGCTCCTTCGGCCGACATGACCTCCCAACAAACCATGTACACGGTAGAAGCTCGTTGATGTGGGAGTCCCGGAGATGGAAGCCAAGAAGGTGTAAGGGTGCTGGAGGCACACCGGAAAGTGAAAAAAATCATCTAAAGTGAATTTGTACATTAATTTTTAAGATTCGCACCTACAGTGAAACTGTGAATGAAACTTTAACTTTCATATACAATGTCACGTGACCTGAATCTGTCACTGAAATTCAAAGTTTCAGACACAGTTTCAAACTATATGAATGTTAAAATTTCAGTTACAATTTCAGTACAAGAGTGAATCTTAAAAATTAATATACAAATTCACTGTGGGTGAATTTTCCCATTTGTGCACAGGAAACCTCCACCACAGTCAAACCACATCAGAACAAGACATACTTGGGGAGAGAAATAATTTCACTTACAGTGAATTTGTATGTTAATTTTTGAGATTCATTCTTGCACTGAAATTGTAACTGAAATTTTAACATTCATATAGTTTGAAATGGTGTCTGAAATTTTGAATTTCAGTAACAGATTCAGGTCACGTGCCATTGCATATGAAAGTTAAAATTTCACTAACAGTTTCACTGTAGGTGTGAATCTTAAAAATTAATATACAAATTCACTTTAGGTGATTTTTTTCACTTTCTGGTGTGAGGGAAGAAGCTTTGCAAGGTGGCTGTCTGGGATGTGCATCCCTTCGGGCAGTCCTGCCATTTTCATGGCGGCGAGGAGATTGAGGCAAAAAAATGCTAAAGCGAATAAGTAGCTATTATGTCATTGATATGTTCATTGAATGACATGTGCTCTACAGTAGCGCAATATCTAACGCTGAATACGCACTGCCCGAACAAACTCAGGTCCTCAGGTTTCTAAGGGCTTGTCTCCGCCCTGTTTTTTTTGCATAACGCCGCTCCAGCCGTTCGTTCGAATTCTAAAAAATTTGTACAGGGGTGTAACCCGTAACACCCCCTGTCAAATTGATTGAAATAGTACAGTACTTTTGCTTACTTTACTTTACTTGTCTGACACAAGTAAAGTAAAGTTAGTTTTGGCAGGCTAAGTTAGTTTTGCCAAGTAACTATGTTAACCATTGATACATGTTACTCAAGAAAGCTCATTCCTGCAGACAATCAAGTCTGCGTAATCTATATTATTATAAACAGTAGCAAAATGGACCCGGATAGTACTGTAGTCAATTTTTGACATGAAAGAGCCTTTCCGCTGTTGCTGGCTGATACAGATGCTGCTGGCACAGATGCTGCTGGCGCAGATGCGGCTAGCGCAGATGGGGATGCTCCTGTGGGCAACCGCGAAAGACTGGAACCAGATTGCGAGGTAGGTCCCCCACTCGATACTCCAGAAGCAGACGAAGAAGATGGTAAGGCGGAAGGAGCGCTAGAGGCAGAAGTTGAATTTCCGGGGCACTGTCCCGTTTGTGAGGTTAATGGGACAACAAAGAAGTTGTCCGAAACGAGCACAAAGCTCCCGGGATTATTTGGGTTGATGCTGGTACAGTTCGCTCGCATCTAAACAAGATATTGTGAATATATTGTGGGTCCACAGCGGCGAGTCCTTGCCTTCCATGTTCCCGGGTTCAACGTGATGTTTCCCGTGAAAAAGGTACCAGCAGTCGCACCCACAGGCTGGCGATCAGTTAGATCTGTCTCACCAGAAATACATGATATCCTTACGACGGTCTGCACACCGGCGCTGAATCCCGTGTCGGCGCTTAACACCTCCACGGTCATGCTCAGCCCGTCGACTTGATAAGTGTGGTCTCTTGCTGAGAAGTCAAAACCGATATCGCTATTCGGGCCGTTGAGCTCTTGCTGTGAAATTATGGATCCACTAGGATTCTCAAAGCGCAGAGGGGTATATCCTGGATCGGTGACACTGCTAACAGGAGTCCATGATAAAGTACATTGCGGACTGGTGATGGCGAATGTATTCGAGAGAGCAGTGGTACTCCCAAGTTGGGTTGCGCCGTCGAAGATGGTGGCGTTCATGCGAACAAAATAGTCTCCTGCCGGATACTATATAGTCCATGAATTCAATGAGTAGGCGTCGGTCGGTACTTGGTTACAAAACGTACGGCGGTGTCTCCAGGAAGGGAAAAACTAGTGCCAAAGCTTTCCGAGTAGTGGATGCCTAACGGCGTATCGTCGGGTGCTGCAGACGAAAGCTGAAGGACCTCTTACCGAGGATGTCTTCCACCACACTGGCTATTTATATGATAAGCTGAGTTCAGCAGACGATAATTTTTCATGTGTACCTCCAGCTGCCCCGGACAGCAGTTCAAAGGTGATATTGTTGAGCTCATGGCCAGGCTCCCCAAACCATTGTAACCAATTGTCACACCATTGCCCTCGCTCGCAGTTAGGGACCCAATTGTATCGTTTCCCTGGGCTAAGGAATACGGTGAAAGAAGTAGCGCAAAAAACAACGATCTGAACCACATTTCCAGAAAAGTTGAAGGACGCGAACACATAAAAATCGGGGGGATGAGTGGTGGCATACCACTCGTCGTCTTCATATATACTGTTGGAAGTTCAATGGCGCCTAAAACACACGGCAAGCGCTGGAATTACTATATATCAAGAAGCACACAAGGTCATGTCAGTCGCTCCCTGGCAGATGCAAACATTCAAATTTTCGTTCCTCGAGCGTCAAATGTCTGGCAGTTCATCTTGGGCACAAAATTAGTTTCCGCTGCCTTTCCCAAAATACATGGGCAGTGTTGAATTGCCGTCGAGTTGTAGAGGCAAGGAGCTTTATGGAAAGGGTAACCTATCTGCAGTAGGCCCTGATATTTCTGATTGACTTGCTTCTTGGTGTTGTGAGCCATGTTCTGCGTTCTTTTGCTGACGCTCAAACGCATTTGTTCTGGTATTTAACTTGAGCGCCTGATATACATCTTCTGATTGGCTTGCCGCTTCTTGGTGTCGTGAACCATGGTATGGGTTCTTTTATTGACGCTCAGACGCTCTTTTGCTGGCATTCACCTTGGGCGGCTGGTATGCATCTAGTTGATGGTCGAGCTGGTAAGCATCTCCACGTTCAAGTGCAAAACCATCGTGCCAGTTTAACTTTCTGTTCTCATGGTATGCATCTTCGCTGTGTGTCGAGATTTGGATAAATACAAAACTCGGGGCGTGTAATACCGCCCAAGATCGGAGCGAGTGGCGGGAGCAATGACGACGCCTTTGTGGTTCAGATCTTTGATCAAGACATGCTAACGACTGCTTCCAGATTCCAGAATGGCAAACATAGTGTTGAGCGCTAAACTTGACGAAGTTATTCGACGCTTCAGTCATTCTTCTGTTGATGAAAACATGCAGATGGTGCGTATTTGAGTATAACAAGATCTGCCTTCGCTTCGCTCCAACATCAGTCCTTGTTTGAGGGCAAGGACGTTTATGATATGAGATAGACGGACATCGTGACAATAAAAGCTAACATGGATAACTACAGCGTCTAGCTTCGGCCAAATCCTGGACTCCTCTTGAATTGCGAGTTATAAGCTTTCGTGAGTGAATGAGAAGTAAAAGAAAATGCTCTGATCCATAAACCGAAGAATATCTCTTGTGCATTGAGACTCGCAGAACGGCGGGGACTGATAAGAGGGTAAAACTTAGGATGGAAGTGGAAACAAAGAGCGATTTGTGGACAATTCACAGCAAAGTAAGTCATAACGAGTCTGAGATGAAGCATCGACCCCGAGGGCTGCTGGGTACTTTGCGCCGAACGCAGGGGGTATGACAATCCTGAAGAACCTGAAAGTTGTGATGTATCTCTCGATGGATATTGGGATGGAGCCGAGCCCACCGGTAGCGGCAAAGGCTCGCACACTCCAGCAGTGCTCGTAAAACCTGTCGCACTCATCCGCAGTGACGTGGAGCAGTAAATCTAATCCTCCCAATGATACGTAGTTGAATGTGAGGAGACATGGAAATACATACGCTGCGGATAAACTTCCAGGCTCGTAGTTTTTGGAAGCTATCACATGGGCATTTATGCTGCATTATGTTTCCGTTGGCTCCTCTGAACACGAATCTTACCTACATTTCTGCAATTGAGCCATTGAAGATCGAACGAGCGTGTATATCACCGCACCACGTCATGGATCTACGATTAATGTATTTATGAGGGGTGCGGTCATATTAAGCTCCCCCGGAGGGAACGGGTTTCATGTCGTAGCACCCGGGGTGCCAAATAGAATTACCCTGATGATAATAATGATAATGAGGATGATAATGATAATGATATGATGGGAAACCTGTGGCATGGAGAGCGTGATGAATGAAACTTGAAGGAGTGATGCGCACAAGTAAGCCAACTGCGAATTAAGCCAAAGCTCGAAATTGGAATCGGTGACCGGTGCGATTCATAGTATAATAGTGCCGTCGAGACTGGGCAGGGAATCAGCATACGCAGAAAAGAGGGATGGTGAATGCTGAATCACATACACGCGGATTCTCGATGCAGAGCCGCACAGTTCACCAGTACCAGTCGAGTATCCAAGAGGAAACCCACCTGGACGTTTGGAGAGAGAGAGATCAGACCGAAACGCCCGGAATGTAAAAAGAGAATCGGCTCGCACCTTTATGACTATCCTTTCCCGAGAGCAGTCAAGCGCCGTCACAGCCCATCCAGCGCTGTGTTAGATTCGCACACACAAATTCGGCCGTGCATGTTACATTGCGCTCGTGAGATCGGTGCAACTCGGGGTGGTGCATGGGGAAAGTGGAACGAGGACGACAAAAAACAAACATATAATATTGGGAGATGGTACTGGTTGGGTTAGCCAGAAAGTCAGTACTTCGTAGATAAAGTGAACTGCTCGTGGAGGTTGTGAAAGAATAGGACTATGTTCTAGGGCATTGGGATCTGCATGCAACACAAATGAACGCGCAAAAATCACCTTTTACTTCCGTAATAATACTAGGCGAGTTCTCTAAGTAGACACGCCGATATCGGAAGGAAACCACGTACCGTTGGGTTTGTCACAGACTCGCAGAGTGGCAGCACTGGGTTTCGTGCTTGTATCGAGGAAAAGAAGTAATATTGTGGACGGTACGTTGGTACATGGTATAAGATGCCGGTCAGGTACGAAGCCATTGGCATAAAAAGGCGAGCGGGAGGTGGGTGAGACGGTGTAATATGCTGGGGCACAAATACAAATCGTGGCCATCCCAGCACTTCAAGGAAGGCGACACAGTGTAATATGCTGGGGCACAAATACAAATCGTGGCCATCCCAGCACTTCAAGGAAGGCGACACATACGGTGAGTTGTCCGGAAACGGCAACAGTTGGGGGTAGCCCCTCGTGCCAATGCGTCTACGTCGCCCTCTGCCCGTGGTCCTGTGCATGCGGACGAGCTCGCCGACACCACCACCGATGGGAGTCGACGAGCTTGAGGCGGCGGAGTCTCGTTCTTGCATTCGCGCTCCAAGTCTCGGTGCATCCCGCTCCTTGGCGATAGGTCAAGACGGGTCCGGAGGCGAGGACCACGACTACCTCAGCCAGTGCGCATTTGATCCCGTCGTGCCACACGCACGCCCTCCCTCTCCTCGCGGAACCGCGCTAGCGTCAGCACTTCGGCAAGGAGGGTTTAGCTGGGCGCTGTCTCGCGGGGGGTGAAGAATAGCGGTGGGGAACGTCCGCCAAGCCCACCATACCTCGCTCGCACTCGACGAGACGCGCCGCTCCTGGAGGACATCCAAGGAACGCCGGTGGGTGCAGAGTTATCCCCAAAAGGAAATAAAGGTCGGAGGCGAGACGAAGTGCGATGGAGCATACCGGCAATGCGATGCAGGCGGAGCGAAAGGGAGGGAGGCGCGATAGATGGACGGGTAGCGGCACGGGGTGAATGGATGGACGAGGCGACTAGACAGCATCCGTACCGAGGCCGGGGCGGCGGAGATACTTTTGCAGAGACAGCGAAGAAGTGGAGGGGAGGGGACGATGGGAGGGGAGAGGACGTGCAGAAAGGGTGCGCACGACGAGGTGGAAGGACGGGCGTCAAGGTCGATGGATGCACACATCTTCCCTGCCTTCCGCACCGTCCTCCCTCGTACTCGTACTGTCTTCTTACTCGTCCCCCCGAGACACCGGCGCCTCGCACACACTCATCCACGAGCACGTCCACCACCTCCCACATCATCGCGGCTCCCTCGATATAAAGCTAAGCCGAGCGCTGTAGCCCGTGTACCCCCCACGTCTGCATCGCCTTCGTCTGCATCCGCCCGGGGCCCTGCGTGTATTGGTGAGGACAGCGGCGCTGCCAATGACGATAGTAATGCAGTGGCGGAACTCGAGGTCGGCGGGCTCGAACGGCGACGGTGTCCTCGACGCGGATGAGGACGAAGAAGCCGTGTCTTGCATTCGTTCGCGGTCCCGCTCCCGCTCCCGCTCCCTGGCACGTTGCTCGCCTGGGAGCAACACAAGACACAAGGAAGGAGGCCGTCGTCTCCTGCAAGGCGCGCGGCTCGTATTCGGATACCTGCTGTGATTACTTCATCGTGAGTTAAAGTGCCATGGAACTGGACGAAAAGCCCACCGCATCTTCGTCGGCATATCCAAGCTATCCGCCACTGCGGCAGATGTATGTCCGTTGCCCGCCCACACCCCTCTCGCGCACGGCCTCTCAGGCCTCTCGTCCTGGCGCTCGCTGGTGCCACGCCCACCCTTCCTCCTGCCGCCCTTGCGCTCATTGCCACCGGCTCCTGCTCCGCCTCACGTTCATCGCCTCCCACTACCCCGCACCCACTCGTGCCACGTCATCGCCAGCTCCCCCCGTAGTCGTCGCGAAGCTGCAGAGAAGTGCCCTCCGCAGCCACCCCCCAGCTCATACCGTGAGTTCGAGGAACCGAGGATAAGTCGCGTGGATGGATCGGAGGGAGGACCGAGGGGTGCTGAGTGCGGGGCGAAGCGGCAAAAGAAGAGACGGAGGGTGTCGAGCGAGAAGAGGTAGAAGTAGATGCAGGAGGAGCGGAACGGGCAGCAGCGGGTGGGCGGGGAGTCATGGTCGTCGATTGGAAGACGCGGTCGTTCCCAGCGATGTCGACGTCGCCGCAACAACGCAGCGGATATTGGCCTATTTGTCCGCGAGCAGATTCGATGTCAGATTTGGGTTTTCCTCCACTCCGGCGCGATTCTGCTCGCGTCGATAACGTAGAAACACGGATTCGCGAATGGTATCGCGGAGGAGGCGACTCCCGCATTTTAGGCAAGAGCCCAGGTCATTGAAAGGGAGACTTGCCAGGCATGCGAGGATCAGTCCTATAAGGTAGACAAGTGCGGTTGCCCCACGTGATCGATTAGCCTTATTGGGAAGATTGTTCTATTTTCACTGAAATCAACTTGTTCTCGGACTGAAATAAAAAATCTGGCTCCACAGTTCTGTGTGAATGTATCATAAGACAGCTCCCAAATATTTTGAGGAGGTTCGGTGCAGAAATGGAGGACTAGTTCCAAAATGATCAGACATTGATGGTCTTTTCTGTCCACATCAATCGCATTGCCTGGCCACATCAATTTGGGAACTCGTCCCCCATTTCTCGACCAAAATTTCTCAAAATATTTGGAAGCAGTCTTATGATTGATTCACGCAGAACTGTGGAGCCAGATTTTTTATTTAAGTCTGTGAACAGGTTGATTTCAGTGAAAATATAACAATCTTCCCAATAAGGCTAATCCCTACCTTACATGAAAAGACAACGAACACTGCCACCATCAAAAGCGTGAAAATCATGTGAGTGTCAGGTGAGTGTCAGGTGATATTCCTGGGACTGGAACAGTCCCCAGGTCTGGTTTCAGATATACTGATCTTTTTGATCTTCCCCAAATCACGCCACTGCCACTGATGGCTGATTTGCTGATCGCCGAACCTCAATCTCGGTGATACCCTGTGTCTCTCCTGCTGGCTCAGAAACCAAGTTCTCCAAATTTTCGATCTTCCCTCAATCACGCCACCGGCACCGGCACCACCCGTCCTTTTTGATGCGGCAATTGATTTTTCAAGGTCTACACATAGGCCCTTTGCGCTTCGCGATCTGCTAGGCAAGGTCGGCTTCGATCGTACGTCCGTGACCAACTTTATCTAGCTAATAAAACACTGTTTACAACATTATAAAAATCCTTATCAAAGCCAGTGGTGGTAATAAAGCCTTCTTCCAATACTTCGTGCCATTGTCCCCTTGGAATTTATTATTCCGTAATCTTTGTTGGCTCAACTTGGTTAGTGTGTGGTTGATGGCAGCGGAAAGTTCATTCTATTTAACGGTTGGGCTGTTAAATGAGTGGAATTTGAATAAGGGGATCCATTCCATATATGAAAACGAAGCTTTTGGCTTCTTAGGAAATCGGTTCCGTACAGGCCGTTGGCTTCCTAATACTTTGTACTTTGTGCCGTTGTCCCCTTGAATGTATTATTCCGTGATTTTTGTTGGCTGGTATGTGATATTGGCGGAAGGTTTCTAATTTCCTGGTGAGCTGTTAAATGAGTGGAATTTGAATAAGGGGATCCATTCCATATATGAAAACGAAGCTTTTGGCTTCTTAATACTTCGTGTCATTGTCTACATGAATTTATTATTCCTGATCTTTGTTGGCTGGTGTGTTATGATGGCGGTGGAAAGTTTGATCCAAATTACTAGTGGGCTGTTAAATGAGTCAGATCTAAATAGGGGAGTGCATTCCATATATAAAAACGAAGCCTCTGCCTTCCTAATAATTCTCTGAACTTGAGACAAATATCAAACACTACAACAAAATATAGCTCCTGCTGAACCATTTGACACTGGGTCCCAAGGTCTATAAAAATTCAGAGGGGTTCCCCGGGTCTATTTGCCTCAATAAAATACCTAACTCCCTTTCAAACACTTATTTTCTCTTGCAGCAGTGAAAAATTGCAAGTCCCCATCAATTGACTGGTCAATTGAACCTCGAACCCGCGGTGCGGCCAACACTGGATCAGAAGGTCTGTAAAAATTTAGGGAGGTCTCTAGTGATCTACCTACCTTGGTAGAAGTCCAACTCTGCTTCTCTCCTTTAAAACACATTGAAAGATGCACTTTATAACCTCACTGAACTCTGATGTTCATCCTGTGATGTGACGGAGGCGATTCAGCCGCCATCAATTTCAACTTCGAACCCCCGGTGCTGCCACCACTGAGTCTGAGACTACAGAAAAATTCTAGTATATCCCTAGGACCTTATTCAACCGAAGGAAATAACCAACTCGCCTGTGAATATATTATTTCCACATGCAGCAACGGCTCCAAGCTACCATCACCTCAGTGGTGCTGCCACTGCTGGACAGAAAACTCTGAAAAAAATCAGAGACGCTCTGCCTATGTCCCTGGATGCCATTAAATATTTGGATCTCGACCATGAACGCCTGGGTATGTAAAGCAGTCCCAGGGTTGCCCGGAGGGCCTTATGAATAAGTCATGGGTCTCTGAACGCTGATAGGTTGAGGGTCAGGTGGTAATGTACGTCGGCCGAAGGCCAATATCCGAAACTCGCGGCATTTTCTCACGACGTTAATAATCCCGCCATCGTACATGTGCGCGCGCAAAGTAATGAGGCTGCAGCTGCAATGAGAAAGACAACCCTCCCTCTCCCTCCCCTCCACAGTTAGTGTAATACTTCAAATAATAATGCTCTTTTTAGCATCACTGACATTTTTAAGTTGTTCCCATTTAAGTTGTTCCCAATGCTGTTTGTGCCCTTTGGCCCTCAATTCCAATTAGTGTTGACAGTACTAGGTCAGTCTCTTTTCTTTCTTCTTTTAGAATACCTAACAATGAGTCCTACATAGGTATATATTTTATTTTTCATGCTGACTCTTTCTCCTGTGTTTATAAGTGTCTGCTTCATTTCACTGATGTAGGAGTTTTCTGTTGTTCCTCTATTCACTAACATAATTTTTGGATAAGAAATGTCACTCCACCAAATACACCTCCGTGTGTTCAGACTGATGCTCCTTTATAATAACCCTTTGATGCAGCATGTGGCCTCTGCAATAAATCTCAGGGAATTCTAACCAGAATCACTTTCCATGTGTTCTGTCTCATCAGGGGGGGAACACAGTGGCAAGATGGTGTTTATTCTACAAATTTCAATTACTCCTAGATCACTTTCGAAATGTGCTCCAATATCCAGTTTGTGTCGCATTTTGCATGCTAATCAATAAAGCCCAGGGCCGGTCTGTTGATAATAAGTTAAGTCAAAGCAGTTGATTTGACTGCTAATTCTCCTTTAGATTGATTCTGAAATGTGAATCACGCAAGAATTGAAATGAACTTTGACTAAATTAATATTTCTGAAGTTGCTGCCGCTTTCTTTCACTGCTGCACATGCCATGATGTGAGTTCCTCATAGTAGAGTTGGGCTTCTATAAGTGCGCTAGGCAACTCAAAATATTGGTCTGCATGAGACAACTTTTGAATGGTTGTCTTGGCCATTGCTCGGGTGTTGGTTTGCCATAAGGCAAGCATGCATTGGCCTGACACACTGTGGAGGGAAACAGCTGAGATATTTGATATGTAGGTTTATTACAGAATATAATAGAGGGAAATAAACTGAATACGCAATAGTAGCGAAGTGTGAGGTTAGGGTGAGGACCGATTCTGAAGTCTGAGTCTCACTGATTCTCAAAAATTGTGATTCTTGATTCCACTCTAAAAATATATATCCGGCTGAGGTGCTTCCTGGAGATCAGTATGAACCTCCAAGATTGTGAAAAATATTTACATAACTGTGTTTCTGCAGGTTAAATATACAATAGTAGATAAAGAAATGTACATATGTAGACAATTTACTGTCGAGAAATCCATGCCGAAGGCACGAGTCTTAAAGCTTGTTCTTGAGGAAGTCATGGCGGATGAGAAGAAGCCGGGAAAACCGCACGTGTTTGAACGCGTGTCCATTCGTGATGAGACACAAATAAGCAAACCGTAGAACCAATTGCCCGAAAATCCCCTCCGAGAACGAAACTGCGCCCTTCGATTTTTGGGGAATGCATTCCCGGAATAGTCAGTCTTATAGAAGTTCGAACCACTTTTTCCACCATTGATTCTATCTTTCAAGCAGATGCACCCAGTAGCGAACTTCAAAAAGTCGGCATTTGCTTGTACCTCCAACTTGTCTTTGAGGGCATACACATGCAAGACCTAATCACCCACGATGAGCCTATAATACTGAGGGATTGTGTACAAGGGGCGCGTATTCCCAGCCTCTTATATCTAATCGAGCTTCCCGACGAGCTTGCGCAGCTCCGCCCATATCCCATCCTCTGACTCGAGTGCCCCTAATTGGTCGTTCACTATGAGGTGTTTCAGAATCTCGCCGTTCGCCACAATACGATTTTAGCAATCGCGTCAGCACGTCGAGGAAAAAAGGAACCAGCTGAGCCCCTTGTAGGGTATGTACCGTCGTGTCGATGTTGATAGCAAACAAGTCACGTAGCCATTGTGAGCTTGGAATAAATCCATGATACCCCTCGGAGAACTTGTCATCAAAGGTGCGGAAGCTCTTGTATTTTTCCCAGCCACTCGTGCACCGACTTTCCGTGGGCGAGTGTGGAAATGTAGGACAGATGTAGTTTGCCGTAATTTTCGAGATGCCGGACACGAAGAGCATCTGAAAATTGCCATCCCGCTCTGAAAGCAAGAGCGCATGAACATGAAGATATTCTCCGATATTCCGCTCCGGTAGCTGAGCATTGCAGGAAAGGAGTTAGCAAGAGTGCGCGGGAGTTTTTGCAAGATGCGGGAATCCCAGCTTCGGAACGTGACGGTATTTCGTTTGGATTTGGGGTTAATGCAGCGTGGGCAGCGATAACGATTGCCAATGATGTAAAATGTTCGGTCCAAGTCGACGCAACGACGAGGACGATCAACGCATGCGTGGCGATAGAATTGAGTCTAGCAGAGGGGGCAGGGAATTGGGATGAGGGCGGCGGGGTCCCACAGTAAGAATTGAGCTTGAAACAATCGTTCCGGCTCCAGAGTTTCGAACGAAAAATATGGATCCTCCGTTGTGAACCAAAATAATGTCTTGTGATCGCGATAAAGAGGAGGGAGGCCATCATTACCACGAGTATTTGACTCCTCCACCCGAGCATTGAATTGCTTTTGAAGCCAATTTGGAAGTGGTCGTGCAGTTCGACGTGGACAAGGTGCACCGGAAGAAGCAGATTCACCCTCATCCTCGTCGTCCCCATCACCATCTTCCTCGCCGAGGCCATCGTTTATGAAGCCTCCATAGTCACCGTCATCCTCCCCGTCAGGAGAAATCATTTTCTGAGTGGTTTGTGGAGATGGAGGAGGGGCAGAGGAAATGGTAGGAGAATGTGGATTTGGAGGATTAGCGGGTGCCGCTCTCGGTTCGTGGCTCTCGCTGCTGGGAGGGACAAAGATTGGGTGGAGTCCTAGTATACTTCGTCACTTCGTCAGATGAGCAAGTTCGTCAGTTGATGGGAGATCGTCGTCGGTTGATGGGGGATCTTCGTCACTTGATGGCGCAAGCTCGCCAGATCAGAACTAAGCGAAGGAAAGATCGTCGGATGTCGTCCGGAGGTAAAAAAAACATGCAAGTTCGTCACATAGTTCGGCTATTCGTGCAAGTTCATCGGAATTCTGTGGTTGATTGACAGCTGGTGATGCGGCCGTAGATTTTTGTCCTCCTACCATCATCTGGTCCGGCCCCCGTTTCAAGCCATTTCGCAGTGCGTGCTCCGTCGCCGAACACCCACCAATATCCACAGGGATCCACAGGCAGCAATGGATGGGGCCGGGTTCCCCCCCTACTTCTGGGAGAGCGGCGGCAATGAGAGACACCAGTGGTACGATGCCGAACACCAGTTTTATGAGCTCCGTGATCTCACCAGCTGCGGAGCGCTGCCCGTTATTAATCCGGTTCCAATTGCCAGGTTCTGTTATATATGATGAAATTTTTACTGAGATCCCGTTCTAGTCGAGTTCCTCAGGTCGTGTTCGTGTGCGCAAAGTGGTGGCTAGCTCAACAACGAACATACCTACCCCGCCCGTCGATAACTCTGCGGCCCCTCTAGATGTTATGCTGGTGTTAAACGCTGTCCCACCATCCTCCACCGAATCGAGCGGCGCATCTCCTGCCTCTCCCGCATCGGGTTCTAACAGTGCGTTAGATCTTGCTGCCACGCGTCGAACGTCCACACCCAAACGTGCGCAAGCAGAACCGTCTGTGATGCCTTCTAACAAACGCCGGAAGAAACTCGATGATCCTCTCGACGGGTGGGTGATGCAGGATCCCGACACTGGCAAGGAGCTCACCAGGAAAGAGTGGGTGGAACGGTACCCAGAAGAGTTTTAAAAGCACTACAAGAAGGACTACCAGCACTATCTTGATTACCTCGCACAGTCAGTATCAGATTGGTAAATCGAATATTCTTACATATGCGCTACCTTGATTACCTCGCTCAGTCGGTATCAGATTCGTAAATCGAATATTCTTACATATGCGCTACCTTGATTACCTCGCACAGTCGGTATCAGATTCGTAAATCAAATATTCATACATATGCACAATTGAAACCGTCTCATGCTTCCCCGACTACGCTGCGAGTTTCACTCCAATTTCTCACATGGTCACCAAATATGAATTTTGCGCAATGATGTCTTGTCAGAGCATCGCGGCTGAATATTTTGAAGTCCATCTGTACAATCTCTATGCATTGGTACACATTTGCGCTTCAAGGAGGTATATTTGAGAGTCATAAAATCTGCGCACTTTGGCGCTCAATTTTGCGTGACGGCGATTATACGGATCTTTCGCAATGGTGTCGTGTCACAGTGTCGCGCCTGAATAATTTCAAGTCCTTCTGTACCATCTCAACACATTAGTGCACATTTGTGCTCCAAGAAGGTAAATTTGAGAGTCATAAAATCCGCGCACCTTGGCGTTCGATTGTGCGTAACAAGGTCGTGTTGGTGCACCGTGGTGGCATACCATTTGTTAGCTGTTACAAATTCTATCTGTGCTAGAGGTGACTCGAACTTCCAAAAGGCAAGTTTCGTTGTTGTAACTGCTGCGTAGACTCGATAGAAGCCACAGAAATGGGAATTGCCGTGGATGTCATCCTCTTCGCCCTCATGTTTGTACATACACTCATCTCATCTCATTGTGCTTCCTGCCCACTGAAGGCTATTATATTAATATTCTGAGGCAAAGATCGTTGCAAGTCAATGCATTGGTTTCAATGGCGAGCTTTTGGGGGAAAACCTTCCACGGGGTATGAGTTCAACCAATTCGGTCTAACGTTTAAGCCTACTTTCAATATGGATATGCACCTGAAATCTTCTCGACTCTTCATCGCGGAACAGGAGACCACTTCTGTGATGCCGCAAGCCGTTTTTCTCGTGCTCTGCTCAACAATACTATCACTGCATTCCGGGGCCGAATCGACCGACCCTACCGAGCTTTGCCGATGTTAGCCGAGGTCTTCCGAGCCGCCTCGGTAAGGTCTGCCGAGGGGTGCTCGACCGAGCTTTGCAGAACTCTACCGATTCCCCCTCTGCCTAGCTGGTCCTATTTCATAAACTTGTATTTAATATCCTTCTGTGTGTTTGATAGTGTCCGTAGACTCTGTATCTTACATCACATGCTGTAAGTTAATTGATTAGCAAATGTTTAAAGCCGATATCTGTACCCGAGCTGCCCCGCCAAGCTACCACGTGCTAGATCATCAACGTCACCATTCTCGTAACTGAGGCTCGTGGCAACCGCCAAGAGGCTCTCACAGTGGAATTCGCCACCTACCGGCCACTCAGCGCGCCAAAAACAGCTTCAACAGCTTAGTTAGCCAGCTCAACAGAGGTCGGCAGGCTCTGCCGACAGAGCCTTGACCGACCTGTGCCGAGCCGCCTCGGTCGAGCCTCTGCCGATATGGCCCCGGAATGCAGTGTATCTCTGCGCTATTATTTGAGCCAACTACATAGCACCTTCTGACACCCCATTTCACCAAGCTCACTGACATTACAATATGAGCGGGACAGAAACATATTCACTACTGATAAATGTCGGATTTCCAATGTTGTTGTAAGGTCTCCTCAAATACGTATCTCGTCGATTCGTTCCCAAGGAAGGCCAACCATAAGTTCAGTGCGAACAAACTTATGGCAGCCGCTCATAATTCCTCGCAGATGGTGTAAAAACTTCTTCTCATTGAACTTTACCCCACCCATGGGCAGAGAGAAGAGAACCAATGCGCACTTGAAACCAGTCATTTATGGGTCCATGTTATCCGTAGCAATTTGAAGTAACAAGTGTTTCCTTTGTCCCGCATGATTCACAATCCTAGGATGTACTATACAACTCGAATCAAAAGAAAATGGACACAAAATACCGAGTTAGTTTCCTTTGGGACCGTGCCGTGCACTGCTACCTCCCTATCCAGCTGTAATCTGTTTGAATCCATCAACCCGATTTTCTCATGGTTCATCATCAGACATGACTTTTTGGCCCTTAATTCTTAACACTGTGCAAAGAATACATCGTTTTTGTGGACGCCGTGAGCCCGCATGACACAGGATTGTGGGCGGCATATGCTCCGGACCGAGTTTGCCGCCTTCTATACCCGAGCATCCTACGAAATTGGAGTTTGACAGGCCCCCGTGGTCAACACTCTTTCCCACGTCTGGTGTGCGTATCTGACGAACTTGCTCTTTGACAGCGCCCCATTTGGCATGTGACGAACTTGCATCGCAATCAGACGAACTTACACACCAAGTGACGAACTTTCGCATCTGACGAAGTGACGAAGTATGCGAGGGCTCGATTGGGTGTAGGTCGAGCGGATTTCTGGGATTAACGGGTTCTGCATTGTTCTGCGAACGGATTACGGCCGGCATACCCCTAACAGTCTGAGCAGGCCTTCATAAATCCCCCAAGAGTCCATGCAAAAATAAGGACAAACCTGTCGTTCGAGGTTTGCTGTGAAGGTGCGGGGTGGTGGATTTTTCTAGGACGTCCCACAGGACGTTTAGATTCGGTTTGGTGATCATCCGGGAGGTTTGCCGCAAGAGCTGCAGCGCGGGCTAATTAGTTAGGGTCACTTCCGCGAGGACGGCCACAGGGCCTTGGCGGTTCGTCTGACACCGTGGACTTAGTACTAGGATTCTTATTTCGAGATCCTTTCGGTCGCCCGGGTTTACGCTTCACAGCTTCAGGTACTGCACTCAAATCTCGAGCGCACAAAGCACTGCTCAATTGGTTGAGAAATAATGTGCATCGGATGAAGTACATCAGGAAAATCCCCCACAGGTATTTAGCAGGAACTCTCTAGAGTTGTTCGATGTTCTGAACATTTCTCAAATTTTATTCAAAATTGTGAGAATGGAAGAACCAAACAGTCCCAAAAAAATGGTACAATTGTTTCACATTTTCAACACATTTTGTCAACAAATTTCGTGCATTGCAGGATGTTTTCTTCCAATTGTTGTGGTTTGCTCGGATTTCACTCCATGTTTTACAAGAAAGCAATGTATTATAGCACGTTCCGGTGATCAGGTATAATAGAACAGGCTATGTGATTATAGTAAGGTAGGTCAGTGGAGTATGAACTATATACGCTTGCGATGTCATTAGGAGATCATAAGCGATTGTCATAGTGAGTGCCGTAGTGATTATACCAGTTAAAGGCCAACGACTGCGAGGGCCTCAACGGCAATGGGCCTCGCGGAGACCGCAGCAAGACGGCTGCCTTGACTAAGCATTGGGGTTAGAATATGATCAGCCTAAAGAAAATGCGCACGTTAGAAAAGTGAATAGGTCCTCTAGCATAGTTGAATTACCAACAAATTTGGTCGAGACATGGTACTTGGTGCGATATTTGCTGAGCAACGCGTGAATCTGACACCAATGAGCACGAGTCGAAAAAAAAATTCAGGAAGAACATAGTACTGCTGTACCCGCGATGGCAACCATTAACCGAGCATATTTCTGAGCCAGCGATGGTGCGCCCTTGAAAAACAAAATCAAGAATGTTGTCATAATCCCCTCCGCCGTCTATGCAGAGACCCTCTGAACGACATCGGCCTACTGGACAAAATAAGCAATGTACGTGATTCGAAAGGGGAATACGTACACCCGGTTGGCCAGTTTCGGGATCAATCGCCTGAGTATAAACCCGTCAGACAAGGACAAGGACAAAATAAACGACTCACACCCGGTACAAGCACATGTATATATCACATGCCCTCAAGTAGAAACTGAACGCGAGCCTCGATGTTCTTCTGCAGGCCATTGGTTACGACAATCGCGTTCGCAGCAAGCGCTGACGCGCCCGTGAAGCTATACAGTCCACATCAGATGATGGAGCCCATGGAGAAAATAACGTACCACCGGTCTAACAAATCGACGTAGCTGGGGTCTGTAAGCAGCTCTTCTTTAATATGGTCAAACTGGTGACTGTGCGCGGCGTTGACCAATCCCCGAGAAAAAAATCGACTGCGAGTTAGCCGGTCTTCTCGACACGAGGACGTACCGACATTCTGCTGAGCTTCGTTTTGGCTACACGAGACGCTGTAAAAATCACCATGAGGCATAACCAACGTGGATACAGGCCGATGGGAGAACATACGACGATCCCCAGAAGCGTCAGCTTGCGACCCAGAAGCTTCATCTTGGGGCAGGCCAGGAGGCTCGTGCATAGTTTGAGTGGGATGGCTCTTCGTGGATCTTGACGTGGCTGACGTGGCTGACAGATAGGTCAGAGGAACTTCTTGCTGATACGGTATGGCACGGACCAAAATTTAAGCTGGGGACGGGATCGTGACATAGGACTAGAGGAAAGGGTAAAAAACGAGTGTGGTGAAAAGCGGGGACTTGGTGGTATGAAGGCAAAGGTGGAAATACTCGTATCGCACCATTTTTTTACTAACCGCTGTCATAAGTGACACACTAGCCGCTGCCACGGAAAATTCTACACGTCAAACCTGGTTGTCTTAATCAGCGGGGGCGTCATGTTGGAGGTAGATTCGACACTGTCTTGGTTAATGATGGTACCGGGAACCACACTGGCGTGGCGGGTGAGCAATTTTACAAGTTCGTTATTTTTTTCTACATGCTCCGATTCCTAGTCGTTGAAGATTATCCTGTCAGCCGCACTCGGGTGGTTTTCAAATTGTCGTGCCAGACTTCGCGTTATCTTTTCCAAGATGCGTGTCCTCCAGAACATCTTGCATATGTGGAGCGGTTCACTCCTTTCTCGAGACATCCAGAGCCCAGCCATTCAATGTATAAAATCATTTAATCTCGAGACCACAGGAGAGGGTGACCAGCATTAAACCTGTGGAAAACATTCAACAAAGTATTATCTATTCCCTCAGTCCAGTCGTTCCACGGGATTGGACAGGCCAAAATGTGTTGAACCTAGCGACCATCAGTCCGTGGTCCGATCAAAATGCATATATCACTGTGAAATAGATTCGTTAAAGCCATCTCACCTTCTTATATTGGTCTTGTACCGAAGCATGCGGTTGAGCGCGACATTCACCAGACCGGCACGCGGCCCGAGGATCACAGCCACTGATCTAGATTAATGTTGATCAAATGTAACATCTGCGAGCAAATTGTCCAACATTCCTTGACATTTGTTTGCAATTCAACTCTTTGTAAGATTGTTCACAAATCGTGAGACTTTTCTCACAATTTCGATTGGGGGTTTTTCCTGATGTATGGATAGCACACCCTGAAGAACCATTATTTTCCCCGTGTATAGTGCCTTCAAATCCGCTCCCGCCTCTGAATTCCCCGTGCTGTCCCAATTCGTCTTGCCCGTGATCATGTAAGAAAGGATCCATTTCCATTCTAGCACCTGAGACTTTACTGAGTCATTGTCAAACAGTTAAGTATTTGATGAAACTACTTGGTTTAGTGAGATTTGAATCCTCCAGGCCAGAGGATCCGTGCCCCGAAACTGTGCTCAGAGTCTGATAGGGTAGGCGGCAGGTACAAAGGTTTGAGGAGGCTGCATAGGTTGACGTAGCCAGCGTAGGTTGGTTGGGTGAGGGAAGGTAGCTTTTGTAGGCATAGGTTAGGTCTGACCGGGCAGGCTCGTAGGTTAGCATAGGTCTTGGTTGACTTCGGGAGGTGCCGGATAAGTACCGGATGTGGCTCGGCTTTCTCTGAGATGACGCCGGTTTGGTGACATCATCAATGTAGGCTTTTGTAGGTTGGGGAAAAAATGCTCGTAACATGGTTACACTTAAGGGGGAAAAAAAAGGTATGGGCATGAAAAATGAACTGAACACCTACACTACCTTATTGGATAGGTTTCAGGGGTTCGGAGTGATATCTCAACTGGTTTTTGCAGGAAGATGTTTTTGAAAGGAAACCTACGCAAAACCTGCTCATTTTGGAAGGTACCGTAGCGTGGGAATGGAGGGGGGTAGAGGTGAGATTTTTTTTGACGGGGTTCAGATTCAAAAACGAACAAAAGAATGTGCATACTAGATCATAGGTTACCCATTGAAATACCCAGCTATGAGAAAGTAAACATTAAACCAAAAAAGAGGCGGAATAACGCTAGACAACAGTGACCTCACCAGCAGGAAATCAAAATTTCCAGGCGGCTTTGCACAACGGCCAAAAGCCGCATGCGGCTCATGCGGCTTTTGCAGAACCTCTTGATTATCTGTCTAAACATAGTCCGTATCCACTGTCCTGGTGGAAAGCGCCGCCATATGGACGTAAGTACGTTCGGTCTATTTTGTTTATGCAGGCCACGATAAAGGTTTTTTCTTTAGGTTATTTTACCCAAACACAATGCTCATGCAACACAGGAGATAGCAGAACAAGATTTGCGTGGACATCCATGCGAACGATTTCCAGAAGCCTTCCACTCTGCATCCCGCGCATCCTCTTCGTCAGGTCACAGTGTGCCTCGAACTGCATTAAGGCTCCAACCATTTAGTTTTCGTTTACGGTTGGAGGTAAACTAAACGAAAACCCTAAGTAAATGGTTTAAAAACAGTTTAAACAGTTTACAAACAGTTATTTTTTTTTCAAGTAGAAAGAGACGCATCGCCGCTTCTCTCCGGCGACCTGCAATTCAATGAAAATTCAATTGCTACCAACCACTTCGTCTCCAGAAAGCAAGAGAGATTTAATTGAACAAATACGATTCAAAATATATGCTGTGGAATGGCATGACCCCGATTCAGCCTTCTCCCAGAATCCGTGAGATATATCAACCACTCCAGCGGCAGCAACGCAAAGAAATAGGATCCAGTGACCAGCTGGACTTTCCCTTGGAGAATTGTGCGAAAGTTTGATGGTTTTTGAGATGTGAATGATACAGATTTCGGCTTGAAAGGATTCAAACAGAACCACAGTTTCAAGGTCGACCAGCCACAAGAACAGAATACACCTCAGGCTACCCCGAACCAGGCCTCCTTAGCATCAATGTGAAGTGTACGGGGTTAAGCATAGAGGTGCCAGTTTTTATGGTTGCATCCAAGGCCTTGGGTACATCCATGGTGGTGTGGGTGCATCCACATCCTTGGTGGTGTGGATGCATCCACACTATATTACGACCTGTGCTTGCACAGCTTGTTTTGGGGATTTTGGGACCCTGTAGGGGCCGTTTTGGGACCAGGACCCAGCCCTCCACTCAGGGCATGCTGTAAAGGCATTGGTGAGCACCATTTGCAGGCATTGCCAATGGCCTATTAGTCTAGTCAGTATTACAATCTGCGCTTGCATAGCTCGTTTTGGGAATTTCAGGCCTCTGCAGGGGCCGTTTTGTGCTAGGAACCAGCAGGCTACTCAGGGCAGCCTGTGTGGGATCACAGGGACACCTACCTGTCAAATCTGTGCAGTACCATACCATGTGCTTGAATCCGACTGTGACCCCCTTACCACTTGATTGAATTTGACCACACCTGCACCCTTGCTCAAATTTGACCACACCCACACTGTACCACGTGCTCAAATTCGAGCACACCCACACCATACTCCTTGCTCGAATTTGACCATGCTTGCACTGTACCAATTTGACTACACCTGCACCATTTCCCTTGCTCAAATTCAATCACACCCACACTGTACCCCTTGCTCAAATTTGACCAGGCCCGCACCATAACCCTTGCTTAAATTTAACCACGCTTGCACTGTACTAATTTGACTGCGCCCGCACCATACCCCTTGCTCAAATTTGACTGTGCCCACACCATAACCCTTGCTCAAATTTGACCACGCTTGCACTTGTATCAATTCAACCGCACCCTCACCATATCCCTTGCTCAAATTCGACTGCACACACATTGTACCCCTTGCTCAAATTCGACCATGCACACATTGTACCACTTCCTCAAATTCGACAACACCTGCACCATACCCCTTGGACTTGGCATTATTGCTACATGTGTTGCCATGGTTGCAACCATATCAAATCTCACTCACACTTGGTTGCATCCATCTACATTTTGGATGTACCTGAGATGTGGCTTGGGTACATCCATAACAGCTGGGTGGATGCACCCATATATTCACCGTGGATGTACCCACAGATATCCCGTGGTTGCACCCATCAGTCATATTTTCTGGCATGGATGCATCCATGAATTTTATTTGATAATGTGGTTGCACCCACAGTTTTTGTTCTATAATGTGGTTGCATCCACAATTTTTTTTATATGCCATGGTTGCATCCATGGCCTTCATCATATACTGTGGTTGCATCCACGATTTTATTTTATACTGTGGTTGCATCCATGGTTCTTATTCTATAGCTTGGATGCATCCACTTTAACATTATAAGCCTGTGGATACATCCACAGGTGAGCCAAACAAAGCATGGATGCACCCACCACCTTATAATATCAAACTGGGTACATCCACTTTCACCTTCCTTTCTTGGTCACGATGGGTCATTGTGCCCTGTTGAGTTCGGCCATGGAGATGCCGCCACCTCTTGCTCAAGGTGATAGATAGTTTCTAGGACGAAGAACAGAAGGTGTGGGTAGGGAAGTGGACCTTCTGTTCCTATCCCCAGTCTAATATATAATCACACTGTCCAGCTCCATAGAAGACTTCAGTGAGTTGATGTGTGATCAGTTTCTGGGAAGTGACGAAAGGCAAAGAGGGAGTGGCTCTATGATAACCAAGCTCCACAAGTGATACTAGGAGCAGAACGATCACAGCTGTAGCCCCTTAAGAGCGTCGGGGACAAGAAAGCAGAAGCATAGGTGCGCTTGGAGGGCGAAAAATCCCGAGCTATCCCGACGAAAACATATCTTGTCAGGGAACGGCAATTGTGTAAAACAGTTCAAGAAAACCAAGTTGGGGTCTGTAATTCCGCAAAGAACAGAATGGCACTGGCAGGCTGCTGAATCTGTATTGTTATGAGCTAGACTTGGTACACATTTTTTCCGTCGTGCCCATGTTTTTAGGATAGTGGTCGTGAAGTGTTAGGATGCACGATCGGAGTGTCAGTACATATTCATTTACGAAACTGGTAGTCAGATTAGCGCCTTGAGCGACTCCGAGTTCTGTGGGCGATGCACCAGCTCCAAACCTTCGGCGGACGGCACAGGTCCAGTGGATGAAGGATAGCATGGAACTCCTCAAGCCTCAAGCTTCAAGATCCAGAGAGCACGCGGTATTATTTTGGACTGCCAGTATACATGAGAAGTCTAGGGAAAAGTACAGTACATGTGACGAGAGGAACATGGGGAGGGATAGATATTGCAATACAGTAACAATGCGATGAGATGTGAGAATAAAATAGACAGACGCCCCAGAACTAGAAGTCCTCGTTGAGGATGCTGTGAATAAATGAGCAACGGCGCCCACCATGATTAACGAACAACCTACAAGGCTTTGGCAGACGTTTGCGCAGCATTGATGCCGGTGCTGGAGATGTTGGCGTGGAGTAGTCCGAGACACGTTTCTCAAAGTTGGGCTTCACTTGGAGCGAGATCATGTCCATGAAATCGAAGGGGTTGGTCGAATTTTAGACCTTGTCGTTGCCGAGAGCAACGAGATGACAGTTGGCGACAAACTCAATATACTGACACATGAGTTTGGTGTTCATGCCAATTAGACTGACAGGGAGCGCGTCTATCAAAACAGTGAGCCAGGAGAAATTATGGAAAACATCATCAAGGCAACGCACCCGTGAGGAACTCCTGCTCGATTTTCAGAGCCTCGGTGATGACACGGTGGACGGTGCCAGGGTGCGGGCGACGCTTCAGGAGTGTGAACAGAAGGCAAGCAAAAACATGCCCTCACCGCGGCTGATGAGCTCGTTAGAGAACGTGAGACCGGGCATCAGATCCCGCTTCTTCATCCAGAAAATCAAGGCGAATGAGCTGGAGAAGAAGATACCCTCGACCACTGCAAAGGCGACCAGCCGCTCGCCGAAGGTAGACCCATCCACCGCAGAGCCCACTCGGCCTTCTTCTTGATGCAAGGGATGGTCTCGATGGCGTCGAAGAGGAAGTCGCGCTCTGTGGGTTCCTGTTGATGAGCAGAGAGTAGGTCTCGGAGTGGATGTTATCCAACATGATCTGGAAGCCATAAACGCACCTCATTCGAGAAATGGTCGAGCAGGTTCTCGTTCACGATGCCGTCGGAGGCAGTGAAGAAGGCGAGGACATGGGAGCTGAAGTGACGCTCGTCGCCATTGAGCTTGTCGTTCCAGTCGTGAAGGTCCTTTGACAGATGCAGAAAGAAGCTTTGACTTTCTTGTACATTTGCCATATCTGCTGCGATGGTTGAGCTAAAAACTTGTCAAAAATACCTCAAGGTATTGGATAGGGAAGAGGACGAAGCGGCGACACAATTCTTTGAGCAGGGCTCTTCACCTAATGGGTGGCGAGGTGAAAAATGTTCGGCGAGCGCAATGATGGGGAAGAGCACAAAGTGGCTACACAATTCTTTGAGCAGGGGCTCTTCACCTAATGGGTGGCAAGGTCAAAAAATGTTGGGCGAGCGCGATGACACGACAGGACACGACCAGACGACGTACCTTCTAGCAGGGTTATGTCTCCAACAAACTTCTTGCGCAACTCGTTGAGGTTTTCGTCGGCGGACTCTGGGGATGTCAAGCGATGCCTGTCGTTGAGGAGCTGGAGTTTACTAGCGCTGGACAAAAGTCTTGGCGCTTGGTGGTTCTCGTTGTTCCGGCTACCAAATGACTCCAAACAACTTGTGGACTGAAAATATGAGGGAATAGAAGATATTCCTGCATGTTAATGGATTACCATATAAGGCAATTCTGGAGATATAAGCCATTTTTGACCAGAATTTGGAATCGACTTTTTGCACAGGCATCATGGGAAAGAATGACCCACATAGGCAAAAAGTACTCGTCCAGTAGTGCAGAATAGTATGTTGAACTATACCTGTATATTATGATTTGAGCTCACAATTGCGGCCGGAAAATGGTGGTTTTTGCCATTTTTTGGTGAATTTTGGTGAAAATAGCCATTTTGTACTCATTATTTTGAGTGCAAATCATGAGATATTGATATGGTTTAAAATGGTACTCTGCACTACTCAACCAGTAATCTTTACCTATGTGGGTCATTATTCCTGCGCAAAAAGTCGATTTCCAATTCTATATCTCCAGAATTGCCTTATATGGTAATCCATTAACATGCAGGAATATCTTCTATTCTCTCATATTTTCAGTCCACAAGTTGTTTGGAGTCATTTGGTACCCGGAACAATGAGAACCACCATACGCCAAGACTTTTGTCGAGTGCTAGTATTCACAACAGTCTTAGGCTTGGTGGGGGATTCGATGTTCAAAGCCGAGAACTTTGCGGCAGCCTAGGGGAGATGAGTACAAGATGCGACGGGGGAACACGACAGCTTTGCCGGGGGTAGCGAGAGTGGAGGCCATTTGTATAGAAGGAGGAGGTGGTAGTGGCAGATGACGCGACCTGATCGACAACACGACTCTTTTGACCGCGCTTGATGTGTTTGCACCTGTATACCAGCTTTTTCCCACGATTTTTTCATTGATTCAACAAATGACCGCGACGCGTCAGCACATGATGTGACGGTAACGTGCTTAGAAATATTTTCCATCTTCTCCTCAACGCGATGGCAAAGCCATCTGTAAAAACGTATGTGAACCCACTACTGGATAAAAGTAAAGTGAACAGATATCAGGTTGCCTTGTGTCTGGGCAAGGTTTGTCTTGAGCCCCACTCACCGAGTTGGACGACTTTGACCGTCGCTTCATGCCCGCCGTGGATTTTCCGGAGGGAATGTGTGTGCACTCTATTTTGCGAATCGCGTCGAACATCTTTCCTAGGCGAGGAGCCTCTTCTAAAAGTAACGTGCTGCCCATTTTTACTTTTTCCAATTCAAAACCCAGAGGTTTGTGCTGCAAGCATCCGAGTCATACAACTCCGACCGAGCTCTCTCCAGATATGGCAAATCTATACAACGGCACAGGCATGTTTCTGGACCGCCGAGGAAATAGATCTCATCCACGATGTTTCAACTAGACAAATGTCCTCAACCCCGGCGAACACCATTTAATTTCTCATGACCTGGCTTTCTTCTCCGCCTCGGACGGCATCGTGAACGAGAACCTCTTGGAATGTTTCTCAAATGAAGTTCAAGTAGCAAAAGCCCGCTTCTTTTACGGTTTTCAGATCATGATGGAAAACGACCACTCCGAAGCGTATTCGCTGCTCATAGACACGTACGTCCGCGACCTAGTCGAGAGCGAGTATCTCTTCGGCGCCGTAGAGACAATGCCATACATCGAGCGCAAAACCGACTGGGCGCTCAAGTGGATTTCCGACACCCGCTCCACCTTCAGCGAGCGGTTGGTCGCGTTTGCAGCCGTCGCAGGTGTCTTCTTTTCACGGTTGTTTTCTGGATAAAATAATGCGGGCTCATGCCGGGGTTAACTTTCTCGAATGAGCTCAACAGTCGGGACGAGGGGATGCACACCAATTTCGCCTGTCTGCTTTTCACGCATTTGAAGCGCCGACCGCACCCGGATACCATTCGTCAGATCACCATCGAGGTCGTCAAAATGGAGCAAAGGTTTTTGACCGGTATTCCATCTCGTTTTGCCAAACCGCTGTAATATTGACTCCTGTTCCCAGAGGCGCTGCCCGTAGACCTAATCGGCATGAATGCGAAGCTGATGATGCAGTACATCGAATTCGCCGCGGACCGCCGCTTGGTTGCACTAGGGAATGACAAGGTATATAATGTGGTCAACCCCTTCGACTTCATGGACATGATCCAGGCCTATGTGGGGATTTGATGCAAAAAGTTGTTCTGGCAAGAAAAACGCCATGATGCATCAGGGCTTCACACGAGAACAGCGCCATGATGCATCACCAGAACACCCACCGTTTTCAGTAATCCCCTCCTCGCATATCGTTTCGCTATCCGGCGTCGCGCGCGCTCACCGCCCCCGCCACGTGCCGGCGCGTGGCGGTGCTCATCAGCGCTGGCGCGTGGCGGTCCTCCCGCCCTCCCAAACCGGGCTATTTTCCCACTCTCCCCCGGCTCCCAAACCGGCCGATTTCCCACGTCGGCCCAGCTCGAACCGCACCCATTCTTGTTTGCACCTACATCCGTGACGCTCCTATGCCCCAAAACGCATCCCGTCAACGCCGCCGGCCCAGTGCCACCCACCGCGCCCTTCTTTGCACATATTTGCCATCAATGTCAATATGGTCCGCGCTCACCTACCAATCCAGGCAGCTTCCGCACACCCATATACACATCTATAAATCCATATCTATTAATCTATGTACCCAGCTTCCCCTCCTTGGTCGTTCCCCTCGCTTGTTGGCCTACACCTTCCCCTACCCTTACCTACCCACCCATCCCGGGAAATGATTACCCCAAGCGCCGTCAACGAGTCAGTTAAAATAAAATTTACCAATGAGCCGATTTTTGGCTCAAACACACGCCAAACACCTGGCAAGCAAAACATATTTCGGCCAACAAATTGAAGCAAAAAGGGCAAAACTTGGGGATTCGAACTACGGAACACACGCACCATAGACAATTGACAAACCAGCACACAACCGCTCTCCCATGCAAGCTTTACCCCGAAAAAAGATTGCAGCAGTGAGAACGGCAACCCCCTCTACCCCCAAACTTAAACAAAGTCCCTCCAAAATTTACAAGTCGAAGTCCTTAAGGTCTCAAGATTATCCGATTTTCGCAGCACAACCTAATTGAATTTTCCAATCTAACTATTACAACCTCCATGGGAGCTGGTTGAGCAGTGACCCAAGTTTCACTCCGTGGCCGTTCAGTGTCCATCCCAATTCCCCTCTACCTACGCGCCCTCCTAAAATTCAATTAGCATTCCACGCCCATTAAAGTATTTTGGATTTACTTTGCAAGTTTCCCTGCGCCTCCGCATCGGCCCGCATCTTGTGTTTGCCCGATTGCAAACTCGTAACCATCTCGGCGTCTTTGGCCGCCTGCATGGATCCAAGTCCACGGCGTCCTCGTTTCCCGCGGTCCCAGTAGCGGCCCCCGCGCAGCTCACCACGTGTGCTCGCCGTCAGCGGCCGAACCACACGAGAACTGTCCTCGTTTCTCGTCAGCTTCGACACCCTCGATGTCCGCTGCGCGGGCACGACAATGACTCCGGTGTCCCCGGCTCCTTCCCCCTTCCTTTCTTCCCTGACCCACTCGCCTTCGACGCCATCTGCTTCTCCCGCGCAAGAATATCCGCCCTGTCTTTCCGCAGCTGGGCCTCCTCCTGCCGGATGCGCGCAGACTCCCGCGCCGCTGCATCGCCTGTAAGTGCGGGCACAGCCCCATCGTGAGGTGCAGCATCGCCTGTTTCGGGTTCGTGGGGAGGGGAAGCCGTGGGAACGGTATTTGCATCGTCTGCCTCGGTCGTGTCGCCTCCGTTCCCCACCGTCATGGTGGGCCCTGCCCTGCCTCCGCCCCGCGCCCCCTTCCCTTTCCTCTTCCCTTCCCCTCCCCCTCCCACCCCCCTCGAGGTCGTGCCCACGGCAGCCTTGGGTGGATTTCCCATCGGCCGCGACTGCATCAGCGGCCCGCCTCCCCCTACAGCATCACCGCCCTGCATCGCGTAGGTTTCAGGGGTTCGGAGTGATATCTCAACTGGTTTTTGCAGGAAGATGTTTTTGAAAGGAAACCTACGCAAAACCTGCTCATTTTGGAAGGTACCGTAGCGTGGGAATGGAGGGGGGTAGAGGTGAGATTTTTTTTGACGGGGTTCAGATTCAAAAACGAACAAAAGAATGTGCATACTAGATCATAGGTTACCCATTGAAATACCCAGCTATGAGAAAGTAAACATTAAACCAAAAAAGAGGCGGAATAACGCTAGACAACAGTGACCTCACCAGCAGGAAATCAAAATTTCCAGGCGGCTTTGCACAACGGCCAAAAGCCGCATGCGGCTCATGCGGCTTTTGCAGAACCTCTTGATTATCTGTCTAAACATAGTCCGTATCCACTGTCCTGGTGGAAAGCGCCGCCATATGGACGTAAGTACGTTCGGTCTATTTTGTTTATGCAGGCCACGATAAAGGTTTTTTCTTTAGGTTATTTTACCCAAACACAATGCTCATGCAACACAGGAGATAGCAGAACAAGATTTGCGTGGACATCCATGCGAACGATTTCCAGAAGCTTCCACTCTGCATCCCCGCATCCTCTTCGTCAGGTCACAGTGTGCCTCGAACTGCATTAAGGCTCCAACCATTTAGTTTTCGTTTACGGTTGGAGGTAAACTAAACGAAAACCTAAGTAAATGGTTTAAAAACAGTTTAAACAGTTTACAAACAGTTATTTTTTTTTCAAGTAGAAAGAGACGCATCGCCGTTCTCTCCGGCGACCTGCAATTCAATGAAAATTCAATTGCTACCAACCACTTCGTCTCCAGAAAGCAAGAGAGATTTAATTGAACAAATACGATTCAAAATATATGCTGTGGAATGGCATGACCCGATTCAGCCTTCTCCCAGAATCCGTGAGATATATCAACCACTCCAGCGGCAGCAACGCAAAGAAATAGGATCCAGTGACCAGCTGGACTTTCCCTTGGAGAATTGTGCGAAAGTTTGATGGTTTTTGAGATGTGAATGATACAGATTTCGGCTTGAAAGGATTCAAACAGAACCACAGTTTCAAGGTCGACCAGCCACAAGAACAGAATACACCTCAGGCTACCCCGAACCAGGCCTCCTTAGCATCAATGTGAAGTGTACGGGGTTAAGCATAGAGGTGCCAGTTTTTATGGTTGCATCCAAGGCCTTGGGTACATCCATGGTGGTGTGGGTGCATCCACATCCTTGGTGGTGTGGATGCATCCACACTATATTACGACCTGTGCTTGCACAGCTCGTTTTGGGGATTTTGGGACCCTGCAGGGGCCGTTTTGGGACCAGGACCCAGCCCTCCACTCAGGGCATGCTGTAAAGGCATTGGTGAGCACCATTTGCAGGCATTGCCAATGGCCTATTAGCCTAGTCAGTATTACAATCTGCGCTTGCATAGCTCGTTTTGGGAATTCAGGCCTCTGCAGGGCCGTTTTGTGCTAGGACCAGCAGGCTACTCAGGGCAGCCTGTGTGGGATCACAGGACACCTTACCTGTCAATCTTGCAGTACCATACCATGTGCTTGAATCCGACTGTGACCCCCTACCACTTGATTGAATTTGACCCACCTGCACCTTGCTCAATTTGACCACACCCACACTGTACCACTGCTCAAATTCGGCACACCCACACCATACTCCTTGCCGAATTGACCATGCTTGCACGGTACCAATTTGACTACACCTGCACCATTTCCCTTGCTCAAATTCAATCACACCCCACTGTACCCCTTGCTCAAATTTGACCAGGCCGCACCATAACCCTTGCTTAAATTTAACCACGCTTGCACTGTACTAATTTGACTGCGCCCGCACCATACCCCTTGCTCAAATTTGACTGTGCCCACACCATAACCCTGCTCAAATTTGACCACGCTTGCACTTGTATCAATTCAACGCACCCTACCATATCCCTTGCTCAAATTCGACTGCACACACATTGTACCCCTGCTCAAATTCGACCATGCACACATGTACCACTTCCCAATTCGACAACACCTGCACCATACCCCTTGGACTGGCATTATGCTACATGTGTTGCCATGGTTGCAACCATATCAAATCTCACTCACACTTGGTTGCATCCATCTACATTTGGATGTACCTGAGATGTGGCTTGGGTACATCCATAACAGCTGGGTGGATGCACCCATATATTCACCGTGGATGTACCCACAGATATCCCGTGGTTGCACCCATCATATTTTCTGGCATGGATGCATCCATGAATTTATTGATAATGTGGTTGCACCCACAGTTTTTGTTCTATAATGTGGTTGCATCCACAATTTTTTTTATATGCCAGGTTGCATCCATGGCCTTCATCATATACTGTGGTTGCATCCACGATTTTATTTTATACTGTGGTTGCATCCATGGTTCTTATTCTATAGCTTGGATGCATCCACTTTAACATTATAAGCCTGTGGATACATCCACAGGTGAGCCAAACAAAGCATGGATGCACCCACCACCTTATAATATCAACTGGTACATCCACTTTCACCTTCTTCTTGGTCACGATGGGTCATTGTGCCCTGTTGAGTTCGGCATGGAGATGCCGCCACCTCTTGCTCAAGGTGATAGATAGTTTCTAGGACAAAACAGAAGGTGTGGTAGGGAAGTGGACCTTCTGTTCCTATCCCCAGTCTAATATATATCACACTGTCCAGCTCCATAGAAGACTTCAGTGAGTTGATGTGTGATCAGTTTCTGGAAGTGACGAAAGGCAAAGAGGGAGTGGCTCTATGATAACCAAGCTCCACAAGTGATACTAGGAGCAGAACGATCACAGCTGTAGCCCCTTAAGAGCGTCGGGGACAAGAAAGCAGAAGCATAGGTGCGCTTGGAGGGCGAAAAATCCCGACTATCCCGACGAAAACATATCTTGTCAGGGAACGGCAATTGTGTAAAACAGTTCAAGAAAACCAAGTTGGGGTCTGTAATTCCGCAAAGACAGAATGGCACTGGCAGGCTGCTGAATCTGTATTGTTATGAGCTAGACTTGGTACACATTTTTTCCGTCGTGCCCATGTTTTTAGGATAGTGGTCGTGAAGTGTTAGGATGCACGATCGGAGTGTCAGTACATATTCATTTACGAAACTGGTAGTCAGATTAGCGCCTTGAGCGACTCCGAGTTCTGTGGGCGATGCACCAGCTCCAAACCTTCGGCGACGGCACAGGTCAGTGGATGAAGGATAGCATGGAACTCCTCAAGCTCAAGCTTCAAGATCCAGAGAGCACGCGGTATTATTTGGACTGCCAGTATACATAGAAGTCTAGGGAAAAGTACAGTACATGTGACGAGAGGAACATGGGGAGGGATAGATATTGCAATACAGTAACAATGCGATGAGATGTGAGAATAAAATAGACAGACGCCCCAGAACTAGAAGTCCTCGTTGAGGATGCTGTGAATAAATGAGCAACGGCGCCCACCATGATTAACGAACAACCTACAAGGCTTTGGCAGACGTTTGCGCAGCATTGCTGCCGGTGCTGGAGATGTTGGCCTGGAGTAGTCCGAGACACGTTTCTCAAAGTTGGGCTTCACTTGGAGCGAGATCATGTCCATGAAATCGAAGGGGTTGGTCGAATTTTAGACCTTGTCGTTGCGAGAGCAACGA
Organism: Mycena galopus ATCC 62051; assembly: GCA_014925785.1. NCBI lineage: Eukaryota > Fungi > Basidiomycota > Agaricomycetes > Agaricales > Mycenaceae > Mycena > Mycena galopus. The sequence continues at coordinate 147,595 of WIQG01000138.1, forward strand.
GATGACAGTCGGCGACAAACTCAATATACTGACACATGAGTTTGGTGTTCATGCCAATTAGACTGACAGGGAGCGGTCTATCAAAACAGTGAGCCGGAGAAATATGGAAACATCATCAAGGCACCACCCGTGAGAACTCCTGCTCGATTTTCAGAGCCTCGGTGATGACACGGTGGCCGGTGCCAGGGTGCGGGCGACGCTTCAGGAGGTGAACAGAAGGCAAGCAAAAAATGCCTCACCGCGGCTGATGAGCTCGTTAGAGAACGTGAGACCGGGCATCAGATCCCGCTTCTTCATCCAGAAAATCAGGCGAATGGCTGGAGAAGAGATCCCTCGACCACTGCAAAGGCGACCAGCCGCTCGCCGAAGGTAGACCCATCCACCGCAGAGCCACTCGGCCTTCTTCTTGATGCAAGGGATGGTCTCGATGGCGTCGAAGAGGAAGTCGCGCTCTGTGGGTTCTGTTGATGAGCAGAGAGTAGGTCTCGGAGGGATGTTATCCAACATGATCTGGAAGCCATAAACGCACCTCATTCGAGAAATGGTCGAGCAGGTCTCGTTCACGATGCCGTCGGAGGCAGTGAAGAAGGCGAGGACATGGGAGCTGAGTGACGCTCGTCGCCATTGGCTTGTCGTTCCAGTCGTGAGGTCCTTTGACAGATGCAGAAAGAAGCTTTGACTTTCTTGTACATTTGCCATATCTGCTGCGATGGTTGAGCTAAAAACTTGTCAAAATACCTCAAGGTATTGGATAGGGAAGAGGACGAAGCGGCGACACAATTCTTTGAGCAGGGGCTCTTCACCTAATGGGTGGCGAGGTGAAAAAGTTCGGCGAGCGCAATGATGGGGAAGAGCACAAAGTGGCTAACCAATTCTTTGAAGCAGGGGCTCTTCACCTAATGGTGGCAAGGTCAAAAATGTTGGGCGAGCGCGATGACACGACAGGACACGACCAGACGACGTACCTTCTAGCAGGGTTAGTCTCCAACAATTCTTGCGCAACTCGTTGAGGTTTTCGTCGGCGGACTCTGGGGATGTCAAGCGATGCCTGTCGTTGAGGAGCTGGAGTTTACTAGCGCTGGACAAAAGTCTTGGCGCTTGGTGGTTCTCGTTGTTCCGGCTACCAAATGACTCCAAACAACTTGTGGACTGAAAATATGAGGGAATAGAAGATATTCCTGCATGTTAATGGATTACCATATAAGGCAATTCTGGAGATATAAGCCATTTTTGACCAGAATTGGAATCGACTTTTGCACAGGCATCATGGGAAGAATGACCCACATAGGCAAAAAGTACCGTCCAGTAGTGCAAATAGTATGTTAATATACCGTATATTTGATTTGAGTCACAATTGCGGCGGAAATGGTGGTTTTTGCATTTTTTGGTGAATTTTGGTGAAAATAGCCATTTTGTACTCATTATTTTGAGTGCAAATCATGAGATATTGATATGGTTTAAATGGTACTCTGCACTACTCAACCAGTAATCTTTACCTATGTGGGTCATTATTCCTGCGCAAAAGTCGATTTCCCAATTCTATATCTCCCAGAATTGCCTTATATGGTAATCCTTAACATGCAGGAATATCTTCTATTCTCTCATATTTTCAGTCCACAAGTTGTTTGGAGTCATTTGGTACCCGGAACAATGAGAACACCATACGCCAAGACTTTTGTCGAGTGCTAGTATTCACAACAGTCTTAGCTTGGTGGGGGATTCGATGTTCAAAGCCGAGAACTTGCGGCAGCCTAGGGGAGATGAGTACAAGATGCGACGGGGGAACACGACAGCTTTGCCGGGGGTAGCGAGAGTGGAGGCCATTTGTATAGAAGGAGGAGGTGGTAGTGGCAGATGACGCGACCTGATCGACAACACGACTCTTTTGACCGCGCTTGATGTGTTTGCACCTGTATACCAGCTTTTTCCCACGATTTTTTCATTGATTCAACAAATGACCGCGACGCGTCAGCACATGATGTGACGGTAACGTGCTTAGAAATATTTTCCATCTTCTCCTCAACGCGTGGCAAAGCCATCTGTAAAAACGTATGTGAACCCACTACTGGATAAAAGTAAAGTGAACAGTATCAGGTTGCCTTGTGTCTGGCAAGGTTTGTCTTGAGCCCACTCACCGAGTTGGACGACTTTGACCGTCGCTTCATGCCGCCGTGGATTTTCCGGAGGGAATGTGTGTGCACTCTATTTTGCGAATCGCGTCGAACATCTTTCCTAGGCGAGGAGCTCTTCTAAAAGTAACGTGCTGCCCATTTTTACTTTTTCCAATTCAAAACCCAGAGGTTTGTGCTGCAAGCATCCGAGTCATACAACTCCGACCGAGCTCTCTCCAGATATGGCAAATCTATACAACGGCACAGGCATGTTTCTGGACCGCCGAGGAAATAGATCTCATCCACGATGTTTCAACTAGACAAATGTCCTCAACCCCGGCGAACACCATTTAATTTCTCATGACCTGGCTTTCTTCTCCGCCTCGGACGGCATCGTGAACGAGAACCTCTTGGAATGTTTCTCAAATGAAGTTCAAGTAGCAAAAGCCCGCTTCTTTTACGGTTTTCAGATCATGATGGAAAACGACCACTCCGAAGCGTATTCGCTGCTCATAGACACGTACGTCCGCGACCTAGTCGAGAGCGAGTATCTCTTCGGCGCCGTAGAGACAATGCCATACATCGAGCGCAAAACCGACTGGGCGCTCAAGTGGATTTCCGACACCCGCTCCACCTTCAGCGAGCGGTTGGTCGCGTTTGCAGCCGTCGCAGGTGTCTTCTTTTCACGGTTGTTTTCTGGATAAAATAATGCGGGCTCATGCCGGGGTTAACTTTCTCGAATGAGCTCAACAGTCGGGACGAGGGGATGCACACCAATTTCGCCTGTCTGCTTTTCACGCATTTGAAGCGCCGACCGCACCCGGATACCATTCGTCAGATCACCATCGAGGTCGTCAAAATGGAGCAAAGGTTTTTGACCGGTATTCCATCTCGTTTTGCCAAACCGCTGTAATATTGACTCCTGTTCCCAGAGGCGCTGCCCGTAGACCTAATCGGCATGAATGCGAAGCTGATGATGCAGTACATCGAATTCGCCGCGGACCGCCGCTTGGTTGCACTAGGGAATGACAAGGTATATAATGTGGTCAACCCCTTCGACTTCATGGACATGATCCAGGCCTATGTGGGGATTTGATGCAAAAAGTTGTTCTGGCAAGAAAAACGCCATGATGCATCAGGGCTTCACACGAGAACAGCGCCATGATGCATCACCAGAACACCCACCGTTTTCAGTAATCCCTCCTCGCATATCGTTTCGCTATCCGGCGTCGCGCGCGCTCACCGCCCCCGCCACGTGCCGGCGCGTGGCGGTGCTCATCAGCGCTGGCGCGTGGCGGTCCTCCCGCCCTCCCAAACCGGGCTATTTTCCCACTCTCCCCCCGGCTCCCAAACCGGCCGATTTCCCACGTCGGCCCAGCTCGAACCGCACCCATTCTTGTTTGCACCTACATCCGTGACGCTCCTATGCCCCAAAACGCATCCCGTCAACGCCGCCGGCCCAGTGCCACCCCACCGCGCCCTTCTTTGCACATATTTGCCATCAATGTCAATATGGTCCGCGCTCACCTACCAATCCAGGCAGCTTCCGCACACCCATATACACATCTATAAATCCATATCTATTAATCTATGTACCCAGCTTCCCCTCCTTGGTCGTTCCCCTCGCTTGTTGGCCTACACCTTCCCCCCTACCCTTACCTACCCACCCATCCCGGGAAATGATTACCCCCAAGCGCCGTCAACGAGTCAGTTAAAATAAAATTTACCAATGAGCCGATTTTTGGCTCAAACACACGCCAAACACCTGGCAAGCAAAACATATTTCGGCCAACAAATTGAAGCAAAAAGGGCAAAACTTGGGGATTCGAACTACGGAACACACGCACCATAGACAATTGACAAACCAGCACACAACCGCTCTCCCATGCAAGCTTTACCCCGAAAAAAGATTGCAGCAGTGAGAACGGCAACCCCCTCTACCCCCAAACTTAAACAAAGTCCCTCCAAAATTTACAAGTCGAAGTCCTTAAGGTCTCAAGATTATCCGATTTTCGCAGCACAACCTAATTGAATTTTCCAATCTAACTATTACAACCTCCATGGGAGCTGGTTGAGCAGTGACCCAAGTTTCACTCCGTGGCCGTTCAGTGTCCATCCCAATTCCCCTCTACCTACGCGCCCTCCTAAAATTCAATTAGCATTCCACGCCCATTAAAAGTATTTTGGATTTACTTTGCAAGTTTCCCTGGCGCCTCCGCATCGGCCCGCATCTTGTGTTTGCCCGATTGCAAACTCGTAACCATCTCGGCGTCTTTGGCCGCCTGCATGGCATCCAAGTCCACGGCGTCCTCGTCTTCCCGCGGTCCCAGTAGCGGGCCCCCGCGCAGCTCACCACGTGTGCTCGCCGTCAGCGGCCGAACCACACGAGAACTGTCCTCGTTTCTCGTCAGCTTCGACACCCTCGATGTCCGCTGCGCGGGCACGACAATGACTCCGGTGTCCCCCGGCTCCTTCCCCCTTCCTTTCTTCCCTGACCCACTCGCCTTCGACGCCATCTGCTTCTCCCGCGCAAGAATATCCGCCCTGTCTTTCCGCAGCTGGGCCTCCTCCTGCCGGATGCGCGCAGACTCCCGCGCCGCTGCATCGCCTGTAAGTGCGGGCACAGCCCCATCGTGAGGTGCAGCATCGCCTGTTTCGGGTTCGTGGGGAGGGGAAGCCGTGGGAACGGTATTTGCATCGTCTGCCTCGGTCGTGTCGCCTCCGTTCCCCACCGTCATGGTGGGCCCTGCCCCTGCCTCCCGCCCCGCGCCCCCTTCCCCTTTCCTCTTCCCTTCCCCTCCCCCTCCCACCCCCCTCGAGGTCGTGCCCACGGCAGCCTTGGGTGGATTTCCCATCGGCCGCGACTGCATCAGCGGCCCGCCTCCCCCTACAGCATCACCGCCCTGCATCGCGTAGGTTTCAGGGGTTCGGAGTGATATCTCAACTGGTTTTTGCAGGAAGATGTTTTTGAAAGGAAACCTACGCAAAACCTGCTCATTTTGGAAGGTACCGTAGCGTGGGAATGGAGGGGGGTAGAGGTGAGATTTTTTTGACGGGGTTCAGATTCAAAAACGAACAAAAGAATGTGCATACTAGATCATAGGTTACCCATTGAAATACCCAGCTATGAGAAAGTAAACATTAAACCAAAAAAGAGGCGGAATAACGCTAGACAACAGTGACCTCACCAGCAGGAAATCAAAATTTCCAGGCGGCTTTGCACAACGGCCAAAAGCCGCATGCGGCTCATGCGGCTTTTGCAGAACCTCTTGATTATCTGTCTAAACATAGTCCGTATCCACTGTCCTGGTGGAAAGCGCCGCCATATGGACGTAAGTACGTTCGGTCTATTTTGTTTATGCAGGCCACGATAAAGGTTTTTTCTTTAGGTTATTTTACCCAAACACAATGCTCATGCAACACAGGAGATAGCAGAACAAGATTTGCGTGGACATCCATGCGAACGATTTCCAGAAGCCTTCCACTCTGCATCCCGCGCATCCTCTTCGTCAGGTCACAGTGTGCCTCGAACTGCATTAAGGCTCCAACCATTTAGTTTTCGTTTACGGTTGGAGGTAAACTAAACGAAAACCCTAAGTAAATGGTTTAAAAACAGTTTAAACAGTTTACAAACAGTTATTTTTTTTTCAAGTAGAAAGAGACGCATCGCCGCTTCTCTCCGGCGACCTGCAATTCAATGAAAATTCAATTGCTACCAACCACTTCGTCTCCAGAAAGCAAGAGAGATTTAATTGAACAAATACGATTCAAAATATATGCTGTGGAATGGCATGACCCCGATTCAGCCTTCTCCCAGAATCCGTGAGATATATCAACCACTCCAGCGGCAGCAACGCAAAGAAATAGGATCCAGTGACCAGCTGGACTTTCCCTTGGAGAATTGTGCGAAAGTTTGATGGTTTTTGAGATGTGAATGATACAGATTTCGGCTTGAAAGGATTCAAACAGAACCACAGTTTCAAGGTCGACCAGCCACAAGAACAGAATACACCTCAGGCTACCCCGAACCAGGCCTCCTTAGCATCAATGTGAAGTGTACGGGGTTAAGCATAGAGGTGCCAGTTTTTATGGTTGCATCCAAGGCCTTGGGTACATCCATGGTGGTGTGGGTGCATCCACATCCTTGGTGGTGTGGATGCATCCACACTATATTACGACCTGTGCTTGCACAGCTTGTTTTGGGGATTTTGGGACCCTGTAGGGGCCGTTTTGGGACCAGGACCCAGCCCTCCACTCAGGGCATGCTGTAAAGGCATTGGTGAGCACCATTTGCAGGCATTGCCAATGGCCTATTAGTCTAGTCAGTATTACAATCTGCGCTTGCATAGCTCGTTTTGGGAATTTCAGGCCTCTGCAGGGGCCGTTTTGTGCTAGGAACCAGCAGGCTACTCAGGGCAGCCTGTGTGGGATCACAGGGACACCTACCTGTCAAATCTGTGCAGTACCATACCATGTGCTTGAATCCGACTGTGACCCCCTTACCACTTGATTGAATTTGACCACACCTGCACCCTTGCTCAAATTTGACCACACCCACACTGTACCACGTGCTCAAATTCGAGCACACCCACACCATACTCCTTGCTCGAATTTGACCATGCTTGCACTGTACCAATTTGACTACACCTGCACCATTTCCCTTGCTCAAATTCAATCACACCCACACTGTACCCCTTGCTCAAATTTGACCAGGCCCGCACCATAACCCTTGCTTAAATTTAACCACGCTTGCACTGTACTAATTTGACTGCGCCCGCACCATACCCCTTGCTCAAATTTGACTGTGCCCACACCATAACCCTTGCTCAAATTTGACCACGCTTGCACTTGTATCAATTCAACCGCACCCTCACCATATCCCTTGCTCAAATTCGACTGCACACACATTGTACCCCTTGCTCAAATTCGACCATGCACACATTGTACCACTTCCTCAAATTCGACAACACCTGCACCATACCCCTTGGACTTGGCATTATTGCTACATGTGTTGCCATGGTTGCAACCATATCAAATCTCACTCACACTTGGTTGCATCCATCTACATTTTGGATGTACCTGAGATGTGGCTTGGGTACATCCATAACAGCTGGGTGGATGCACCCATATATTCACCGTGGATGTACCCACAGATATCCCGTGGTTGCACCCATCAGTCATATTTTCTGGCATGGATGCATCCATGAATTTTATTTGATAATGTGGTTGCACCCACAGTTTTTGTTCTATAATGTGGTTGCATCCACAATTTTTTTTATATGCCATGGTTGCATCCATGGCCTTCATCATATACTGTGGTTGCATCCACGATTTTATTTTATACTGTGGTTGCATCCATGGTTCTTATTCTATAGCTTGGATGCATCCACTTTAACATTATAAGCCTGTGGATACATCCACAGGTGAGCCAAACAAAGCATGGATGCACCCACCACCTTATAATATCAAACTGGGTACATCCACTTTCACCTTCCTTTCTTGGTCACGATGGGTCATTGTGCCCTGTTGAGTTCGGCCATGGAGATGCCGCCACCTCTTGCTCAAGGTGATAGATAGTTTCTAGGACGAAGAACAGAAGGTGTGGGTAGGGAAGTGGACCTTCTGTTCCTATCCCCAGTCTAATATATAATCACACTGTCCAGCTCCATAGAAGACTTCAGTGAGTTGATGTGTGATCAGTTTCTGGGAAGTGACGAAAGGCAAAGAGGGAGTGGCTCTATGATAACCAAGCTCCACAAGTGATACTAGGAGCAGAACGATCACAGCTGTAGCCCCTTAAGAGCGTCGGGGACAAGAAAGCAGAAGCATAGGTGCGCTTGGAGGGCGAAAAATCCCGAGCTATCCCGACGAAAACATATCTTGTCAGGGAACGGCAATTGTGTAAAACAGTTCAAGAAAACCAAGTTGGGGTCTGTAATTCCGCAAAGAACAGAATGGCACTGGCAGGCTGCTGAATCTGTATTGTTATGAGCTAGACTTGGTACACATTTTTTCCGTCGTGCCCATGTTTTTAGGATAGTGGTCGTGAAGTGTTAGGATGCACGATCGGAGTGTCAGTACATATTCATTTACGAAACTGGTAGTCAGATTAGCGCCTTGAGCGACTCCGAGTTCTGTGGGCGATGCACCAGCTCCAAACCTTCGGCGGACGGCACAGGTCCAGTGGATGAAGGATAGCATGGAACTCCTCAAGCCTCAAGCTTCAAGATCCAGAGAGCACGCGGTATTATTTTGGACTGCCAGTATACATGAGAAGTCTAGGGAAAAGTACAGTACATGTGACGAGAGGAACATGGGGAGGGATAGATATTGCAATACAGTAACAATGCGATGAGATGTGAGAATAAAATAGACAGACGCCCCAGAACTAGAAGTCCTCGTTGAGGATGCTGTGAATAAATGAGCAACGGCGCCCACCATGATTAACGAACAACCTACAAGGCTTTGGCAGACGTTTGCGCAGCATTGATGCCGGTGCTGGAGATGTTGGCGTGGAGTAGTCCGAGACACGTTTCTCAAAGTTGGGCTTCACTTGGAGCGAGATCATGTCCATGAAATCGAAGGGGTTGGTCGAATTTTAGACCTTGTCGTTGCCGAGAGCAACGAGATGACAGTTGGCGACAAACTCAATATACTGACACATGAGTTTGGTGTTCATGCCAATTAGACTGACAGGGAGCGCGTCTATCAAAACAGTGAGCCAGGAGAAATTATGGAAAACATCATCAAGGCAACGCACCCGTGAGGAACTCCTGCTCGATTTTCAGAGCCTCGGTGATGACACGGTGGACGGTGCCAGGGTGCGGGCGACGCTTCAGGAGTGTGAACAGAAGGCAAGCAAAAACATGCCCTCACCGCGGCTGATGAGCTCGTTAGAGAACGTGAGACCGGGCATCAGATCCCGCTTCTTCATCCAGAAAATCAAGGCGAATGAGCTGGAGAAGAAGATACCCTCGACCACTGCAAAGGCGACCAGCCGCTCGCCGAAGGTAGACCCATCCACCGCAGAGCCCACTCGGCCTTCTTCTTGATGCAAGGGATGGTCTCGATGGCGTCGAAGAGGAAGTCGCGCTCTGTGGGTTCCTGTTGATGAGCAGAGAGTAGGTCTCGGAGTGGATGTTATCCAACATGATCTGGAAGCCATAAACGCACCTCATTCGAGAAATGGTCGAGCAGGTTCTCGTTCACGATGCCGTCGGAGGCAGTGAAGAAGGCGAGGACATGGGAGCTGAAGTGACGCTCGTCGCCATTGAGCTTGTCGTTCCAGTCGTGAAGGTCCTTTGACAGATGCAGAAAGAAGCTTTGACTTTCTTGTACATTTGCCATATCTGCTGCGATGGTTGAGCTAAAAACTTGTCAAAAATACCTCAAGGTATTGGATAGGGAAGAGGACGAAGCGGCGACACAATTCTTTGAGCAGGGGCTCTTCACCTAATGGGTGGCGAGGTGAAAAATGTTCGGCGAGCGCAATGATGGGGAAGAGCACAAAGTGGCTACACAATTCTTTGAGCAGGGGCTCTTCACCTAATGGGTGGCAAGGTCAAAAAATGTTGGGCGAGCGCGATGACACGACAGGACACGACCAGACGACGTACCTTCTAGCAGGGTTATGTCTCCAACAAACTTCTTGCGCAACTCGTTGAGGTTTTCGTCGGCGGACTCTGGGGATGTCAAGCGATGCCTGTCGTTGAGGAGCTGGAGTTTACTAGCGCTGGACAAAAGTCTTGGCGCTTGGTGGTTCTCGTTGTTCCGGCTACCAAATGACTCCAAACAACTTGTGGACTGAAAATATGAGGGAATAGAAGATATTCCTGCATGTTAATGGATTACCATATAAGGCAATTCTGGAGATATAAGCCATTTTTGACCAGAATTTGGAATCGACTTTTTGCACAGGCATCATGGGAAAGAATGACCCACATAGGCAAAAAGTACTCGTCCAGTAGTGCAGAATAGTATGTTGAACTATACCTGTATATTATGATTTGAGCTCACAATTGCGGCCGGAAAATGGTGGTTTTTGCCATTTTTTGGTGAATTTTGGTGAAAATAGCCATTTTGTACTCATTATTTTGAGTGCAAATCATGAGATATTGATATGGTTTAAAATGGTACTCTGCACTACTCAACCAGTAATCTTTACCTATGTGGGTCATTATTCCTGCGCAAAAAGTCGATTTCCAATTCTATATCTCCAGAATTGCCTTATATGGTAATCCATTAACATGCAGGAATATCTTCTATTCTCTCATATTTTCAGTCCACAAGTTGTTTGGAGTCATTTGGTACCCGGAACAATGAGAACCACCATACGCCAAGACTTTTGTCGAGTGCTAGTATTCACAACAGTCTTAGGCTTGGTGGGGGATTCGATGTTCAAAGCCGAGAACTTTGCGGCAGCCTAGGGGAGATGAGTACAAGATGCGACGGGGGGAACACGACAGCTTTGCCGGGGGTAGCGAGAGTGGAGGCCATTTGTATAGAAGGAGGAGGTGGTAGTGGCAGATGACGCGACCTGATCGACAACACGACTCTTTTGACCGCGCTTGATGTGTTTGCACCTGTATACCAGCTTTTTCCCACGATTTTTTCATTGATTCAACAAATGACCGCGACGCGTCAGCACATGATGTGACGGTAACGTGCTTAGAAATATTTTCCATCTTCTCCTCAACGCGATGGCAAAGCCATCTGTAAAAACGTATGTGAACCCACTACTGGATAAAAGTAAAGTGAACAGATATCAGGTTGCCTTGTGTCTGGGCAAGGTTTGTCTTGAGCCCCACTCACCGAGTTGGACGACTTTGACCGTCGCTTCATGCCCGCCGTGGATTTTCCGGAGGGAATGTGTGTGCACTCTATTTTGCGAATCGCGTCGAACATCTTTCCTAGGCGAGGAGCCTCTTCTAAAAGTAACGTGCTGCCCATTTTTACTTTTTCCAATTCAAAACCCAGAGGTTTGTGCTGCAAGCATCCGAGTCATACAACTCCGACCGAGCTCTCTCCAGATATGGCAAATCTATACAACGGCACAGGCATGTTTCTGGACCGCCGAGGAAATAGATCTCATCCACGATGTTTCAACTAGACAAATGTCCTCAACCCCGGCGAACACCATTTAATTTCTCATGACCTGGCTTTCTTCTCCGCCTCGGACGGCATCGTGAACGAGAACCTCTTGGAATGTTTCTCAAATGAAGTTCAAGTAGCAAAAGCCCGCTTCTTTTACGGTTTTCAGATCATGATGGAAAACGACCACTCCGAAGCGTATTCGCTGCTCATAGACACGTACGTCCGCGACCTAGTCGAGAGCGAGTATCTCTTCGGCGCCGTAGAGACAATGCCATACATCGAGCGCAAAACCGACTGGGCGCTCAAGTGGATTTCCGACACCCGCTCCACCTTCAGCGAGCGGTTGGTCGCGTTTGCAGCCGTCGCAGGTGTCTTCTTTTCACGGTTGTTTTCTGGATAAAATAATGCGGGCTCATGCCGGGGTTAACTTTCTCGAATGAGCTCAACAGTCGGGACGAGGGGATGCACACCAATTTCGCCTGTCTGCTTTTCACGCATTTGAAGCGCCGACCGCACCCGGATACCATTCGTCAGATCACCATCGAGGTCGTCAAAATGGAGCAAAGGTTTTTGACCGGTATTCCATCTCGTTTTGCCAAACCGCTGTAATATTGACTCCTGTTCCCAGAGGCGCTGCCCGTAGACCTAATCGGCATGAATGCGAAGCTGATGATGCAGTACATCGAATTCGCCGCGGACCGCCGCTTGGTTGCACTAGGGAATGACAAGGTATATAATGTGGTCAACCCCTTCGACTTCATGGACATGATCCAGGCCTATGTGGGGATTTGATGCAAAAAGTTGTTCTGGCAAGAAAAACGCCATGATGCATCAGGGCTTCACACGAGAACAGCGCCATGATGCATCACCAGAACACCCACCGTTTTCAGTAATCCCCTCCTCGCATATCGTTTCGCTATCCGGCGTCGCGCGCGCTCACCGCCCCCGCCACGTGCCGGCGCGTGGCGGTGCTCATCAGCGCTGGCGCGTGGCGGTCCTCCCGCCCTCCCAAACCGGGCTATTTTCCCACTCTCCCCCCGGCTCCCAAACCGGCCGATTTCCCACGTCGGCCCAGCTCGAACCGCACCCATTCTTGTTTGCACCTACATCCGTGACGCTCCTATGCCCCAAAACGCATCCCGTCAACGCCGCCGGCCCAGTGCCACCCCACCGCGCCCTTCTTTGCACATATTTGCCATCAATGTCAATATGGTCCGCGCTCACCTACCAATCCAGGCAGCTTCCGCACACCCATATACACATCTATAAATCCATATCTATTAATCTATGTACCCAGCTTCCCCTCCTTGGTCGTTCCCCTCGCTTGTTGGCCTACACCTTCCCCCCTACCCTTACCTACCCACCCATCCCGGGAAATGATTACCCCCAAGCGCCGTCAACGAGTCAGTTAAAATAAAATTTACCAATGAGCCGATTTTTGGCTCAAACACACGCCAAACACCTGGCAAGCAAAACATATTTCGGCCAACAAATTGAAGCAAAAAGGGCAAAACTTGGGGATTCGAACTACGGAACACACGCACCATAGACAATTGACAAACCAGCACACAACCGCTCTCCCATGCAAGCTTTACCCCGAAAAAAGATTGCAGCAGTGAGAACGGCAACCCCCTCTACCCCCAAACTTAAACAAAGTCCCTCCAAAATTTACAAGTCGAAGTCCTTAAGGTCTCAAGATTATCCGATTTTCGCAGCACAACCTAATTGAATTTTCCAATCTAACTATTACAACCTCCATGGGAGCTGGTTGAGCAGTGACCCAAGTTTCACTCCGTGGCCGTTCAGTGTCCATCCCAATTCCCCTCTACCTACGCGCCCTCCTAAAATTCAATTAGCATTCCACGCCCATTAAAAGTATTTTGGATTTACTTTGCAAGTTTCCCTGGCGCCTCCGCATCGGCCCGCATCTTGTGTTTGCCCGATTGCAAACTCGTAACCATCTCGGCGTCTTTGGCCGCCTGCATGGCATCCAAGTCCACGGCGTCCTCGTCTTCCCGCGGTCCCAGTAGCGGGCCCCCGCGCAGCTCACCACGTGTGCTCGCCGTCAGCGGCCGAACCACACGAGAACTGTCCTCGTTTCTCGTCAGCTTCGACACCCTCGATGTCCGCTGCGCGGGCACGACAATGACTCCGGTGTCCCCCGGCTCCTTCCCCCTTCCTTTCTTCCCTGACCCACTCGCCTTCGACGCCATCTGCTTCTCCCGCGCAAGAATATCCGCCCTGTCTTTCCGCAGCTGGGCCTCCTCCTGCCGGATGCGCGCAGACTCCCGCGCCGCTGCATCGCCTGTAAGTGCGGGCACAGCCCCATCGTGAGGTGCAGCATCGCCTGTTTCGGGTTCGTGGGGAGGGGAAGCCGTGGGAACGGTATTTGCATCGTCTGCCTCGGTCGTGTCGCCTCCGTTCCCCACCGTCATGGTGGGCCCTGCCCCTGCCTCCCGCCCCGCGCCCCCTTCCCCTTTCCTCTTCCCTTCCCCCTCCCCCTCCCACCCCCCCTCGAGGTCGTGCCCACGGCAGCCTTGGGTGGATTTCCCATCGGCCGCGACTGCATCAGCGGCCCGCCTCCCCCTACAGCATCACCGCCCTGCATCGCGGGGGCCCTCGCCCCCATTCCCCCATTCGTCACTGCGGCACTGAACGAGATCACCGGTATCGTCTGCAGCGACACCGATGCTGCTGGAGCTGGAATGGGCGCAGGCGTACCCGTAGCGGGTTGGGGAGCCGAGGGGGGGGGTGGGGGCCAGGGAATGTGAAATAGGCAGCGCGGTTGGTGTGACAATGCTGCTGATGGAGAACGTAAGCGGCGGTCCCATGCTCATCTCCCCCCCGGCTAACCCGTTATCATCGGACGTTCGGAACAATGCGCCCAGATCCCCACCAAAGCTGCCCAGCTTGCGATTCTGCGCAAACGCGCCCCGGTGCATCGCGCGTGGCATTGGGCAAGGAAGCGGCGCCATGGTGAATTGCCATGCACCCCGATAGCCCCCCCCCACAAACGCGGGGTGCTTGCTGTGGCCCAGATGATTCAGGGCGCTGCCTGCACCCGGTCCAAACACGTCATCGTCGCTCCACGTGTCGTTGCCGCTGTTTAAGCTAAACGCGCTGCTCGGTTCACTGTCGAGTTGTGCCTCGATCATGAGCATTGTGCGGTCGAAGTCCGCCGGGATCGTAAGCTCTTCCAGCACGTTGTTTCGCGCGGGCAGTATCGAGGGCGGAGTGTTGTAGCCAGTAGCCACAGATTCCAGAGTGCCAACAGTAATAATAGTAGCCGGATTAGCGGCAGCTGGTGTAACAGACGAAGGGGGTGACGCCATCAGAGAGGGAGCAACCGCCGATGGAATGGCGGGAGCAGCCGCCGCAGCCGCCGTAAGAGAGGGAGCAGCCGCCAATGGCGCGGCAGGTTTCTTGCGCCGGATACGACCCGGCTTTTTGGTGGCAGCAGGAGGTGCAGCTAGAATGGGTGTCTCGTCTACATCTTCGGGTTCCAGTGGGATCAAGCCGTCGGTCGCCAGCTCCGGGGTTTCTTGCACCTCCAGGCTCCTAGCATCTCGCACCTCATGAGCTAACCATACAATTCATCAATTCATTGTACTATTGCCAGCACCAAAAAACCCACGAAAGCAGCGCTTCAAAAAGCTGATGTAGTGCTTCTTGAGACTGTTCAAGTCCGGGTACGCAGACGCAAAGTCGGTACCTTCTGGAGTCGTACCAAAGCAGAATCTGTCCAAGGAAAGCGATGACAAGAGGAGAGAAGAAAGCGGCGATCAGCTGCCGATGGCAATTGTGTACACAAGCGCCCACACAAGCAACTACTTACTTTTTCATTGAGATCTGCCCTTCGCGCCGAGGCATTGGCCCACCTAGCACAAAAAAACCATGCCAGCCAGTCTCAATAGCTATCGCCTCGGTCACGTTCTGAAGCACGTCCGCAACCTGGTCTATCGCACTGCAATTCTGAGTCAGAAATCTGGTGACTACTTGAGCGAGACAACAACTTACAATTGATACTGTTCCGGCGTGCGTACACCCTCCGCGGCGTCGTCTCCCTCGCGGTCTACATTGCGCTGCTCCACCTCGGCCTTGACCTCGCGCACCACCTCGGAGGTCTCAGCAGCATACAACGAAATGGCCGTTTTGCGAAGCATTCCCATGCGCACTGAACGATTCGCGCGGATGCGCGCAAGAGCCTCCTCCTCTTTCCTCAACTCCTTCGCCTGCACCTCGTCTTGGGACAAAAGCTCAATTTGCTCATCCTCCCCTGCCGCTGCTGCCGCCGCCGCCACCTCCTCATTCAACAATCCATAGCCATTGCCCATAACGACGTTACGGATCTTGTCGCGGTAAAGATTCTGATAGACCTCGATCTCACGGTACGGTTGTCTGGCCGCTTGTCTCTTCAGCAGCTTGAACAGACCTTTGCCCTTCCAGCCGCGGCGGCCTGACGCTGACCCGCGCCCGGCCTTGCGCGTATGATACGAGCACCAAGTTTTCAAATGCTACGTAAAAAGTCCGGTCAGTTTTGGATCGCTGATATGAGGAAAAGATTTACCGCCTTCATCTCAGCCGTCTCGGAACCCAAGCGCTTCTCGTCCTCCGCCAACAAAGGAGCCGCCCCCGGGACCAGCGGCCGCAGCTTCAGTCGGAATTCCATCGGGAACCGCTGGAAAAAGCCTCTCTGCAAGTCGACCCAGAAGGTTCCGAGTGTGCCAGCTTCTTGCGCTTTCTTGTGCGCCGGGAGCTTGGTGGTAAGATACTCCTTTTCAGCCTCGGTCGTCCATTCTGCCCCCATCACGGTAGACTTCGAGGGTTTAGGGTCGCGAAAACGGGTTTTTTTGGGGGGAGGAGTGGAGTTTTATTTTTTGAAAAGGTCGTCGGTATAAGAAGTCGGGTTTATTTCCCTCTTTTCTTGTTTCCAATTTCTCATCTCACATCAGCATCACAGACCGGACCGATATTTCGGGGTTTTTGCTCGTTTTGCGTACTGCTTTGGGCCTGACCAGCTCGCTTTGTCCCGTAACCACGCACACCTCATGCTCTTCTCATATGATCTCATGCATTTCTCATGCAGAACCAATCGCGCGCTATGCGCGCCCCATTCGTCCAACATTTTCCGCCACCATCTCGCCTTAACGCCTTATCTTGGATCTTCCTGGCCACATCATCGATTGAGGGCTCAGTGGTCCTTCCCCGTCAGTTTATAATCCTCTTTGCTACGTTTTTGCGCTTATTCCCCTCCCCCCACATACCTCAGCATGCAAACCTTCCCCAACGCCGCGACCGCCGCCGCCAACTCTTCCCCTGTCTCCCCTCTTGGCGAGTTGGCGGCGGTGATTGCGACGGTGAGCGAACTCACGTTGCAGGCGCGTCACCTCAGCCGCACGGCCCAAGCGCTTCAGGGTAAGCTCATTGTCTCTATATCAACTATACCCCGTATTAATATTTTCTCAGCGAGCCTTCCCGATCTCCTCGCCCGCTTCGAGGCAGAAGCGGCTGCGCGCGCGCCGCCCGACGAGCCTCCCACCTCGTTGCTTGCATCTTACCAGGTCTTTTGGCCCATGCTGAACGTTTACGCCCTCCTTCTAGATGTCTGGGTTGTCGCGACCGCCAAGACCCACACGCAAGTGGCCGCCAACCACGCCAACGCCGCCGACGGCCAGCGTAACTGGTGGGTTGTCTTCGTCGGCCGAGAGCCCGGTATCTACGCCACTGTGTACGTGCATTCACGGTGTGGCATTTGTCATATTCCATTTAACTCTCGATATTCCAGAGATGAGGCCAACGCTCAGGTCTTGGGCGTCCCAAGCCAACAGTACCGCCGCCACAAGAGCAAGCGTGAGGCGCTTGACTTTTACAGCGCCAAGCACGAGGCTGGCGACGTTAACAAGTTGGTCAAGTTACCGTAGATAATTCAGCTACCGTCCTGTAACTCTGCCCCCCGCCCCAAATCGTATACACTGTCATGCCGTCCTCTGCTAAACTTGGATGTCGATCTCGTAGCCATTTACTGATACTCCCGCGGGGGTATCCTGAGATTTCAATGAGTTTCACGCTATTAACATTTTCACATGCCATCTATTTCGGCATTGACTATTGTACTCGACCGATCATCGTCCCTCCCAAGTCCCAAGCGCCTCCATACCCAAACTCGTCGTCACTGCTCATCGTCACTGAGGCCAAAAAAAATCAGGCATCCCCGGTCCACAGGTGATATGTACCGCGTACCTGCTATCATACTCCGGCGCCAATAAAGCCCAGCGATCCGGCACGGCACATAGTTCCCTGCTCAATCAATCACAAGGTTGGTCACTGTCTGATTTCATCAAGAGATAGAGCACCTCGATGATTCACGCGTTCCCGTTTGAGCCCGCAGAATCAGCAGCAACTCCGCCGTGGCTGTGGTTGCCAACCCACCCCCTTCAGAAGGTAGCCGTGCCCGAACCCTCAATGTAGATACGGTCCCCACCCTATGTACCCACCATTCCTCAATTAAATATTATTTGAGCCAAAAAAAAACTCACCCATCTGACACCTGAGTTATTTCGCCCGAAAGGGGGCTGTTTCGAGAGGGCAAAGACAGCCCAGGTTTGTCGCTGCTGGGAGCAATGTCGCCTGTATCCCTGTAGAGTCCACCTTAAGCGCCTAGTCCCCCGAAAAAACCAGAGGCAACACACCTGCAAGACGGCACTTCTTCCTCCATAGGACTGATGGATGCATTGAGCGAAGCCACATCCCTTGAGTGCCGACGCACCTCTTTTTCTTCGGCGGGTCCCATCTACGGCGAGCAAGTTTTTTGGCGGCACTGTCAAACGAACTAATTAGAGTGGGGGAGGCGCCATAAGTACAGGCACACGCACCGTCTCTCCGCCGCCTTCAGACGCTTCTTCTCCTTTACCTCTGGGTGCCGTTCGTAGTACTGTGCCGATGCTGCTTTCCACTGAGCTCTCTTCGTTTGTTTACCAAGCTCTACTTGAAGAGCTTCATTGCGCCTCGCCGCCACACGCCGCCTAAAGTGGTTTTATTATTACCCTTCAGTTCAGTGAGAGCAGAAAAGACTGGCGACGCGCACCGATGCTGTTCACGGAGCTCATCCACTAGACGACACCGCTCATCTGCAGAGCTAGAGGTGTCATACAAATCAGAAAGCGAGTTGGTAGAGTGTGACGCCATTGAAGTCTTTGGTTGATCAAGGCAATTCGAGAGAAGTTAGACTTGATTGGCGTACGGGCTCCTTTAGGCAACTCGAAATCACTTGCTCCACTTCCAGAATTTATTCTGAACTCACCCCTTCCTTCTTGGCGACGATTCTTGGTATTCTCCTTGTCTAACATGCGGGCTGAACGCCTGCGTCGAATTTAGAATTTCAGCTCGGCGCGGTCATGTACAATAAGCCGTTTGGCGCAACAAGCCGTATGAGTGCACCACGTCGAAGGTTCGCGGGCCCGGTATGGGAATTTTAGCTAGAAATGTTTGGTTTTAGGTCCTACGCTCAGCAAGAGTGGTCTCCGCTCCAAATGGTGCCGTCGTCGTGGTGCATGGGCCCCATCTTTACTGGGCTCATACTAAGGTGTTGATTTTCTTTTGCTTTTCCTGCCTGCTAATTTGATTTGGTGTCCTTATGGATCCTGTCGCAGGATAGACTCCCGGGATGAGAGCAAAGGTAAGAGCGAATAAATAGGTGAGATTCTCATGCACCTTTCATGCGAAGTTTTCACCGACAAATCCATCCATAGCTACTCGATTCATGTTTTTGAGTCGCTCCACATCTTGTCAATTTTTGTTCCTTGAGGTTTGAGTTGAGGAAGACGCCTGCATTACAGTTCTCAGCTTGGCAGCCGTGATGCCGGAGCATCAAACGAGGCAACACAGCCCACACCGCCACATTCTCTTTGTTCTTCTGGGCATCTTTCTTCTACCTGGTGATGCGCTGGGGATCAGTCTTCTCGATCTCTGGTACGAAGCGCGTTGAAATATTGTGCACCTTGCTCACTATCACACCCGGGCCCTAGGGGTGAAACCATGGACTCGCAATTTTAGGTCGTGCCACCGTGTCGTGCAGTACGTTTTCGTTCCCTCACATCTATTTATTTTCTCGTCGCGTTTTGGGTTGCTCGCGTCGCGTTCTGGCTCGCTCAGGACGTGTTCCGCCGCACTGAATGGCTCGCTGGGCCTTACCACAGGCCCTATGGCCACGCATCGGCGGTGCGCGTCTTGGGAAGGAGCGACCTTGGACTAATTTCGTCCGCGTTATTCTGCTTCCTCCTCAAAAATATCCTCCTTCTAACTGATGTCTTAATTACACCAGGATGTTGCGCACGACCCGGAGCGGAGCCCGGTGGTCGCCATGGGACCTCGACGCACTGCGCGTGCCTTCCACCAATGTCGACACCCACATCGACGCATCCCACCGGAGCGCTGTCGCGCTCGCGCCTTACATCCGCGATGCGATGGATCGCGCGGATGCGGCCGCGACTCGCGCGGAGGCCTCGCACAAACTCAATGACGACGCCTGGGAGGACGAGGACGAGGTTCCCATCTTATCCAGACCACCAACACCACTTTCTTGAGAGCCGACACCGTTGGAACTTGAAACCTGCTCCCGCTCCTCATCTCCCCTCTCAGACCCCCCGCCCACACCTCCCTCAAGCCCCCCCCCTGTGCTCTCCAGTCGGGAACAGCACCAGGCTGACGGGAAGCGGGCTCGCAGTCGCAAACACCGTGTCACAGAGGCTCAGGCGACGCGCTTCGGTCCGGCTCCCAAACCGAGGCACAGCCAAACCTACTGTGAGCTTCCACGCGCGTCGGCTGCCTTCACCGGGGCGGACATCCGGTCGTCCTCTGGGGGCGGTTGGATAGGTGTGCGGCCTGCGAAAAAGCGCCGACTGTCGCAACCCCAGCCCCGGAAACTCCGCGAATTGCTTGCTGATGGTCATGAGTTGGTTGAGTGGGATGGGAGGTGCGTCTTTTGCTTCCATTAATCATTACAACTGACATAAAATTGCCCAATCTGCAGAGACCCCAAGTTAATTGTCGACGCCGACGGCCGGATTGTCGCAATCCTTCTAGGACGCCCAGAAGGGGAAGACTGGGACCAACTGATTGCTCTGTACCAACGCTTGATGGATGCGGTTCGCCAATGAGGCCGCCGACGCGGACTTTTCAAGACGCATGCCCGACGGCACCGACGCGGGGATTTTTATGTGATGCAGAGCGGTTTTACGAAGGGGCCGGGACAGAGGGTTGGTACCTTTCCCTGCCTATTGTCTACCTCGTACTGTGAATGCCTCCTGAATTATTCTTTGGCGCGGCAGAGGCCAGGGAACCTGTCCCATTTGAAAAAATATTGGCAGCTGCTGCAGCTGATTCTTGGCCATCTCGCCACACGTCGGATCGCCGGATTCCAATCTAGTTAGTCCCCTATGCGTGGTCATCGCGCCCTGAGCTAACTGCCTCAAGGTGGTCTGGCTCGATACTTCCCCAAGTTATACCAAGATTACAAGGCAACGATGGAGGGCCTGCTACAGAAACACCCGGACCTTCAGCTCCCTTTCTCCAATTCGGTTTTCCCCACCGCGACCTTCAATCTCGGCCCCCAGGTAGTAACTCCGGAGCACCTCGATGTGCTCAACAACCCGCATGGTGTTTGCGGCGTGACGTCGGGTGGCAAATACAATCACAAGCTCGGAGGCCATTTGTACCTGAAGCAACTGAAGTTCGTGTGCGAGTTTCCATCCGGATCCACCGTGCTGTTGCTTTCCGCCGCATGCGAGCACGGCAATACTCCCATCCAGGCGGGGGAGACCCGGTATTCTATGACGCAGTACGCTGCGGGCGGGCTTTTCCGTTGGGCGGCGTACGGATACCAGTCTGAGAAAGCGCTCCTCTCCCAACCCAACGGGGCGAAGCTGAAACATGATATCGATGGAGGCCGCGCGGCCCGAGCGCTAGGGTTCTTGTTGATGGCGTCAGAACTGGAGGCGGATCGCAAAGCTGTTTTCGGTATGAAATGATTGATTGGAACCCGCGTTATTACTCCCTGTATCTGTTTTAGCTACCGATAAATTCCAACCCCGATTTCTTGGCATTCAGTGTCGATGAGTAGCAAGCATGAGAACCAGGACGCCGTCAGGACCGAGAACGAGCTCGCCGTCAAGAAAGTGGACGAAGAGGAGGAAGGCAAGCATGAGTGAGTGTTCTCGGCTGGTTATCTGGCTGCACATGTGTTTAATGGTCGGGACGCTTAGAGGGTGCGGCCAACCGGTGAACATGTCGGTGGACGACCTTGCCAACCACATGGCAGAGGCATTGCGTGCGCGACTCGCTGCGCAGATGCAAGAAGAAAAAAAAATCCCGGCACCAGCCACGTTCAACTCTTACAAACACGCTAAGTCGTGTCTCACGGGGTGGTCTGAATCCCTGTCCTACGATGGGGAAGGTGTCGAAGACACCTGGGCTCGGAACGCGAGGTTGCGGGACTATTTGGACAGGATCAGGTGGACTCAGGCTGAAGAACCCGGTATGGACTGATTGATTGGCACACATTATAACTCCGTATGCTTTAGCTACTAAACCATTTCCTTCACCTTCACCGTCAGTCAATGAGTAGCACGAAAGACATGAAAGAGAACGATAGCGGCGTCACGAGCTCCGGGAACGAGAACAAGCTCACGGGCAAGCAACCCGATTGAGGGAAGGAACCCAAGAAAGCGGGGTGAGTCTTCGGTTTTGGCCGCTTGCCTGTGATACACATGTGTTTAATTGCGGCTTTTTTTGGTAGAGAGGGCCCCGGCTCCTCGACTTTAAACGCTCACTCACATATGGATCCAGTGCAACTCAAATTTTTGAGTCGGGACAAGTTCGGGGTGTGCGACGGAGAGAGGTCGGAACGGGAATGGGTGAGGGAGGCGGAATGAGGGATGGATAAAACCACGGGGGCCGCATCGGAGCTACGCGAGATCGAGCTGAGATGGCACGAGATTGCGCCGATTTGCGCTAGCATAAACCGCGTTCTCAATAATAAAAACCCCGTGTTCGCTTCACCTTGTAACATGGACGTCGACCCAGTCTTCCCCAAACCGAGGAAGGGATGCGTTTTCACCACAGGTGAGTCCCTCCAAATGATGGGTCAGTAGAGGCTGAAGGTGTCTCCGCAGATCACGTGAATTGGAGAGGCCCGCCGTCCGCGATCATAACCCCCCAGCCAGGCCCCTACTCGCCCAGCGAACGAGACGCGCGTTTTCGCGTGATGATGGCTCAGCGGCGCGTGATAGAGCGGGTGGGGGGTTACGGTCGGGTCCTGGACTACATTGCTGTCCTCGCGGACGTGCAGGACCCCGAGGAATGCAAGAGTGCACTCACGAAGGCTCGGTGTGCGTGGGTCAACCTCTAGTGGCGTCAGGCGGAGAGGCTCAAGGCGGAGCGGACCCGTGCGCATCGCGCCCTTATTGACGTGCGGGCTCGTGCCGAATACGAATGGAGGCAAATTGGCCGCCCTCCTCCTCCGCAGCCGCACAAGATTCGAGCGTACCCTACACGTGGGCACTGCAACAAACGCACGGAGCCGTTGACGGAGGCTGACCTCTACCTGGACAGTGCGCGCCCAAATGACATGTGCATCGTGTCTTTCGAGCACACGTGTCATCTCTGCCTGAACAGCAAATCACATCCAGTGAGGTGAGTGTTCAGGCTGGTGGGCGGTCGTCGGGGACTTTAATGATTGCGCGCAGGTTTCGCTGTGGACATAGCGCATGCTATGTCTGCATTCGTTTGTTGCTGGAGGAGGTGTGGAGTTGCCCGCAGTGTGGCGCGGATATTACGAGGAAACCGGTGGCTAACAACGTCGAGGAGGCAGAGATCGCCACTGGGAACGGGAACTGGGATCCCAGCACAGTCAGCTATGCATGGGATGGCCTGTTGTTCCCGCGCCGGCAGACCCTGTAGTTAGTTACCTACAGCGAAATGTGTGTAGGCGGCCCCAGGTATGCAATTGCCAAATGTCGACCTCCACATAAAGGCGAGCACCCAAAGACTCGTATCAATTAATTCCCTTGGCGTGTTTCTTGCATTTTGTTTTTTTTTTTTGCGGAAAAAAATAAAAATAAAAATCCATGTTATACCTCGGGTGTGAATCAAGCACACGATGTCTACAGTAAGAGATACGATAGAGAGCGCCAAAGTTGCTTGGTCAAAAAAGGGGAAAGAGCCCTTGAAAATCATTGGGCAAGAAACGGAATATGGTCAGTCGGCGATCCAAAGTTTTACAAAGATTCGGTGGCGGAGTGATATCGCATCCACTTTACCTTTGGGTGCTCAACTTTACTGTGGAGGTTGCCTGTTTGAATCAGGCCCGAGTCATGATTCTTGTCTCATAACGTTTTTTTCTACAACAATTTTTGATAAAAAAAATTGTACAAGGAAACAACCAGGTTTAGAAAATTATACCTACACTGCCTCTACCGAGAGCTTGTCTAACAGTTTGTTTTTTTACCTCTGGCTAATATGCTCTAATATATCCGCCCAAAACCACCCCAAGTATAAGTGGTTTCCTTTTGCGGAATGGAATTGCATCGCCACCCTCACGTTGATCACATGAATGATGGTCGTGTCATTTGGGCCACTAAACAATGATCAATTTTGCAGCATGCTTGCGCCATGAAGAAATGGAAGACGGTGGCCTTCGCGCTCAATGAGGAAGACATCAACAACAGAAGCAACAGCGACACTTCTCAGGACGGCTACGTAGCTCGTGGCACCGAGCGCATTCATTACTCCTTCAGTCAAGACATTACTCTTGCGCAGGACGGGCGGCTCAGATCCTCAAGCAGTACCATGGCCACACCAGCTTCTCCGAGCAAGAGATCTCATGTTTCTCAAAGTCGGGATCCACTACGTCCCACGGGACCACCGCAACGAGAAGATTGGGAGGGCGAGGATGCAGAATTTGACGGCGATTATGGGGCGGAACCGCCGCAGCCACCTCGGGCACAGAGAGACTCAGTAAGTGTTGATGGCAGAGGGCTGTCGTTTCTGATGCCAGCGGAAGGACAACCCAAACGCGCCATGGGTGCGGGACAATCATGAAAGGTTCCTGGACGAGCTGCTCCGCCACGATGGCCGTGGCGATTTCATGTCGCAACCGGGGTGTGCGAGTCCAGGGTGCAAGTCTGCGCCCTCTTACCGTTGCTCGGACTGCTTCCACCTGTGTCTCTATTGTCAAGTATGCGTGACAGCGAGGCATGCGGCGATGCCGTTGCATCACGTTGAGGTATGTACCGGGATTGGATTTCGGTATGGGTAGAAACTCACCCTTGGCCCAGCGCTGGGATGGCGTCCAGTTCGTTCACTGCAGTCTGAAATCCCTTGGCGTTCGTATCCAGCTCGGCCATATTCTGGGAGAGCTCTGCCCCAATCCGTCCCCCGCGAGCGGCGATGATTTCGTTATCATTAGCAGCCACACCATAGATGAGGTGGGACTCGACTATTGTGATTGCACAAGAGCACAGGAGAAGTCGATCCAGCTCTTGCGGCTGCGACTGTATCCGGCAACGGGGACAAACCCTCGTTCAGCAGCGACGTTTGGGGCCCTCCGCCGGTTTTCGCACATGTCGCTGGAATCGAAATGCTCCGCATACGAGTTTTATAACAGCTTGGCGCATGAGTCTAACAACATGGGCTTGGAACCGTCGAGGGTACGTGGTCGCCAGAACTCTGGGGATTTTAATGATTAATGCGCCGTACAGGAACATTACTACGAGTTTTTGAGAATGACTCGCCAGTGGATGCACTTGTCGCTGCTGAAGCGCGCCGGGCGGGGTCACGATGCGGCCGTGGACCGTATCAACGCAACGAAGTCTGGCGAGTGTGCTCTGCTCTGCCCTGCGTGCCCGCAGCCCGGGAAAAATCTTCCAGAAGATTGGGAGCAGGCCCCATTTCACAAAGTGTGCGTGGTTTCCGATTCGTGGCTCAGCCCCACTCACGATTCACATTGCATGCAGATTTCTTTACGCCTTGTTTCTTGCTATTGATGCCAATTTCCGACTGAAGCGGCGGGATGTGTCGAGTGAGGAGCAGGATCCGGGGTTCGTGAGGGAGTGGGCTTTTTTTGGGGAAGTGGGGAAATATATGGCACACCTGGAGAAGAACGCGAGCCAGGTACAAGAGGTGGGTTTTACAGTCACTTTTATTTTTATTGGGCTGATCCGTCATGGCAGAGGAGTACTTGTGTGGCCCACAACGCAGTGGATAAACCTGATCGCGAGTCGTTGGGGACCGCCTCGTCGGGGATCGGTACCGTGGATTGCGCCTGCCATAATATGAAGTGGCCGAACGGGGTTGGTGATTTACAGCGGGGTGAGAAGTAAGTGTTTATATTTACGTTGGAATCTCCCTTGCTAAATCAAAGCGCAGGTACATAAACATGGACTATATGCTGTTCATGAGCCTAATGGCTCTATGCCTGCTACACCTCTAGATCTCTTATGATATCGCCTGCCAGTGGTTCAAGAACCTGTGGACGCGTATGGAGATTTTCAACGAAGACGCCCGGCTTGACCCAAAGCGGACGTTCACCGTTTTTTTGGTCCCGAAATTCCACCTCCCCGCCCACATCGAGGAATGCAACCTCAACTTCTCCTTCAACCTGACACCTTTTGTCGGAAGAACGGACGGGGAAGCACCAGAGCGGGGGTGGGCGGACGCGAACCGACTCGCGAACAGCACCAGTATCTCGGGCCCCGGGGCGTGCCGCGACACGCTCGATGTCCACTTCCAATACTGGAACTGGAAGAAAATCATTAGATTGGGTAAGTGCGTGCGGCGCACCACGAAATAGGTGTTAATTGATTTATTTAGGAACAACGCTGCTGGAGTGGATGAAGAAGGCCGTACCAGCCATGCTGGAGACGCGAGCTACGTGGGTGGATATGGAGGCCGAGTTCGAGCCGTCGGTGATCCAGACCTGGACCGACATGGCGATGGCTTGGGAGGAGAATCCCCAGAAGCCGAACCCCTTTGCTTCAGGGAAGAAGGGGGAGAACCTCAAGGAGATACGGCGGCAACTGGCAGAGGTCGCGCGTGAGGATGTGGATCAGCTGCGCGTGCGCGGGGACATGCACGAGACGGAAATGCTGTCCATGGGGGTACAGCTAGAAGGGCAGCAGTACATATCGTGTTGCAGATTGGGGCCATATTGACTTATCACCGTAGGCGGGCGCTCGCAAAGCATGTCAGGAACGTCGGCCTGCACGAAACGGTGGATCAGCATCGACACCGCCTCGAGCGCAAGACGAAGCTACGCCGGAAGATAGAGGCTTGGATGGCGGTGCAAATCCTTTTCATCCCCGAGGTGGCGCTTCTCCGAGACATGGAGGAGGCCGCGCGAAAACGCACAGCGGCGACGCAGCCGGTCCCAGGGGTGAAGGCCGAGGACGTGAAGCTGTGGCTACCGTCGGCGATCGGGGCCCGCGTCAAGTGCGACGTGGCGCTGCAGGATTACGAATACAGGCTACGGAAAGGACAGGCGGTCGGGGGCCTGGAGGAAATGCGGAATGGCCTGCTGGTGCGGACACACGAGTTCCAGTACCGCGACGGGATCGCCCGCATCAGAGCCAAGACCCGGTCGGGCGCGAGGACTACGGCGATTCAGGGGGGAATCGACAGGGCCGCGGAAGATTACCGCGCAGCGTACGGCGCGCTCAGGAAATTGGGGCCCCTGCTTAAGCGGGATGAGTGGAAGGCGGGGCTCCAGGTCCTGAAAGCGGAGGATGTGCGGGGGCGGCCGAGCGCTGTTTTTGGGGACGATGACCGACGGAAGAAGCGGAAAAGGAGGAAGAGGGCTCACGAAACTGAGGCGGAGGCAAGGGAACGAGCTCGGCGGCACGCGGAGGAGAAGATGGAGATGTCGTGGATATGGAAGGTGCAGGGCACCACGGAGAGCCCGGAGACCGTCGTGGTGAATGAAGGTAAGAGGCGTGGGACGCAGAGGGCAATGAAATACTTACGGGTGGTCCTCCAGCGCTACGCGTCGAATGGGCAAAGACTCGTGCCAAAGCCATGCGATACGCGGAGGTGGATCTCCTGGGGGAGGAAATGTGCCGAGTCCTCGCGTTCCTGCGCTGGCGCGCTGGGTGGTGGAGATCACGAGCAGGGGCACGAGCGATGTTACAGGAGGAGGATACGGCGTTGCGCGAAGGCCACGAGGTGTATGCTCACAAGCAGGCAGGGTATATGGACGGGTTGCACGACAAGTTCGAGGCACAGTGGGGAGGCGTAGCTGCGTTGCTGGAAGACGCGCAGAAGAAATATGCGGCGATGCTGCCAGACGACGGGGAGGAGGACGAGGAGGGCGAGGAGGAGGGCGAGGAGGGCGAGGAGGAGGACAAGGATGTGGGAGTGGACTCAGGCTGGTTGTCGGATTAGGCATCGTACGGGTTTTTAGCGTATTTTTGGCAAATTTTTAATTACAGCGTATTTTCTGTACAAGCGGACTATCGAGATTTCCTTTTCGGGACAGGGGCCACCGAAGGTTGGGCCAAACAGAATCAGACAACGCTGAGCATCGTCGACAACGATGAGCTCGCAAGCGGACGACGAGCTCGCTGCGGCCGGCAACGTTGATGACATTGGATGGCATTTGATAGCAGGGCTACCCCAAACGCCATGTCTTCTGGATGATGCATCATGGTGCTCTTCTGGGGTGAAGCCCAGATGCATCATGGCGTTGTTCTCGTGTGAGTACTTTATGCTTCGTGGCCCCAGTCACAGGTGCATGATCTCGCTGTAAGGAAAGACCAAATTCTTCGAGAAGCTTAAGCGGGTATCCGAATACTTCATGCACCCCGGTCGCGAGAGCGTCCTGGGATACCAGGGAGGTCTCGAGGAGTCCGAACAACTCGTACACGTCCAGGTCCGCGATCCAACCGAGCAAGTCCGTGAGACACTGGAGGACAGTAGCGGGGGTGAATACGGAGAGATGCCAAGCAGGTGGTTCGCCCGCTGGTGCTGTGAAGCTCAACATAGGCAAACCCAGTTGGATACTGCGCGGGGTCTTGCTAAGACAGGAAAGCGCGATGGGCGAGTTCTTCAAGGGAAAGGAACAGTTTAGGCTCTTCGGAGATCGAGGGGCCGAAGGGCGTGAGACGCCGAAGCTTTGGGGTAGCAAGAAGGATTTGGCGCACAAGTATCAGTTGTGATGGGGTTATGAGAAAGGTTCAGCACTTCAACGCTCTCTGCGCCGGTGGAAGTCAAGAGAGAAATGAACTGGCCGTTGGAAAGGGAAAAGCTGGACCAGTCCAACGATTTCTTTTCACCTTCCTGCTGGACGATCTTGGTGAGCAGCGGCATGGCAGAATCGGGGAAGGGGCTCTGAGCCTGCAAGATGGATTTCATGAGATCGGCAAAGCTTTGCCGAGATGCCAAACCAGAATTCTTTGAGGGACGGGTCGGCAAGGGAGGACATAACAGGTTTGGAAGCAAGAGCCGAATTGGACTCAGTATTTTATGTGGAGTCAGCCGGTGCATTGTACTTATTCCTGTGGTCAAACCTCTGCAAGCGCGTCCAGTGTAATCAAGCGCTCCTTTCGGAGTGCATCGATATTCTTCAGAACGTCTTCCTTCACGCCCTTTTTCTCTTTCTGCAGCACTCGTCAGTCACGTATAACTGGCAGGTTAGATTTCTCACGCCGGTCCCATCCGGAACGGGGTCATATGCGCTGCAATATTGTTCAGCGGAGAGGGGCACCTATGTACGCAAAACGTTCGAGTAGATCACAACAGGCATGTACATTTACTCACACGATCTTCCACTTCTACATCAGACTCGAGGTCTAAACGTGGACACGAAGCAATAGGAAGGATCCGCTGGATCCGTTATGTCAAAAAAGGTGATTACATCGTTGTTGTCTGTCGGATAGTGACCGTTAACAACACTGGCGAATACATTTCAGTGGAATACACACCTCTGTCAGTGCTGCCCACGTGTGCGTCTATGACACTCTTCTTGAAGGAAACACCACTTGCATAGACTGGGGGCTAGTGAGCAATAGAGTCGTTACATTATGTCCACATCTGGAGCACCGTAAACGAGCACCTCCAAATTGATATACCAGGCGGAAGCCATCAGAAACGTCGAGTACGGGCAGGGCACATCGGGCATCTTAGGCGACTCGTGGACGTTTCTGTCCACTTGAATTGAGAAAATAAGAATTACGCGCAAATACGAGCATTGAACGAGAGCATACAATGGACTGTCAGAGTTTCAATCCGAAGGACGGGCTGGTCGACCTTTACCAGCTTGGATTTGAACCCGTCAGCATGAGTAGTCACGACGCGCCTGGCCAAAGACAAGTCGCGGTCCAACCTGCGAGCACTTCAGCGTGCGGACGAATATCTAAACATACCACGAGTGCCACCCAGATTCCACAACACCGACTTGGAGATAGCCTTCCTTTGCGTGCTTGGAAACCGGCCTGACCTTGAGAAAGGGCAATAAGCAGAGTTTACTTCAGTCGTTGATCGAAGCAAAGCACTTTAAGGTTTGGCGAATCAACATGGGTAGCGACGATGCTGACACCAACAACTTGCTTCCACTTTTGTGGAAGGGTGAATGCCACGAGAGCGGCTTGGTTCCGGGGGAAAATTGGAGAAAAATCTTTGCCCCCGGGCTGGAGGCTCTCTTCCCAGATGTCTTTTTCGAGGACCTTCTGAAAGCCGGTCTTCTCTAGTTGGACGATGGCATTGTGCACCGCGTGAAATGGCGTCAGCGACATATTATGAACAAGAGGAAACGACGGGGAGCCCCCGGATCATGTGCACTTGGTAGCGTTGAGCAGTGGTCCAATGCGCAGAACAATGCTAACAATAGAGAGTTCGTGTAAGCCACCTGATGAATTTTTGAATGCCATTTCTCTCAATACCCATTAGCCCAGCTACCAGAACCTAAGCCACCTAGGATAGGTCCAAGTGGAAGGTGTCCTAGATGGCTTAGGTCTTTGTGAATGGGCCAGTGGATATAGAGATAAATCAAGTTTAAAATTTCACCAGGTGGCTTGCACAAACTCTCTAATAGAACAATGGCGGGATGGCCAAAACAATTGCACTTGGTAGCATTGAGCGGTGGTCCAATGCGCAGAACAATGCTAACAATAGAACAATGGTGGGATGGCCAAAACAATGCAACCAACAATGTGAAGAACAGTGGCAACGATAGCACAATGTATTATAGTAGTGCTCCAGTTGTCCGAGGACAAATGGTGGGCTCGTAATGAGGCGGTTGTGTTCCGAGATCGATAATTTGTCCCATGGAGAATTATCTCTCCGCTAAGTATGCGAAAATTAAACCGTTTAAAGCGTTTAAAATTGTTTTGTTGTCAATTTTACAATTTCATTGGAAACACTTTCTTGCTCTCTGTTTGAGGGCGAAACACATGTCATTTATTCCTTGATTGAACTTCGCAGTGGGGCAATGTGTCACCTCTTTGCGTTGTTCTTGATCCCAGCTCTCTCAATCTTTCTTGAAAATTCTGCTTATAAACATACCCAAGAGCCACCTATGTACCCATGTGTATGATCAGTTTCATTGAATTGATATTATATATGAAAATATGATAGCGTAGACTTGGTGAAATATTCGAGGGTGTCGGGATTAGTTGGATGTTGACTTATACGCACTTAGATTTTGTTCACAAACTAATCTTGTATAGCAGTATGGGTTCCTCAACTAAAGTACCAACTTTGTAAACAAACAAAACTGAGACTCAACCAAAAAAAAAGAAGAGAGGTAGCGGCATTGATGGCGGTGGCGTCTCCATGGCCGAACTCAACAGGGCACAATGACCCATCGTGACCAAGAAAGGAAGGTGAAAGTGGATGTACCCAGTTTGATATTATAAGGTGGTGGGTGCATCCATGCTTTGTTTGGCTCACCTGTGGATGTATCCACAGGCTTATAATGTTAAAGTGGATGCATCCAAGCTATAGAATAAGAACCATGGATGCAACCACAGTATAAAATAAAATTGTGGATGCAACCACAGTATATAATGAAGGCCATGGATGCAACCATGGCATATAAAAAAAATTGTGGATGCAACCACATTATAGAACAAAAACTGTGGGTGCAACCACATTATCAAATAAAATTCATGGATGCATCCATGCCAGAAAATATGACTGATGGGTGCAACCACGGGATATCTGTGGGTACATCCACGGTGAATATATGGGTGCATCCACCCAGCTGTTATGGATGTACCCAAGCCACATCTCAGGTACATCCAAAATGTAGATGGATGCAACCAAGTGTGAGTGAGATTTGATATGGTTGCAACCATGGCAACACATGTAGCAATAATGCCAAGTCCAAGGGGTATGGTGCAGGTGTTGTCGAATTTGAGGAAGTGGTACAATGTGTGCATGGTCGAATTTGAGCAAGGGGTACAATGTGTGTGCAGTCGAATTTGAGCAAGGGATATGGTGAGGGTGCGGTTGAATTGATACAAGTGCAAGCGTGGTCAAATTTGAGCAAGGGTTATGGTGTGGGCACAGTCAAATTTGAGCAAGGGGTATGGTGCGGGCGCAGTCAAATTAGTACAGTGCAAGCGTGGTTAAATTTAAGCAAGGGTTATGGTGCGGGCCTGGTCAAATTTGAGCAAGGGGTACAGTGTGGGTGTGATTGAATTTGAGCAAGGGAAATGGTGCAGGTGTAGTCAAATTGGTACAGTGCAAGCATGGTCAAATTCGAGCAAGGAGTATGGTGTGGGTGTGCTCGAATTTGAGCACGTGGTACAGTGTGGGTGTGGTCAAATTTGAGCAAGGGTGCAGGTGTGGTCAAATTCAATCAAGTGGTAAGGGGGTCACAGTCGGATTCAAGCACATGGTATGGTACTGCACAGATTTGACAGGTAGGTGTCCCTGTGATCCCACACAGGCTGCCCTGAGTAGCCTGCTGGTTCCTAGCACAAAACGGCCCCTGCAGAGGCCTGAAATTCCCAAAACGAGCTATGCAAGCGCAGATTGTAATACTGACTAGACTAATAGGCCATTGGCAATGCCTGCAAATGGTGCTCACCAATGCCTTTACAGCATGCCCTGAGTGGAGGGCTGGGTCCTGGTCCCAAAACGGCCCCTACAGGGTCCCAAAATCCCCAAAACAAGCTGTGCAAGCACAGGTCGCAATATAGTGTGGATGCATCCACACCACCAAGGATGTGGATGCACCCACACCACCATGGATGTACCCAAGGCCTTGGATGCAACCATAAAAACTGGCACCTCTATGCTTAACCCCGTACACTTCACATTGATGCTAAGGAGGCCTGGTTCGGGGTAGCCTGAGGTGACAGAATACATAGAGCAAGATGATTAATTGACAGCGAGAATTCAACAGATGAGAAAACCCAAAATTTCAAGTAAGACGCGGTGAGCGGAATTAAAGAGAGACCAGTAAATGGTCTGATTACCAAGGGTCGAGGAGGGTGGCGTTTTATCTGGGCCACGGTGATATGGCCGCAGTGGGAAGCTCGCTGCGAATCCGGTCAGCTGAGGCATCAACAAACGAGAGAAACTGGGTGCCCTTGCGGCGCAGTGGGACGAATTACTGCGGCACAGTGAGAAGTTTCTGTGAGGTGAGAAAGCGGACGAGCACCTGACAGGAGAAATCGGCAAGACCAAGGCAAGACGGAAGGACCTCAACCACGAGAGGGAGGCGTAAAAATAGAGAAGAGCCTGGATGGGGAAGATAAGTAGCACAACCAAGCAAGGAATTGTTTGAAGAACAGTTAATAGCCAGCTCGCAATCCAAATCATGAGAATGACAGAGTAACGCATCACAGAGAAAAGTGTGACCTGTAGCAAATCGTGGGACCATCCCGTAGTACATCGCCATTTGGTTCAAACATTTTGAAAATGTTTACCGCTCAACCTTTTTCAAATAAAAAAATGACAAATCCTGAAGCATTTTTAAATGTCATATGTCTCTTAATGTTTGGACAATGTTGAAATGACATTGATAACACATTGTCATCGAGATATCCTTTGCAAATGTTTGTGAGATGTTTTTAGGACCATCCTTGGATGTTTCTTGACTGTTACAGAAATGTTTTGCCTGAAGGTTTGAGCAACATTTGCTTGAAATGGTGGTGTAGTCCAGGGCCAAGGGAAAAAGGAAATGATCTCCTTAGAAGCAGAAAGAGATTGCGCAGGATCTTCTCATGTCGCCCACTCCTTGGAATAGCACCTGCAGCTCGGCATGATCCGGCACCCAGCGGTCGACAGCCTGAGTATCAGACCCATTGATACAAAAGAAGTGGCAGCTTATCACACTCTCGCACAGGCGATCTGGTTGGGCAGCCGGATCAAGAACCAGGTGAAAGATGGCGGCGGATGACAAGGAGTAAAGCTCATGATTGACGGCATAGACCCGGCAGAACCGGTAGTCGGACCGCATTCGGATTTTGCCCCCAAAATCGAAAGTGTTTATGGTTTAGTTTTCATCTATTTACTGTTTACGACCCCCAGTAAACTAAACGGAAATATAAAGGGTTTTACAGCTCTTTGCGGTACAACAGGCATGGTCCGTTTTTTTTTTGTTTCAGCAGTTTTGACTAGAACATCTGCTACAGGCTCAGTTTTGCTCAGATTCCCTTGAAAATAGGCGCGTTCGAATCAAAATTTCTTCAGAAAAATCATGCTTTCCACTAGGACAGCTGCAGCACGGTGAATAATGGTCCGATCGACCTAATTCCGGAATATGTTATGTGTCTGTACTACAGTCACGGCGAAAAATGATGGCCCACCCCGATTTAGTTTACTTCCGATCAGTAGTGATAACACTTAATGACAGTGATCTCCGTTGTCAAAGTGCCATCAAACACGCTTTGCTGGCACTCGCGCCATGCCTCCCTCGCGTTCTCCTTCTCTAAATCGTACCAAACGCATCGTAACAATGTGTACACCGACCAAGCGAGCTATTACAGTGGTCTTCAAAGACCATTGTAAATATTCTTTCCGCCACATGACCCGCATCTCGTCATTCAGGCACACGACACTTGATCACAAAACCCTTTCACGCAACTACGACGCGGTGAAGGCCCACAACGGGGACTTCTATTTCGATAATAGAAAGGGTGTTGCAGGTCGAAAGAGGGCTATTTCCGAGGAGGATCTTCAAGAAGCTGTCAATAGGGACAATAACTTCCTGTGGATCGACTATTAACTTGTCTAGATACATTATAGAGTCTGGATCCTTCTATAGAGCCCACAATTCTTCATACTTTAGACTTCACGAGCAATAGGGGTTAATTTGATCGCATTTAATGACATTTGATAACCATTATCCGAGCTTTATCGGTAATGATCGGAGGTAAACTAAATCGGGGTGGGCCATCATTTTTCGCCGTGACTGTATCTCCAGGGGATCATGAAATTCACAGATATGGGTATAGTCAAATTCCAATCCAGAGCTCTACTTCTCATGGGGCATAAATGTTGCCCTGGATAAAGTGAGCGGAAAATGATGTTCAATTGGTATATTGTCTATGGCAATGTGCCATCCTCTGGTAACATCTCAGATACATAACATATTCCGGAATTAGGTCAATCGGCCCATTATTCGCTGTGTTACAGCTGTCCTAGTGCAAAGCATGATTTTTCTGAAGAAATTCTATTACATAATCAAATCAAAAAAGCCGGCATTTCATCCCTTGTGGATTTTCAATGTGATTCGAACGCGCCTATTTTCAAGGGAATCCGAGCAAAACTGAGCCCGTGGCAGGTGTTCTGGTCAAAACTGCTGAAAAAAAAAAAACGGACCGCGCCTGTTGTACTGCAAAGAGCTGTAATGGTTTAAAACGGAAACTAATCGGAAACAGTTGGATCCTTAAACTGCATCGCCGTCTAGTCAGGCTGGTACTCTCGCTCTCCCTCACACGCTCGTTCCGTGGCATAATCCCGCTCTCTGTCGCGTGCACGATCCATCACCCAATCTTGTTCTCCATCGCACCCAAGATCTGAGTCAGTTCATCAAGTTCTAGCAGCTCGACTGCTTTCAGGCTCGCGTGCACAGTCGCGGCAAGCTCATTCTGGCACTTCCTCCCCTGTCTCCTCCCGTGCAACCTCTCGATCTCGCGAAGACAGTCCAGTGCAATCCACATCTGGGGCACCAAAGCGCAGCCATAGTACGTTGAACAGCCAAGCTTTCACACATATTTTGAATAATTTTTGCAGAGCGCTTGAAGGGGAAGGGGAAGGCGAGGGAGACAGATGCAGACAGCGATGGGGAGGATGGAAAAGTGAAGATAACACGTGAATTGCACGCCGACAGCTTAAAAGGCTGACTGAAGCTCCGAGCACTTGGACAGTCCTTCAAGACAACACCACATACTTCCTTGACCTTTCTGAGTGTCCCGAGGTGTTGGATGAGCCTGGAAAGCCGGGAATTCCGAGACGGATTGATGCTTATATCAGAGATGAGGTGTGTTCTCACTGCTCGTCTTCCAGTCTTTCCCAACATTTTTTGCAGGATCAGGATGCGTGGGGTGGTTCAACTGGCAGTAAGAATGGCGATGTGTGGGTGTATGCACTCGGTAGAGATCGTGTGCGTGCGCGTCGGGCACATCTCAGGCAGGGTGTTTGCACCTGTGAGTATGTCTCGGAGGAGCTTTTCGGGGACTGTGAGCGCTATGAGCCCGATGCCGCAGCAATGAGGGATCTATGGAATCATGAGCTGGACGCAAATGAGCATGAGGCCGCTTCTGTGGGATCCATCCTGTCGCAGTGAGAATATACTTCTCAACATGTTTTCAAGCTCATTTTGGCAGATTTTATCAGCGGGTCATGAAATCAAAGTGTGAAGTCGAGTGCAACGGAGTACCCATTCTCATCCTACGATCAAAGGTTCCCTTGTTTCGGTTGAATTCTTTTCACTTTCTTACTTACCTCTTTTAGGGACCGAACCAGTATGGGAAAACATACTTTGTCGGTTGTTCGAAATGGCACCCTAGTCAATGCTGGTCCCATATATATCACACTACTAGTATTCCGCCAAACGTCGACGAAGATACCTTCAAATATGTGCTGGAGCATTCAGGCCAACTGCCAGGGGACACTCCAGACATCAATGTGATGTGTGCCCTAACACTCCATCCACGGATCAAGTTGAAAGCATGTTGTGAGCAAGTCCTGAACACAGATCCATGTCAGACTCACACTTGTATAGCATATAGCCACGTCATCGACAATGTTATTCACCCTGCTAAAATAATTCGGCGCTCCTGCCCGACAGAGCTAATCATATTTATCCCAGTGCAGCCCCATGCCGGCGCCATGTACGTCTGGCGGCCAGAGCTTGCATTCCAAGCCATTGTCTTCCTGCAAACTGCTCACAATCATCCTGCCCACCCGCAAGCAAAGCCAAGTACTAAAGATGATCGCCTGCTCGATGCTGCAGTGTGAGCCCTAGGCTCAAAGCATCTCTCAGTTCGAAAATTGTTGACTGGTGCGTGCTTTATTTCCCCATCTTGACATTGAACAAATTGATGCTCAACAGCACAGTCTACGTCGACGCTGTAAGATGGGAGGCGGGTGGGAGAAGTCAGTCCGGTGTTCATCAACACGCGCAAAATTCGCCAACGCATTGCTGCTTACCAGAAGACCGAGTATCCGCATGGAAAAGGTTTCCAAGGTAAGTTTCTGTGAACACTTTATTTGCAAATAAACAAGTGTTCTCCACCACGTTGAGACCCACAAGAAGCCCCTCCCCATAAAGGAGCGGTACATTCATGCAGCGATGACCAAGGGGGATTTTACTCTTGTGGTCATACTCAACCCCCAGCTTGTCTACCTCATTCACAGTGTTCTTTCAGTCGTGATTGACTACACATTTAAACGTGTTGAGGGTGATATGGATGAATGGGTGGTTTCGGGCTTTTCAGACCGATTCAAATGCCGTGAGTTGTTGTTTTTAAATTCCTACACTCATTTAACAATAGCCAGAAATCACTTTTGCTCGCCTCTATTGCAATAAGAAATCAGCAGCCACATTTCACCAGCTCTTCTACGAGCTGTTCGACTCTATCCACTGTGTATGTCGGAAATTTAAAAATAGTCTTATAAGCGAATCACGTTATAAGACTCTCGTAAGACTCTTACGAGATTCCCACAAAGCTCACAAGAGCTTGCAGACGACCGTCTCGTCTCGCAAGCCTCGATAATATCAATGGAATGTCTTTGCTTCTAGTGTCTCTCTGCACCTCCTGCGCACCCACAGGCCCATCAAATGCACGAAAATCTCCTTTTTGCACCACACAAATCTGCGGCGAATTGCCTCGAAATGGGTACTAAATGCAAGCATCGGAAAGGCTCACTCGCATTCTGCGGGGCAGCTAGGACTGAGAGACTGAACAGGGCATTCAAACGCAACAAAATAGGTGTGTTTTCATGCATCTATGAAGTCTGGGCGTTTGCATCTTTGCCTGATCCTAATATTCCCAGCTTCAATGTTTCTGCTGCCGACTCGAGCACCTTCCTGCGTCGAAAAGGCGAAGTCACACTCTGCACCCGCCTCACGTTTTGCGCTGTGCTGCACATTGGCGGCTGTCGCAGTATGGCAGGGGGGGTATGTGATTCGGCTGCATGCTGCTCGTCCGCTCATTTTTCGGTGTGGCAGGTCTGACAACATGTTTATCATTGACCTGTCCCGTATCATTTGCGCAACGGGAGCAGCATGTGGCGCGAGATGTAGGAGGCATTCGCCGGCGCCCAATGCATATGTTAGCGCCTGTGAGAGTGACGACGAGCGACGTGTGCTCTCGCTCACACAGTGCGCGTCAGCTGTCTAGTCAGTGCCGACACCTGCAAAAAATTTGGAACAGTGCAAGTCCGTAGTTTGAATATTCGTAAACACAGCATCGAACCTGCTCGCTGCGACCTTGGTCCCTCGCGATGCACCCACTACGCAATTTCAGTGTGCACTCAAAAGTGTCGGGTATCGACCTCGTGACGTGTACATAAAGCATGTAAGGCCGACAAGCGGCAGGGCCCGGTAACGGGACGGAACGAAGATAAATTTGGGCTCGTCACATATATGCTCAGATCGGTTCAATTTCCGTAATTTCTCCTTTGGCTTGCCTCTGGCCATCCTCGCAAACCTCACAAGTCCTCACAATCCTCAACACTTGCATTTCTGACTATCCTTCGTTATCGTGTAACTATATTGGGTTATTGGCTTCACATGATGTGAGTTTTTGCTGTCGCAAAGTTAGCTCGACACTGTGGTTTTCTGAACATGTCCTGGTATCTCTACCAGAGGGTTCAGCTGGTTGTATATTATATGAGACTGGGATATGGGCCACACTATGTAGTGGGCCACTTGCCTTAGCCAAGCTGCTTTGATGGAAAATAACGCAACCTATGAGGATGCCGTATGTCAAGTTTGGAGGCATTTCAACGCGGCGATCAAGAATTGTGGGAAGTTTCCCATCGGGAGGACGGTGTGTGAACGCCATTTCTTATCTCCGAACAGCCTTGGCGTTCGTTTGCTGCTTGTTTCTCCACCAATACTTATTGGATTTGCGAGGTTTTTGGCTCATTCTCTTCCTCTAGTTCGAATGCACAATCATTGAGGCCATAATACTCCAAAATACTGCTATATCTCCTCCAGATTCCGCAAAGAAG
The DNA here is from genome assembly GCA_014925785.1 of Mycena galopus ATCC 62051. Lineage (NCBI taxonomy): Eukaryota > Fungi > Basidiomycota > Agaricomycetes > Agaricales > Mycenaceae > Mycena > Mycena galopus. Next base: position 186,480 of record WIQG01000138.1, read on the forward strand.
ACCGCAAGCTGACTTCGAACCACACAATTGGGCCACCTCTTTAATGGACCAGCTGAGTGTGCTACCAACTTAGAACTTTGTTGTCGCAATCTATACCACGAAATGTGTAGTCTATCAAGTTTACATCATTTTAGCTGGGCCACCTCCATGTCACAGCGATCAAGTACTCAAAAACACCAAATTCCAACTGCAGATAAAGATGGATTTTGTTTGAAGGGTTATAACCGTGGGCGTGGCACTATTTGTGCCCAGTTGGGTTCGAATACATCCTATGAACAGGTTTATGGCTTAATTTGGAGTCTCAACACCCTCAGTGTTTTGTGGGGCGAGTCGTTCAATTTGCACTGCCATTTCACGCCCCTACTTCGCCTGGAACAGAAATTATGACGACCTTGGTATTGTTCAGATGTGGGGTTTATATGCATGGAATGGTGTGAGTATATCTCCTAACCATTTTGGGATGCCCTGTGGTGAATAGTCCCATAGCTAACAGCGAATGTGGCAAGTGGCCCACTTCCCCATTTTTGCCACTTTTGGATACCGCCGGAAAGAAAATTCTGGTGTCATGAAACCATGTTATAAATTCGAGGAAAAATTATGGGTACACTCCTAAGATGCATCCCTTCCTCCCATATTGCATCTGCATGGACATAATCATTACTGTGTGCGGGCCCGAGGCGAAAAGCGTTAAGGTGGCCCATTACCCAGTCTCAGATAATATTTCTGTGTTGAGTCAACATTGTTTTACTGTAAAAAAAAATGCGAGTGTCCACTTTCAACCAACTCACACCGAGCCCTGTTGCTTCCTGATGTTACGAACTTACCACGGGTTCTTGAGGATTGGGTGTTGAACTTGGAATATTTATTCAGTTATTGCCGCGGTCAATCAAGTGTTGTAAGGCTATGATTGCCTCCAATCGAATTTGGTGGTTGGCAGTTGAGAAATATTTCCGAGGCGAGTACTAGTTGACTCGATAGTTCTGAGTCTTGACAATTGTGTGAAGTCGTAATAAAGCTGTGAGGCCGACTAGTGCGGCAAGGACAAGATTGAAAATCGCTCACACACCGCAGTGTACTTTGAGGTAGAACATTCCTGGTGACTGCTTAGTATTGTTCCCGCGTACATAGGAATTCTCCCCTATGATATTACTGTACTATTTCGTTCAATTCGTCAATCGTCCGTCACGTCCAACCTTTTTAATTTGAAATTTTTTTCGATTTATTTGAGTCTTTTTGGCCGCGAAGAGTTGAACGAAATAGCACAGTACAGTTCGGTACGCCGGTACTTGGTACCCCGGAACGAGACTGTGGATAACTTATCGTGATGGGACAACTTGGTGCCCAAGGGTCAATACCGTCAAACCCATCAAATGGGGGGACGACCTGGGGGAATAAGATTATGAAAAAATTCGGTATAGTGTGTTGCATACTGTCGCGGAATATCTCTGTCACCATAAGGCGCAAGAGAATCCTACAGGTATTGAGGGTGAGTATCGCAGCACTTCATGGTGCTCTTCAAAAGTTTCAAACTTTCGGACTTCGAATCCCGATAGATTGAAGGCAATGAATTCAACATACAGATTTGGCAGTAGGACACCAACGAGATCTGGATAGGTGTCGAACGGTATTACATTGTTGAGGACTTGGACGCAAGAATCTTACGCAAGCAGGATTACAGATGTGACCCCGGCAATCATCGGCAACAGGCAACTTTGAAGTGTTTACGTGAAGAATGCTGACGAAAATGTGATGCACGGCCAAAATCGAAAAATAGGGCTCTCTAAGACCCGTAACTTACGTTACCGGGAATTTAGGTGCGACCCGAATTTGCTCGGGCTCAAAGTCAAAGCTGTCCTTGAACGCAGGTGAGTGAGTACGCAAGATATTTTTCAGGTGAATATTCACTCGCAACTGTTTTCCTTCAGCTGCCATCATGGCCTCAGTATCCGGCCACTCTGTAATTTTATTTTGGCAAGTCTTCCTTTTTGTCGGCACCCGGCGCAAGCTAATCTGAGTTTGTGTTGCTTCAGGTGATAAAATATGCACCGTTCGTGCTTGGACCGATTGCTATCTGCGTGAAGACGATGTCACTCGCTGTGATGACGTACAGCGTGGAATCGGCATGTGCCTCGCAGGCCTGAGGCACGCAAGTCAATGTATTTGTGGTGAAGTGAAGTGCTGGTTGGCTAATTTTGCAAGGCGTGGATCATTTCAACACGTGCAGGAGAGATTTTGAGGCCGACGGTGCAGTGAGCCGCACAATCAATGACTTTACTGACTTCCCTCGTTCAACTGAAATTATAAATATTAAAGATTCACAAGCAGCTGCAGCATGGTCAATGGCGGGCGGGGTTGTAGTCCATGAATACGAGCGAGTGGGACACGGCAGGGAGGGGAGAATAGATGCCTTTACATCGTGCTACATAAAGACACCTTACGCACTATGACCTAATGTTGGTACCGTCCCTCTGTGTGCTAACCAATTAATTCACAGCTGCAGGCTGCAAATGAGGACGACACACCAAGAGGATTACTCGGAGATGACTCGTCAAGTGTGAGTATCACACATCTGCGGAAGGTACGAGATATCCCAAGCAATGGGTGTTTCTGATTCAATGCAGCGCAGATTTACGGAGTGTCGGTGTTGCTGGGAGGCTGTGGATGGCAGTATGGCTCAGCGCCACATTGGAGGTAAGTGAGTTAGATTTCATGTCGGTGGCGATTGAACTGCCATGAAGGCTGTAGCTAACCGTTGCGTGACGGGTTCGCACTTGAAAATGCGGTAATGTAAGTATTTGGCCTTTAGCATGCAAACATTGACCCACTCACATCATCTCTTTCTTTAGTTGCGCTGCTTCATACCTGAAATTCCGTGCAACATCACTCCAAGCAAGTACTACGGACTCACTCCTAGGCCGATGCATGTGTAGGTTTCACGGCTGCTCATTCTTGGCTGTTATATTACGGTGCTGAAGAGATTTGGAGGCTGTGCTAGCCGGGGACAGAGTGCATCTGGGGGAAGAGCCATGGAGTCGGTGGGGGCGATGTGCACCGCTCATGCGGGTTCGGACGGCACACTGGGTAAGTGTGCGCATTGCCCTTAATGTTTTTTACTATTCTGAAATCTGAGCAGATTGCATGCTGGCCGGTTACCATGTGGGTGGGCTCGGGCTTCCATTGGCACAAGCGCCAGTTGACTGACTGCTTTCCTTTGTGTTCATCTATTCATTTTTCTTCGGGAAATTTCGGGTCATGCAAAAGGAATTGTGCGATGGTGCCAGGGTTTCGCTCTACACTTCAATTTTAATCTCGTATTAATTTTCATGCCTTGCCTACATTCTCTCTGTACCCCAGTTCCAATATTTTTGTCTGCTACTTTGGGACACAAGTATCGACTTTAGTGCTTGCAGTCAAACTTCACTCTCTTATTAGCCTCATGCTTCCGGCATGCTCAGTTCAAGAAGTGGAGATGTTCATTTCCAAATAGGTACCCACCTGAGGTGCGAGGTCCTTGTGCATGAATATGTACTTATTGTCCCACAGTACCATCAGACGTTGATAGTCATGCTGAGTTTTATTAGAATGCGTAGCACTAGGTGTTTAGTTAAGTACTAGTGGGCCTCAATTCAACTTCTTCTGTGCTCGTTTTAATTGTCTCATTAGTATTATGAGATTGACTAGCCTGCCGGAGCTAAGAGCGTTGAGACTCATAAGATGCGACTTTGGGCAGAAGAATTATAAGGTGCCTGCGAGCTACAAAGCCCATGTAGATACTGCAGTTTTCTATATATTACGACCAGTTTAGTGTAGTAGTCTTTTGCGTCCCCTAACTAAGTATTTCATCATCGCGAGGTTGCCGGTTCAATTCCCCTAAGTAGCATTTGATTATATATCAATATCAATAAGTAACAGATAATAAATAAAATCATGATAAGTAAGTAACAAACGGCAGAGAGGGCGGTAACAGCCAGCAATGAGTTTTTTTCCCCCATAAAACCCTTTGACTTCATAAGGCCTTACAAGGCCAGCATCTTGTAAGAATCTCCCAATCTTATAAGGTTTCGTGTCTACCATAAGATGAGATTGTCTTATGGCCTTATAAGGCCTTGTGCTGCCTTATAACGAAAATTACAAATTTCCGACATAACCGGCCAAAAACTAAAACTCAAGCTGCGTCCATTCTTTCCTGACACAAATGGTCGTATTATAATGCTCAATGGCGAAGTTGCCCAAGCCCTCAGGTTGGGCACGTTTCTGGTGACATATAACCAGCGATCAGCAACATCCATACAATGGACCCAATAGAGCTCCTTTCTTACATGCTGAAGACTTGTACAGTTCATTTCCAACGGTTTGTCAAAAACGCATGATCACTTCCTGGCACATATTTACCTAATTGTAGGGACATCGACGAGCTCTCCAAATCCTCCATCCCTTAAATCAATCCTCGGGCTGGCCTCGCAGGAGGAGATTGATGCATGGCATGCATTCTGCGCCAGTCAGGCCCACCCGAAAGTGCAGTGTATGTCACATTTCTCTACAGTCTCAATCAATTCATGGTTATTCAGAGTGGTACCTTCAAAAAACAAAGGAATCTGTGGTATCTTCCTTCTGTCAACCGATATCTCTCGAAAATCTTGCTGGACAATTGGAAGATCACACTGAGGACAACAAATATCGCTGAGACGTCTCATGCTGCGACCAATGCAGACACATCTACTCAGCTGCCGCTTCTCCCTGCTATTCTTGTGTCAGTGATTTTTATGCAGAGTATATTTCAATCTCTAACTGATTCGACTGCAGCACACAGGAGCGGGATAAAGACGATGTCGAAGAAATACACCAAATCGTCCGTGATGGCATCTTGCGCAAGCACTGGAATGGCCCCTCTGAGCGTGAGCACCTGTCTGAGCAGCGAGCGGGATGGAGTGCATGCCAGAGGGAGGAGCGAAATGATGATCTTGCGACTTATGATGCCTTGGCCAAGGATCGGGAGGAGGGACAGGAGGAATGGCGCTTTTCCCTCACGTGTGGTCATGCCCTCCATGAGCAAATTCAGCTGGTCCAGGCAGAGTTGAAACTCGACAAGTGACGGACGGATTTGAGCGAGGAGCTGAAAACCTTGCGGGCAGCGTTGGAGTTTGAGAAGCATGCTCGGCGTGATTGGGTAACTCAACGAGGAGAGATCGACACCCAAATTAAGGTGTTGCGGGCGGGACCATTGAAGGGTGTTCAAATCAACCGGTACCAGCCAGTAGCTGCCCTGTCGAATACTGCAATACCGGGTGAGTAAATTATATGGTGTGTTATTCTTACTGAAAGCAGATAAAGAGTCTGGGTCATCTCTTGAGTTGCCAAGTATGAGTGAGTGTTGTGTTTTCACCCTATGCTGACAGGACATCGAACAGATGATTTAAACAACGGCCAGGAGGAATGTTTCAATAAGGATATGGGCCAGCTTGAGTATTTCCCCTCAGACTGTAAGTTGAGCAGCTTAGTTAGTGTTCGTTAAATGAGCTCATGCAGATATAATTTCCGGCAGATATAATTTCCGGCAATTCAACACTCAATGATCCTCTTCCATCTCCTGCACACCATCCCGGGCCTTTGGAGTTGCACTGGAATGCGAATTTTGTGCTTGATCCTGCACTTGAACCAAACTATCATGGCAAGCACGCTTTCAGTTATGAGAGGTATATATTTACTTGGAAATAGCCCTAGGAGGGTTAGATTATGCTATAACTGACCACAATGTCTCTGGATCGGACTATGTGCTTCCGCTACCACAACCATCACCGCCAGTTCAACCCCCTGACACTTCCGCCCCATCTGATACTTCCGGGCCGTCTCGAACCCGACGACGAAAGCGTGAGCAAGAGGTTGATCCTGGTATTGACTCAATCAAGGACCCCATGAAACTGGGCAATTGTGCCAGCTCCCGGAACCCCTTCAGATGGCCCCCATCGAAGCGACCGTGCTATTGTTGGTACAAGCGTACCTGCACTGCCATGCATGTGTCGACTTCCCTTTCTGTCTCTGATTTCCCGTCTCCGTCCTGCAGATTCCCTTCCATCTTGCGCAGAAACCGGTTTTCGTCGCGGATCCCAGTGATATCAGTAGATAGGATTAATTTTTTACACGAAATTGTACATCATCAAGATTAATTTTCTCCAAGTTTTTGTATGGCTTTAGAAAAGTTCCGTACTAGCGCTGGACAAAAGTCTTGGCGCATGGTGGTTCTCGTTGTTCCGGCTACCAAATGACTCCAAACAGCTTGTGGACTGAAAATATGAGAGAATAGAAGATATTCCTGCATGTTAATGGATTACCATATAAGGCAATTCTGGAGATATAAGCCATTTTTGGCCAGAATTTGGAATCGACTTTTTGCACAGGCATCATGGGAAAGAATGACCCACATAGGCAAAAAGTACTCGTCGAGTAGTGCAGAATAGCATGTTGAACTATACCTGTATATTATGATTTGAGCTCACAATTGCGGCCGGAAAATGGTGGTTTTTGCCATTTTTTGGTGAATTTTGGTGAAAATAGCCATTTTGTACTCATTATTTTGAGTGCAAATTACGAGTACTTAGTAATCGTTCATAACATCTCCAGACCGTCATTTTTCGACCGCCCAAATTTACGGTCCACTTTTACTGACTGTAATGAAAATAGTGGCTGTGCACCAGTTTCATTAGATTTTTGAAGCCTCGATAGTGCCTGTATCCCAAATCTGACTCTTCCATTAGATACGAATCTAACGTACTTTAAATTGCAGTCACGGTGGCTGAGTATTTTCTTACGTAACAGATTCCGATTTTTCCCCCAGCTCTTCAAATGTTTCTCTATTAAAATTTCGTTCTCCCTGCACCATTCCTTCATCATCAAACTTTGTTTTTGCCTCCTCAGATTCCTGCTGTTAGTATTCGGTGTCTGCAAAAGGCCCGCACAAGATTGTGACCACTTGTGTGATGTCACATTTCAACCCGGGCCCAAAATGGTCCCGCGGAAGCAAATGATCAATCGGGTAGCACCTCCGCTCGCGGTTGGTGGTGTGCGCACAACACCATACTGGCCTCGCCCGTCTGCGAGTCGCGATGGGCTGTCGACCACGTGCATCTTCTTCATTAAGTCCCATGTAGCCCGCGGCAGCATCCCTCCAGCACGTTCCCGTCTGCCCTATCCGTTGCGATGGTAGGGCCGGCGGCAAAGCACTTGCGTCTCACATACACTCCCGGGCTGATGTTGATTCTTGCCAGCCTTTACAGTTGTACCGGTCTCGAAAAATCGTGTTTCAACATGCCACCAGTGGAATCCAACAAGAATATTGTGACGAGCAATTGTCGCTGGGTCTACTCCATGTAGATTATACACGCTCAGTATCTCGCAGCATACAGCCAATGGTTAAATTAAATTTCTCCTCCCGTGATCTCCCTCCCCAGTTACGGTTCTGCGGAGGATGGGGTAATCCCGATACAACTGCTGAACATATATTTAGCGCTTCTTGGTGTGAACCTGCCAAGTCCGTCGCAGAGCTCATCAACGTCCAGTCCAAGCACTCCAACTCACACACACCGACAGAGTCGGGGGAAGCGTCCCACAGGTGCGCCAACAAGGATAGCTCCTTGCAAGCCCACACTGTTGCGGTCTCCAAGCCAACAAACGCGCCTGCCATGCCCGCCTCACGCGCCCCAACACCAATGTCAACCAAGACAAAGTGCGCTGAGCGGCCAGTGAGCACTGTGCTGCGCGACATGTGCACGACGGTTGCGCCATGATACCTCACTCTCATGCGGCTCATCGCGCTGCACCTCGATTTAGTCGCCCCGCCCGCGTCGTGCGCCGGCACGTAGTATCGCGCATACCAGCATGTCCTCGAGAACCTCTCGCAAGTTGACATAGGTCACCACCCCCTGTTCTGTCGTCGCGTTCGCCGCACTCTAGTTGGGTGTCCTCCTTGCAAGGAGGGCAGGGTTCGGGTGCCAGAGGGGGGATGTAGAGTGCGGAACCGATGACGTCCAGTCGGTGCCGGCACACCCTCCCGGAAAACCAGTGCGTGTTCGCCTTCCTGATTATAACTGTTCCTTTAGGGCTCATCATGAGGGAACCACAGGTATTTTGAGATTGTGCCGTGAGATCTCCCGGCGCTGCTCCGTCCTGCCTCTAATAATATCACACATGACGTGGAAGAGGGCGGAAGGAATACAGGGTTTGTAGGGAGAATAATACTCAAGAGTCGGATTCTAATCGTATCACCAGCTGGATGGCCAGCTACGCCAGACACGCCCTGTCATGTAGGATGGAAGTCACAGTTAATGGGATAATAGCGAAGGGTCTGTCTGTCTTTCTTCAACCACCTCATTGTATACTGGACGGAGGCAACCTCCTCGGCCCGTTAACCTTCACGTCCTAGAGACAACACTCATTTTCTTTCAATGTCCCTCCGGTTACATGGGCAAGAAACCCTTCATAAGCTCTCCAACATTTTCAATTTTGATTGACTATTAAAATTCTTTTTGTATCGCTCGACCAAGTATCTATGAAAGCATTTGTCGAACTAAGATACTTGCATGCCTCTGCAGGATTAAGGATTGATCAGTACAACAGCTACTGTGATATCATCTAGACGTCCTGGTAGCTTCCCCGCGATGGCATGCCGTCACTACCGAATGCTTCACAGAGAACGTCGGCTGCCAAATTCTGGCCCGCTCGTGCCCGTGCAGCTGCAGCATATCCTGCATAATTTATTGAATCAGAGGTTGATCTAGCTTATTTCAGAATCATTAGCATTGCGCAATCTGTCTAATTTGACCATAAATGACGCTTATTCATCTCGACTTTCCAGCTGTTCTTAAATGTCAAATGTGTTCCCTTGGCCGTTCGGCAGGGCTTCGCAGATGAAGAGTCTGAGCCTGTCTTCGGCGGGTCCTGATGGGAATTCTCCAGCTCCTTTCTTTCTCGACGAAAGAGCAGCCGAGGGAGACAAGCACGGGTTGTGTTCCGAATCCATTTGTTCAAAATCGACACCTATCGCAACGAAAAAATGAGAAGTAGAATTTAAAGAGAAATGTTAATATATATTGACAAGATCGCGTACGTTCTGAAGGGTTATGGTTCCTGAATATCTGACATTTATTTGGAATGTGGCAATGAATCTGTTCATTCTAAGGACCATTCAAAGCATTAAATCTCGCTAATTTACGAAGTAAAATAAGATGGGGCCTTCTCTCAGAGCGAGGAGGCCGATATTGGCTGTAGATTCGGTGTTACAAGTAGTGGATAGAGATCGGAAAACTTGAATCCCTATACATGCCTGTTTACGATCCATTTTTGAGATATCAGGAGGCGAAACGATAAATTAATGACCTACTGCATCAGTTTCACCATTACGAACTTGGGTCCTTGACCAACATTGCCCGTTGTCTCGGTGCGGGCTCTGAAGGCACGAGCATCAGGTTTAGGCTGATATGCGCGGGACCGCACACCAACATATACATTTCCGGAAAGGCGGACACCCGACAGATGCGTAGACAGACTGCCAAATGTTGAAGTACTAACCATACAGTTACTGGTACACCTAGTCACTTTCTAAATTCCGCCAGATGAAATAAGTATTGGTTTGCCTCATACTTTACCATCTCCACATATCTGAGACATTACGAACATACCAGTAGAGGGTAAATTTACCGTCGGGAAAAGAACTATATGCACCTCCGCGTGACAATACAGAACCGGAGCGAATCAGAATGGGAATGGGGGGACTCAGGAAGGAACATACAGAACAGAATTCACTCTCTTTCTCTCGGCCTCTCCATCTTTGATCAGGGATAGACACATCTGAAAAACACACACCACGCCAGGTCGAATGAATAAACGGCAAAGTGTAGGAAGGGAATCGTATGTTGGCAGGTGGTAGAAAAGAGGGGAGGTCATAATTGGGGCACGGGCGTTACAGGTGCGAGATTACACGATGCACTCGGCGCGCTGCATCTTGAATGAAAAGTGAGTGTTAGTGCGACGAAAGAGGCGAGTGGGCGGACCGAGTGCAGAAGCGAATGGGGTGGATGGTCGCCGCACGGTGGCACGAGGCACACATTGCCGATACAGGCTTGGGGGTTAGTGCGATCTCTGCGAGCTAGATTGGCTGCGATGTTGCAGTTGGGTTAAGTCGGCGCCTTTTTGCCATTCGGCAGAGGGCGCGTGTCGCGTACAGACAGCATTGACTAAAGTAGAAAGATAGTTTTACATCCGTGCCCCTACCGGCCCACTGCTGACGTACCTGCGAGGAGCACTTGTACAGCGTGATGGTGTGAAGCAAGAGGGAAATTAGGCGCCCATCCACACGACCAAATAAGCGGAGAATTCCGCGGCATCATTGCATGCCGACCATATTGGTGACATAGCCGGCGATCAAAGTTGCCGCTGATTTCTCCGCTTATCTAGCACAACTGCGCAAGCAGCACTTTTCGGACGTTCGTATTGTTCCTAACGACCGCATCACCTGAATTATACACACAATGTGCTGTATATTTCCTCAAGAATTCATGTTACATCCCAACTGTATTTGTAGTCTTGATGACATAGGGCAAGGACTACAAATAAAACAAAAAATGAAGTACGAGTCATGCCACGCGCACTGCGATGGCCTCACCCACCAAGTCATGAGATATTGATATGGTTTAAAATGGTACTCTGCACTACTCAACCAGTAATCTTTGCCTATGTGGGTCATTATTCCTGTGCAAAAAGTCGATTTCCAATTCTATATCTCCAGAATTGCCTTATATGGTAATCCATTAACATGCAGGAATGTCTTCTATTCTCTCATATTTTCAGTCCACAAGTTGTTTGGAGTCATTTGGTACCCGGAACAATGAGAACCACCATACACCAAGACTTTTGTCGAGTGCTAGTATTTGGTATGTAGTGGATGAAAATTTAATCATCGGGGATTTCGGGAGATTAAATCTGTTTAAAGTGGAAGTCAAAAGTGCACACTCTCAGAGTTGAACTTGAGACACTAACACACCCATGATTTAATCTCAAAGAGAAGGAACAGGCTGTTACCACTAGACTAGCATGGCTATACACATTGCTGAGAAAGCTGGGAAAATTAACCTACAAGATTAATCTTGGTGGCAGTGGCAGATTCCATTTTGGGTCTCTGGGAAGTGCATAGCAAATTGTGTAAAAGATTAATTTTGATGATGTACAATTTCGTGCAAAAAATTAATCCTAGCTGCTGCAACCGTTGCGGATCCAGGGAACCACCCGATGGATCTTGATATTGAGACACTTAATTTCCTTGCATGCGCGCAGAATCTTGAAGTACCGGTCCATAGCCAGGCGATACGCAGGACATATCCACAGCTTTGACTGTACCTTGGCACACGTATCCCACCGGATGTCAAAGTCCGCCAAGAATGTGTACTCCACCACCTGCTCCCATGTGAGCCTTGGGATCGGTGGATCGAGTGGACATGCTGCATCGGTGTACCAGTTGATCGTGCTTTTCACCACCTTCGAGTGCGCCTGCAAGGCCTTTGCAATGTGTTTGCGCATCTTGTACCCTGCTGCTTCTGTCAACACCTGCTACCCTTAAAGTCTCGCGCCACTCACCTGTTTGCGACTGGGTCATCTTGGTCAGCTCGAAGATGTGCTCCCCGATGAGGAGTTCGAGTGTGTCAAGCGTGATGGTGTACTTGTGCCTCTTGATCTTGCCAACCGTTGCCCCCCACTTCGTGGACTCCGTTGTCCAGCTGTTATGTCACGTGTCCACAGCTAGCACGATAACCAACTGAGCCAAAAGGCCACTATGACAGGTTAATCCTGTTATAGGCTGCGGACTATATATACATGATTTTTACATGCATATAGCACCAGTGCTCCACGATGTTGACCATCTCCTCTAGCTCCTCCACATGCTCCAAGTCCCTCTCCACTCTCTCCTGTGCTCGCCGCCACACCCGATCCTCCTGATATCCCTGGCGTGTATGGAACCCTCCCCCCCCCCTCACACGTCGGGCCTCCGCTGCAGCCACCTGATATCTTGCCCTACAACAAGCATGCCCTAGTCAGCTTACAACACCCAACTCAAATCACAAAAACACGTACCGGCTTGCGCTCAAATCGACTAATTTCTGGACATACTCCATCTCCAGGGTCTCCTCGTTGGTCTTGGCAGCACCCTTCAGGCCCTCGAGGTATGTCTTCTCTTGGGCCAACTACTCGTGGAAGCGATCCGCACTGTCCACCCCTTCCTGCCGCATCCACATCCGCAGTGCTCCCTCCATCTTCAGTATCGCCAAGGCCTGCCAATAGTTGTTGCAGAAGAATTTATCTGTACAACATCAGCTTCTGCCTTTTACCCCAATGAGGAAGACACCTACTCAAATTTGCGTACATCTCAAAGCTGTCGAAATGCTTCGCATATGTTGTGATCTCCTGTTGGCAGTGGAACCGGCTCGTGTAGCGACACAACTTTGCTAGGCCATTGGAGCGGGAGAAAAATTGTTTGCATCCCTCCCTCCACATATGTCGCCGAAAACCGGAGCTGACAGAGGCGGTTATGTGCCTGCCTGTGGAACGACCCCACTAGGCACTTCAACTTCTTCTCTCGCACCTCCTTGCCCAGCCCGCTGTTCACAACCGTCGACCCGAGATGGCACCCGACCACCAGTGGATGTTACTACAATGCAATGTACCCTGCCATAGCAGGGGCAGAAAGACTATCCAAATTATTGGCAAATTTTGTCCAGGAGGCTAGAGCAATCCACCTTGGGGCTGTCTGCTTAATATTGCTAGGGAATTACCAAGGTGCAGCAGAGCTAAATATAGCTGCGCAGCTTCTTCATAGACTTGTAACCAGTCTGCCTACAGGATACCAACCTACTGTGACAGTTGTTGTAGACAGACTGGTACATCTCAGGGCTTGACAAAGGGCTGCATCCGGAGTTTGAAATTAGTAGTTTCCCATGCTAACTTTTACAAAAATTTATTGATTCCCAATTCAATTTGGAACTAATTATTTCGGTTCAAGTGTCAAGATCTAAAAGTGCGCGGAAGGCGCAGTACCTCAGTCTCCCGCAATGTGGGATCAATGACTGTATATTAAATACCTGAAAGTGCGCGGAAGGCGCAGTACTACAGGATATAAGTAAATAAGATAATACAGTAAGTAAGGAAACTCACCCTCAGTCTCCTGCAATGTGGGATCAAAGACTGAGGGCAATGTATGAACGCACATGGTTTATATCTGTCTACTGCTGTACCAGCTGACATCGGATCAATGATTGACACGGACCGGAGGCCGGAGTGCCCCGCAGATAAACTCATTTCCTGACATCAAGGTTTGTATACAAACGATGAATGCATCCCTTCAAGTCTATCTACTCAGAACTACATTTTGGGGCACAGAAATCCCACAAAATCGGAGGTGGTTTTGAAAGGGAGGGGGCGTGGGAACTCGCTTAGCGCTTGCCAAAGCGATTACGTCATTGGTTTTAAGCGATTTTAGCGTGGGAAACCACCAAAATTTGTCTACGGCAAAGTGCTCGCCACAGTTTTTGCGAATTGGAGGCAGACTGGTTACGAGTCTAGCTTCTTCATGCCTGTGGTATGTCTGGAGGGGTGATTGCTCATGAAATCACAACCAACCAGGCAGCGATCCATCTCTTGAAAACAGCATATACAGAGGCCAGAAACATCTACTGTCAAATTGTTGAAACCACTTCTGCCAAGGAAAATTTCATATCCTATGTGAATTCACTGCTCAAGATTGCCTTGATTGATACATTGATTGTTGGTGCTGAAGAAACTATTTATCACAAGTTGAATACAGATCAGGAGATTGTTGCTAGGCGGAGTCATTCTGATGCTGTTGTTTATGATGTGGTACAGGCGACTCTGGAGCTCAAAGAGGGACAATTTCAGATGGCAAAGGACAAATTGCATGAATCGTTCCAGTCAGCTTGGGGACTGCGCATCCATCGCACAGTGTTCTGCTTAAAACAATAGGTCAATATGAAGGTTTGGCGTGCTACCGAATGGGCGGACAAATAGCCATTTATATATTTGGGATACACTACCAATCAAAAGCGAAATTGGACCTTCACCAGGGACTCCTCTTTCTGGGAGATGTATTCATTGCTCGGAATGATGTCAATACTCTATCAAGTTCCCCTTGAAGGATTTACTACCTCAGCATAATGCATTTTACATCTCAGAGACTTGCTAACAAGGATAGACGTACCTCAGAGGCAATTGCTTTCTGGAAGTCAGGTCCACCACTATTTGGGCAGTCCATACAAACCAAAGATGTGGCCTTAATTGACTCTAGGATTGTAACTGCTGAACGAACACGGACATAAGAAAGCACTCAAGCAACTTGATGCTTTGCATGCACCTGTTCAGTTGACAGAAGAAATATCTACTGTGGAAGAGAACAATGTTGTTCAGGAGCCCAGTAAAAACCTCTCAGAGTCCCTCTTGCGGTCTGAGTCTATGCCAGTCCCCTTCCAATGATTTCAAACCTCATGTAAATCGCTCTCTAGATATACATGTGGCTTTCAAACTCGCAGTGAACTCGTTTGAATATGAGTTTGATATACCATATCTATTTATCGCTTCAGTTTATTGACCATTTATTAATTTCTGAGCCTCTTAATCCCATGTCTTCTACGTTTTATTCGAATTTGTACGCCTTCGATCCATTCATTTGTTGTACATTGAATATATTCTTGTACTCATGCCAGACTGCGTTGTTAAGTGGCTGACACTGGTTGAAGTATTTGAGTTTTTGGGGTCAAAAACTAATTAAACACATTCAAAAATTTTCATCAGTTTTTCACTGGAAATATTTTGAGTGTTTCGAAACAAATCTGCGAAGTGAACATTATTGATATGATCCACCTGCTCCTATTGCCTGACTCCTCCCATCATAGACAACTTCTCGAATGATTCCTCTAACATAAATATGAATCACAAATAATACAAGGGAAGTGCAATTTTTGGATTGGTTTCCTGAGTCTCAAAATCATCGGCAGTCATTAAGGTTTTTTCCAGCCCACATGTATCCTGTATCAATGACCAAGAATTCTTTAGACAATGTCTTATTTTCTTTGTTGGTGCACCCTTGCAATGGGAGTTGGGGTGGAAAAGTGTTACTTTGATGATGATTTTGGCCTCTCTTTATAGCTGAGGTTGGGTGGTGGTGTCGAGAGCAATGCTCTGTAAGAGAAAAGAGGTACATGCGGCTTTGACTGCTTCGTTATTCATTTTAGCTTCCTTTCCAGATGCAATCAGCAATTGCTTCCCAGGTTTCTGGGATTGTGGCGGAGAGAAGAGTGCAAAAAGATCGAGTGATGGTGGGAGGAGATCAAGAAACGGCATCTGGTGACGGCGTTCCCAATCGAGATCGGCGCTTTCGGCTGATCGCCGATAAGCACGGCACAGGGCTGGCAAATTGCTCATTTGTTCTGTCTGCATGCTTATCAACAATATCAGGAAAACAAATCCCATCTGGCTGATCTGGTGCCGGACCGACCAAGAGCGCCAGGTCGCCAGAATCACATCTGGCAGCATAATGACATGCCTAACGCCACAATCATTTCTGGCGCCAAAATTGGCCAGAACTCAAATGTGACAGTAGCCGACGTTCTACAGTATTTACATGCGCGCAGTAAAAACGGTCGAAACGATATATCCATGGAAGCTACTATACAAAAAGGGATCACAAAGGGGATTACATTGTTGTTAGGTGTCGCAACAGTGAGCCTGGAACGCCACCAGGTGCGACACAGACAACGGGGCAAGGAGCCGCAGGGGCGTCCAGGGATGCGCCACATAGAACGGCGGGATAGTATGGGGTGATGAAACTCAAACTGTTAGTACAACCATTTGAAGGGGAAACATAGGAGCACACCTTGACATTCTCTACACCATCTCTTCCTTGAGCTCCATTTGCGTAGCTAGTGTTGATTTGGAAAATGCGACTGGGTAGTGAACTGCGAGGGGTACAGATGGCAGGATCACAGGCTTGATAAACTTGCTTTTGTCCGGTTGACTTTGAATTCTTGAGATACACCCGCTAGACCATAGACGGCAGAGAACCGGACACCAAGTAGGCTTGAACAGGGGAGCGCTAGGAATTAAGGCCTTGAAGCAAGGATCTTGCGGACGCGAGATTTTTTAGGTATAGCCCAGAGACGCTGTCTGACTTGAGATCGGCCTCCACCAGCCTACACGTACTTGAATCTTGAGAGCTTGAGACGTAGCCGAGTCAGAGGTTGATCACGGAAGTAATTTGGGGGGGTCGGGACTTGGGTGGCAGTCGCCTATTGCGAGTTCGGGGGTGTTGAGGACGAGGCGGAGCCACGCGCGATGCTCGAGGATGGTGGGAGAAAGAGAGAAGTTACCCATCAAAATCAACGATCTTTGCCGAGACACGTGTGATGCGCACGGACTTAGGTGCCTGGTTTGTGATGGGGACCCGTGAATCCCGCGACATCTACGCTCACCTATGACCGTGCCTCTATATACAGAAGGGTTGCGCAGGGAAATCTGCTTGCACCAAACAAGCTCCTGGAGCTGCGAAGAACCCAGAATTCTTGCGAGTTGCTTTTATTTCATTTTGGCTCAGCTTAGGCTTCGCACCTGGATACTCTGACAAGATTTTATGTGTACATATAGGTACGATACCAACAAACCGAAAGTCTCATGGACAGAAATGACACCAAGACAAAAAATGGCACTAAGTTGTGAAAATGGCAAGTAAAAAATTCTGACCTGGTGTGGCCAATCTGGTTGGTGTGGCAGCCACACGGGCCAGACCTGCCAGACACCGCCAGATGGTGCCATACCTGCCAGAGAGATTCTGTTTAGCTGATGAACCAGGTTATGCAAAGCAATAAACTGGCTACCTGCATTGGTATGCATTGAAAGAAACACAATTTAGGGACCAGAAAAAGGAATGTATGCCGAGGAGAACGAAATCGGATTCCATTACATAATGAAAAATTGTACAGCCACTAAAAACATCAGTTACGATTACTGAGGTCACAAAAATGGAATGAAAATAAGCACAGCCACTATTTTGTGTACTTCAAATAAATGCTACAGGCATTGACACGAACTCAAAACCTTGGCATACCAGATTATTACGAATGATTACATAAGTACTCGTAATTGTAACCTCAGGGATGCTTTGTGCCTCCACGCTCTTGCAACTTGTTACAATTGCTCTACATATATTCGCAGCATCATTGATAAGTGATTCAAAAATGTTTTCTAGGCCCAAACTGAAATCCATGTATCACCGACTCATAAGTTCAACAGCTCGTAAGTTGGCAACCCATCTGGTTTCCAGCCACCGATTCTCACCTTTAATTTCACACTGGTTGAAATATTCAAGTTTTTCACTCAAGTTTTGAGTGGAAATTTATTTGAGTTTTTCACTCTTCTTTCCACCGGAAATATTTCGAGTGTTTCAGCTTGATTTTCAGCACAAACTAGATTGAAAATGAATATTAAAAACTTGAAATAATATTCATAAATTTGTTTTGAAGATTCACATCAATGTTTCACCCCTTTTCAAGAGCCTAGAGGACAGTGAAAAATTCAAAACAATTTTCACTGCAATTTCAACTCAAAAACAATGTACCAAACTAGTAAGAAAATGTGGTGTAAAACTTGAAACATTTTCAGTGAAAAAGATCCTGAAAATTGAGGTTGAAAACTTGAATTAAAGGTGATGAGTTTATTTTGAAAAGTAATACCAATATTTCACCCAGTTTCAAGGCCCTAAATGATGGTGAAAAATTCAAAACAAACTTTACTGTGATTTCAGCTCCAAACAGAGCACAAAAACTTGTGAAAAATCTCCAGGAAGACTGGTGTAAAACTTGAAATACAAAATTCAAGTTTTTCACCCCTCCACAAAGGCAGTTTATTCAAGAATTTTCACAAAAAGATATGGCAAGTAAGATTCCGATTCACAATTTACACATTAGTTTCAGCTCTAAACTTAGGTGAAAAACTTGAAACATTTTCAACTACATTTTTCCTTGAAAACAAGGTGAAATTTTTGAAATAATGTTCCTATGTTTCACTGGAACTTTACAGCCTTTTGCGGAACATAGGGCAGGCAAAATTTTTTTTTTTTGCCAGGAACACTCTCCTGAGCTCAATTCTAGTTGGATTCTCTTGAGACCGAGTGCGTTAGAATCACATTCAAAATCCGCAGTCGCCACAATGCCGGTATTTTTGATATCTTTATGTAATAGAATTCTCACCGAAAATTCTTGGTTTCCGCTAGGAACGCTGTAGCAATAGGAGTAGTGCACCAATTGAGCTAATTCTTGGATATGTTATGTATCACATGTGGTACTAGTCAAGGCCACTCTCACATATTTAATCTAGCCATATATCCTCATTTGGCACACATTTTTGTGAGGTACATATTTACACATCATGATAAATGAAGGTATATACCACCATTTGGTGGTGGTAACATTGTAAGATGGTATGCATGACTAGTACCACATGTGATACATAACATATCTAAGAACTAAATCAGCCACAATGAGGATTGGATTTAAATTGAGGGGTGAAATCAGCTTGGATTTGTGACTTGTGGGTCAGAACCCATGTATTTGGCATCCCAGGCACCCATCAACCTACTCATTATCAAAATACATTCACATTCAGCCGTGCACAGTCAACATCTTAGCTGAAACTCCTTTGGAAATCCAGTTTTTAGGGTCGGATTAAATTTGTGAGTGGCTAAATCAACTTGGATTTGTGATTTCGGGGTCAGAAGCCATGCATTTGCAACCCAGGAATCTGTTGGCCAGCTTGTTGTCAAAATCCATTCACATTTGACACTATGCAGTCAACATCATTGGGAAAATTCCAGCAGAATCCTGTTTTCAGGATTGGACTAAATTTGCGACCAGCTGAATCAGCTTGGATTTGTGATTTGTGGGTCAAAACCCATGAATTTGCAACCCAGGAATCCTTCAGCCAACTTGTTGTCAAAATCCATTCAGATTTGACCCTACACAGTTGACACCATTGCCGAAATTCCCTGGAATCCTGTTTTCACGGTCGGATTAAATTAGATTAAACTCGTGCATTTGCAATCCAGGAATCCAGTAGCTGACTTATTATTAAAATCCATTCACATTCAGCCCTACACAGTCAACATCACTGCCAAGATCATGCTGGAATCCTGTTTTCAGGATTGGAGTGAATTTGCAACCAGCTGAATCAGCTTGGATTTGTGATTTTTGGTGTAAAACCCATACATTTGCAACCCGGGAATCTGTCAGCCGACTTGTTGTCAAAATCCATTCAGATTCGACCCTCCACAGTCAACATCATTCCTGAAATTCCCCTGGAACCCTGTTCTCAGCCTCAGATTAAATTCGTGACCGGCCGAACTAGCTTGGATTCGTGATTTGTGCATCAGAATCCATGCATTTGCAATCCAGGCATCCGTCGGCCGACTCTTTGTCAAAATCCATTCACATTTGACCCTACACAGCCAACATCACTGTCAAAATTCCCTCAGAATCCTGTTTTCAGGGTTGGATTAAATTTGCTATGAGCTGAATCAGCTTGGATTTGTGATTTGCAAAGCAGAACCCATGCATCTGCAACCCAGGACTCTGTCGGCCTACCCTTTGTCAAAATCCATTCACATTCGACCCTACACAGTCAACATCACTGTCAAAATTCCCTCAGAATCCTGTTTTCAGGGTTGGATTAAATTTGCTATGAGCTGAACCAGCTTGGATTTGTGATTTGGGCATCAGAACCCAGGCATTTGAATCCCAGGAATCTGTCACCCGACTGGTTGTCAAAATCCATTTACATTTGAGCCTACGCAGTCAACATCATTACCGAAATTCTCCTAGCATCCTATTTTCAGGGTCGGATTAAATTCACGACCAGGCAAATCAGCTTGGATTTGTGATCTGTGTGTCAGAACCAATGTATTTGCAACCAAGGAATCCGTTGGCCCATTTGTTGTCAAAATTCATTTATATTTATCCCTATGCAGTCAACATCATTGCCAAAATCCCCCCGGAATTGTTACAAGAACAACCCTTTCTCGGCCGTCCCGACTCGGTAAGATGAGCGGGATTGGGGAGTGGCTTTAGGGAGTCGTCAATGAAGTTGAATAAAACACTAGGAGAGGTACAGAATAAACTACGTCCTAGCTACTGCTTAAATACTGTGAATGAAACCGTGTGATACTAACTACTATAATTACGACTACTATTGTCCCAGTGGTTACCACACATTATTGTTCTGTCTGTCATGCATCAACCGTTGCCTTTGCGCGAGGCGTAGCTCCACTATTCCCACATCAACGTCAACTCAACAATAAACATCTGTTGTCTGTTCCGTAACCATGTGTCTATGACTAAAAACATGCACTTCGTGTAGGGCGCCAAGTTCCCATGTCTTAAATAAGACCTAGAGGTACACACATGTCAAACATCATCATCCTCGGGAACTTCTTCAATCGTCGGCAGCGTCGGGAGGGCGGTATCACGTGGGTCACGTGTGGCGTTGTCACGTGCGTGGATCGGATCAAAACGCTTGAATCATGACAGGAATCATGTTTTCAGGGTCTGATCAAATTTGCAACCGACTGAATCACCTTGGATTCGAGATTTGTGAGACAGAAGCTGAACATTTGCATCCGAGGAATCCATTTAGCTACTCAGCAGGAAAATCCATTCAAAGACAGCCCTACGTAGTTGACATCATTGCCGAAATTTGCGACTGGCTGAATCAGCTTGGATTTGTGATTTATGGGTCAGAACCCATTCATTTGCAACCCAGGAGTCCATCGGCCAACCTTTTGTCAGAATCCATCCAGATTCGACCCTATGCAGTCGACATCATTGCTGAAAATCCCGCAGAATCCTGTTTTCTCAGTTGGATTAAATTCACAACCAGCCAAATAAGTTTGAATTTGTGATTTGTGCCTCATAACCCATGCATTTTCATCTCTGGAATCCATCCAACATCCCAGCAGTAAAATCCATTCACATCCAACCCTATACAGTCAACATCATTGCCCAAATTCCCCCGGAATCCTGTTTTCAGTCTCGGAATAAATTTGTGACAGGACAAATCAGCTTGGATGTGAGATTTGTGAGACAGAATTAATGGATTGGCATCCCAGGAATCCATCTAGCCACCCAGCAGCAAAATCCACTCCCATTCAGGCCTGGGCAGTCAACATCATTGCCAAAATTCCCCGGGAATCATGTTCTCAGGGGTGGATTAAATTTGTGACAGGCTGTATCAGCGTGGATTTTTGATTTGTGAGTCACAAGCTATGGGTTGGCATCCCAGGAATCCATCTAGCCACCCAGCAGCAAGATCTATTCACATTAGGCCCTACACAATCCACATCATGGCCAAAATTCCCTTGGAATCCTGTTTTCAGGGTCGGATTAGATTCATGACTGACCAAATTAGCTTGGATTTGTGATTTAAGAGTCAGAAGCCATGCATTTGCATCTCTGGAATACGCCACCAAAGTCTTTGTCAAAATTCATTTACATTTGACCCTACGCAGTCCACATCAGTGCCAAAATTCACCCGGAATCCCGTTTTTAGCCTCAGATTAAATTCACGACCCGTCTAATTAGCTGGGATTTTTTATTTGTGGGTCAGAACCCATGGATTTACATCCCAGATATCCATGTTAGCCACTAAGCAGCAAAATCCATTGACATTCAGCCCCAGCCAGTCAACATTATTGCTGAAATTTCTGCGGAATCCTGTTTTCAGGGTCGGATTGAATTTGTGACAGGCCAAATTAGCTAGGATTTTTTATAAGTGGGTCAGAGCCAATCCTTTCGGATGTCAGGAACCCGTTCAGGTACTCAGCATCAAAATCCATTCACATTTGCCCCTTTGCAGTCAACATCATTGCCAAATTTCCCCCAGAATCCTGTTTTTAGGGACGGATTAAATTCACAACCGGCATGAATCAGCTTGGATTTGTGATTTGTGGGACAGAATCAACGCATTTGCATCCAAGGAATACATCTAGCCACCCAGGATCAAAATCCATTCACATCCAGCCCTTCACAGTCAACATCATTGCCGAAATTCCCCTGTAATCATGTTTTCAGGGGCAGATTAAATGTGAGACGGGCCGTATCAGAGTGTGTTGGTGTTTGTGAGTCACAACCCATTGGGATCCATCTAGGCAATCGGTAGCAAAATCCATTCACATTTGGCTGTACACACTTAACATTATTGCCGAGATTGCCCCAGAATCTCGTTTTCAGCTTCCGATGAAATTCAGGATCAGGCAAACCAGGTTGAATTTGTGATTTGTGCATCAATACCCATGCATTTGCATCCCAGGAATCCGTCACCAACTCATTTTTGAAATCTATTTGCATTCAAGCCTACGCAATCAACATAATTACTGACAATCCCCCAAAGTCCTGTTTTTAGGGTCAGATTAAAGTCACCACTGGGCAAATCAGCTTGGATTTGTCATTTGCGAAGCAGCAGCCTCGCATTTCCATCCCAAGAATCCATCGGCCAACCTCTTGTTAAAATCCATTTATATTCGGCCCCACACAGTTGACATCATTGCCGAAATTCCCCCAGAATCCGGTTTTCAGGATTAGATTAAATTTGTGACCAGCGGAATGAGCTTGGATTCGTGAATTGGGGGTCAGTACTCATGCAGTCAACATCATTGCTGAAATCCCCCTGGAACCCTGTTTTGAGGGTCGGATTAAATTTGCAACTGACCGAATTACCTTAGATTTGTGATTTGTAGCTCAGAACCCATGCATTTGCATCCCAGGAATCTGTTAGCCGACTTGTTGTCAAAATCCATTTACATTAAGCCCTAGGCAATCAATATCATTGCCCAAATTCCCCTGGAATTCAGTTTTCAAGGTCAGATTGAATTTCCGACCAGCTAAATCAGCTTAGATTTATGATTTGGGAGCAGAAGCCTTCGAGTGGTATCCCAGGAAATTCCATTTACGTTCGGCCCTACACAGTCAACATGATTACCAAAGTCCCCTGGAATTCTGTTTTCGAGGTCGGATCAAATTTGCAACCAGCAGAATCAGCTAGGTTTTGTGATTTGCGAGTCAGAAGCCATGCATTTGCAACCCTGGAATCCAGCTGCTAACATGTTGTCAAGATCCATTTACATTCAACCCTACAGAGTCAACATCTCTGTCAAAATTCCCTTGGAATCCTGTTTTCAGGGTCTGATTAAATTTGTGAATGGTCGAATCAGCATGGATTTGTGATTTGTGGCTCAGAACCTATGCATTTGCATCCCAGGAATCCCTCACCCGACTTGGTGTTCAAATCCATTTACATTCGAGCCCACACAGCCAACAGAATTACCAACATTCCCCAGGAGTTCTGTCTTCAGGGTTGGACTAAATTCATCACAGGGTGAATGAGCTTGGATTTGTGAGGCAGAAGCCATGCATTGCAATCCTAGGAACACTTCAGCTGATTTATTCTCAAAATTCATTTACGTACGATCCTACACAGGATTTGGCCAGTAGTGAATTTAATCTGACCCTGAAAACAGGATTCCAGGTGAATTTTGGCAATGATGTTGACTGCGTAGGGCTGAATACAAATGGATATTGACTACCGGCTGGCCAATGAATTCTCGGGTCTCGGGATGGTAATGTATGTTGTCTGCCTCGCAAATTGCAAATCCAAGCTGATGCACCCGGTCACGAATTTAACCCAAACCTGAAAACAGGACTCCAGGGGAATGTCAGTAATTATGTTGACTGCGTAGGCACAACAAGTCGAGTGGCGGATCTCTGGGATGCAAATGCATGGGTTCTGAGCCACAAATCACAAATCCAAGCTAATTCAGCTGGTTGCGAGTTTAATCCGACCCTGAAAACAGGATTCCAGGGGAATTCTGACAGTTATGTTGACTGCCTAAGGTCAAATTTGAATGGATTTTGACAACAAGTCTGCTAACGGATTCCTGGGATGCCAATGCAAGGGTTCTGACCCACAAATCAAAAATCCAAGCTGATTCAGCTGGTTGCGAACTTAAAACAGGATTCCAGGGGAATTTTGCCAATAATGTTGACTGTGTAGGGTCGAATCGGAATGGATTGAGATGCTAAGTGGCTGGACGGATTCCTAGCACCCGAATGCATGGGCTCTGACTCAGTAATCACAAATCCAAGCTAGTATGGCAGTTCGCAAATTTAATCCAAGGCTGAAAACAGGATGCCGGGGCAATTTCGGCAATGATGTTCACTGTGTAGGGTCAAATGTCAATGAATTTTGCTGCTGGGTGGCGAAATGAATTCCTTGTATGAAAAACCATGGGCGCTGATGCGCAAATTATAAATTGTATTTGGTTCAGCGGGTGGGAATTTAATCCGAGGCTGCAAACAGAATTCTGTGGTAATTTTAGCAATGATGTTGACTGTGTATGGCCGAATATGAATGGATGTTGCTGCTTAGTGGCTAGATGGATTCCCGGGATACCAATGCATGACCTCTAACTCACAAATCACAAATCCAAGCTGATTTGGCCTGTCGAAATTTTGATCCAACCCTGAAAACAGGATTCCAGCGGAATGTTGGCAATGATGTTGACTGTGCAGTGTGTGGGGCCAATTGTGAATGGATTTTCCTGCTGAGGGGTGAGATGGAATCCTGGGATGCAAATACATAGTTCCTAGCGCACAAATTGCAAATCCAAGCTCATTGGTCATGTCAAGAATTTAATCGGACACTAAAAACAGGATTCCGGGGGAATTTTGCTAATGCTGTTGACTGCATAGGGCCAAATGTGGATGAATTTTAATCACAAGCAGGCCGACGGATTCCTGAGTTTCCAACACATGGGTTCCAACGGATCAATCAAAAATTCAAACTGATTCGGGCACTCGCGAATTTAATCCGACCTTCAAAACAGTATTCCGGGGAAATTTCAACAATGATGTTCACTGCGAAGGGTCGAGTGTAAATTGATTTTGAGAAGAAGTCGGCCGAAGAATTCCTGGGATGGCAATGCATGGCTTCGGCCTCACAAATCACAAATCCAAGCTGATTCACCTGGTCACAAATTTAATCCGACCCTGAAAACAGGACTCCAGGGGAATTTCCGCCACCTACTAATCCCGTTTATCTCCTCTTGTTAGAGGGGAAGATATGGTGTGTGTGCGCCCTCTAGTTGGAGGAGATAATCCGAATCCTCCCATGCTGCAGAATATGCTATGAAAATGCTGGAAACATGCTGCAGATCATGCTGCAGTGGACTACCCTGTTTCCCTGCCTCAAAATGTGGTGTGAACCTCATCCATATCCATAAAGTATGATAACTGCCAAGTTCGCTGAAGGAGAACGGCCAATATGGGCCCAAATAAGGGGAAAAACGCAAAATTTCCCTTTTCGGCGAAAAGCATAGTGGCCAAAAACGGAAATGTGTCAGCCTGAAGACTCTGAGACACCAAAAAATCCAAAAATAGAGTTGAAACCAAAGTTGTAGAGCCGCTTCGGCGGTCTCCGGCTGTCCAATCTGTTTCGCGATTAGTGCCCTGGTTGTGGTGGAAAACACGAAATATGTTTCGAGGTTTCGATATGATGTCCATGTTACTCTGTTTCCCTACTTCTCAATGTGACTCAGGCTACATCCACATCCACAAAACATGACAACTTCAAAGTTAAGGAAAACAACCAATCTGCACCCAAGCAATAGCAAAACCAAAGTATTTCCTTTTTGGGCAAAAAGCGTAGTGGCTAAAAAAGGAAATGTGTCAGCAAAATCAAAGTTGTAGGCCCAAAAAAGCTCTATCTGGCTGTCCAATCTGTTCTGTGATCAGCGGTCTGGTTGAGGTGCAAAATGCAAAAACATTCCCAAACATGGCGATAAATAGCAATAAAATATTCATTTAAACTGATTTGGGTGATTGGAGAGGTCGTGGTGTCTAACCCCATGAGACATAATACCTTACAGTCAAAGATAAGGATAATCTGCTCTTTTTGGGAAAGATAAACTGATGGTATGAGTATCATAATTATCAAAAGTTATTCAAGTTAGCTGGGAGTAGCCCCTATATAGACCACTCTGAGCTGATGTATCAGATGTCTGTGCTGGTAGTGGACAGTGCAGAAGGTGGAGCCTGTGATCTTAGCTTGGACTGATTTTTTCTAGCAATTTTCGATTTTTTTGCTATATTATATCAGGAATTTCCTTTTAGGGTCAGTGCGACTCATTTGAGTTGAGAAATACAATAATTGTTGATTTTTTTTCTTGAGTAATTTCCTTTTTGGGAAGGGATGCCTGCCGCTGATGGCACTGATGTGTAGCTTACTTAAGGACATACCTCAAGTGCTACAAGTCCACTGCAGCATGATCTGCAGCATGTTTCCAGCATTTTCGTAGTGTATTCTGCAGCATGGGAGGATTCGGATTATCTCCTCTAACTAGAGGGCGCACACACACCATATCTTCCCCTCTAACAAGAGGAGATAAACGGGATTAGTAGGTGCTTTCGGCAGCGATGTTCATTGCGTAGGGGCGAGGGGGAATGGATTTTGCGGCTGGGTGTTTATATGAATTCGTGGGATGCCAATGCATAGTTTGTGACTCACAAATCATAAATCCACACTGATACGGCCTGTGGCAAATTTAATCCGCCCCCGAAAACTGGATTCCGAGGGAATGTTGGCAATGATGTTGACTGTGAAGGGCTGGATGTGAATGGATTTTGATCCTGGGTGGCTAGATGTATTCCTTGGATGCAAATGCGTTGATTCTGTCCCACAAATCACAAATCCAAGCTGATTCATGCCGGTTGTGAATTTAATCCGTCCCTAAAAACAGGATTCTGGGGGAAATTTGGCAATGATGTTGACTGCAAAGGGGCAAATGTGAATGGATTTTGATGCTGAGTACCTGAACGGGTTCCTGACATCCGAAAGGATTGGCTCTGACCCACTTATAAAAAATCCTAGCTAATTTGGCCTGTCACAAATTCAATCCGACCCTGAAAACAGGATTCCGCAGAAATTTCAGCAATAATGTTGACTGGCTGGGGCTGAATGTCAATGGATTTTGCTGCTTAGTGGCTAACATGGATATCTGGGATGTAAATCCATGGGTTCTGACCCACAAATAAAAAATCCCAGCTAATTAGACGGGTCGTGAATTTAATCTGAGGCTAAAAACGGGATTCCGGGTGAATTTTGGCACTGATGTGGACTGCGTAGGGTCAAATGTAAATGAATTTTGACAAAGACTTTGGTGGCGTATTCCAGAGATGCAAATGCATGGCTTCTGACTCTTAAATCACAAATCCAAGCTAATTTGGTCAGTCATGAATCTAATCCGACCCTGAAAACAGGATTCCAAGGGAATTTTGGCCATGATGTGGATTGTGTAGGGCCTAATGTGAATAGATCTTGCTGCTGGGTGGCTAGATGGATTCCTGGGATGCCAACCCATAGCTTGTGACTCACAAATCAAAAATCCACGCTGATACAGCCTGTCACAAATTTAATCCACCCCTGAGAACATGATTCCCGGGGAATTTTGGCAATGATGTTGACTGCCCAGGCCTGAATGGGAGTGGATTTTGCTGCTGGGTGGCTAGATGGATTCCTGGGATGCCAATCCATTAATTCTGTCTCACAAATCTCACATCCAAGCTGATTTGTCCTGTCACAAATTTATTCCGAGACTGAAAACAGGATTCCGGGGGAATTTGGGCAATGATGTTGACTGCATAGGGTTGGATGTGAATGGATTTTACTGCTGGGATGTTGGATGGATTCCAGAGATGAAAATGCATGGGTTATGAGGCACAAATCACAAATTCAAACTTATTTGGCTGGTTGTGAATTTAATCCAACTGAGAAAACAGGATTCTGCGGGATTTTCAGCAATGATGTCGACTGCATAGGGTCGAATCTGGATGGATTCTGACAAAAGGTTGGCCGATGGACTCCTGGGTTGCAAATGAATGGGTTCTGACCCATAAATCACAAATCCAAGCTGATTCAGCCAGTCGCAAATTTCGGCAATGATGTCAACTACGTAGGGCTGTCTTTGAATGGATTTTCCTGCTGAGTAGCTAAATGGATTCCTCGGATGCAAATGTTCAGCTTCTGTCTCACAAATCTCGAATCCAAGGTGATTCAGTCGGTTGCAAATTTGATCAGACCCTGAAAACATGATTCCTGTCATGATTCAAGCGTTTTGATCCGATCCACGCACGTGACAACGCCACACGTGACCCACGTGATACCGCCCTCCCGACGCTGCCGACGATTGAAGAAGTTCCCGAGGATGATGATGTTTGACATGTGTGTACCTCTAGGTCTTATTTAAGACATGGGAACTTGGCGCCCTACACGAAGTGCATGTTTTTAGTCATAGACACATGGTTACGGAACAGACAACAGATGTTTATTGTTGAGTTGACGTTGATGTGGGAATAGTGGAGCTACGCCTCGCGCAAAGGCAACGGTTGATGCATGACAGACAGAACAATAATGTGTGGTAACCACTGGGACAATAGTAGTCGTAATTATAGTAGTTAGTATCACACGGTTTCATTCACAGTATTTAAGCAGTAGCTAGGACGTAGTTTATTCTGTACCTCTCCTAGTGTTTTATTCAACTTCATTGACGACTCCCTAAAGCCACTCCCCAATCCCGCTCATCTTACCGAGTCGGGACGGCCGAGAAAGGGTTGTTCTTGTAACAATTCCGGGGGGATTTTGGCAATGATGTTGACTGCATAGGGATAAATATAAATGAATTTTGACAACAAATGGGCCAACGGATTCCTTGGTTGCAAATACATTGGTTCTGACACACAGATCACAAATCCAAGCTGATTTGCCTGGTCGTGAATTTAATCCGACCCTGAAAATAGGATGCTAGGAGAATTTCGGTAATGATGTTGACTGCGTAGGCTCAAATGTAAATGGATTTTGACAACCAGTCGGGTGACAGATTCCTGGGATTCAAATGCCTGGGTTCTGATGCCCAAATCACAAATCCAAGCTGGTTCAGCTCATAGCAAATTTAATCCAACCCTGAAAACAGGATTCTGAGGGAATTTTGACAGTGATGTTGACTGTGTAGGGTCGAATGTGAATGGATTTTGACAAAGGGTAGGCCGACAGAGTCCTGGGTTGCAGATGCATGGGTTCTGCTTTGCAAATCACAAATCCAAGCTGATTCAGCTCATAGCAAATTTAATCCAACCCTGAAAACAGGATTCTGAGGGAATTTTGACAGTGATGTTGGCTGTGTAGGGTCAAATGTGAATGGATTTTGACAAAGAGTCGGCCGACGGATGCCTGGATTGCAAATGCATGGATTCTGATGCACAAATCACGAATCCAAGCTAGTTCGGCCGGTCACGAATTTAATCTGAGGCTGAGAACAGGGTTCCAGGGGAATTTCAGGAATGATGTTGACTGTGGAGGGTCGAATCTGAATGGATTTTGACAACAAGTCGGCTGACAGATTCCCGGGTTGCAAATGTATGGGTTTTACACCAAAAATCACAAATCCAAGCTGATTCAGCTGGTTGCAAATTCACTCCAATCCTGAAAACAGGATTCCAGCATGATCTTGGCAGTGATGTTGACTGTGTAGGGCTGAATGTGAATGGATTTTAATAATAAGTCAGCTACTGGATTCCTGGATTGCAAATGCACGAGTTTAATCTAATTTAATCCGACCGTGAAAACAGGATTCCAGGGAATTTCGGCAATGGTGTCAACTGTGTAGGGTCAAATCTGAATGGATTTTGACAACAAGTTGGCTGAAGGATTCCTGGGTTGCAAATTCATGGGTTTTGACCCACAAATCACAAATCCAAGCTGATTCAGCTGGTCGCAAATTTAGTCCAATCCTGAAAACAGGATTCTGCTGGAATTTTCCCAATGATGTTGACTGCATAGTGTCAAATGTGAATGGATTTTGACAACAAGCTGGCCAACAGATTCCTGGGTTGCAAATGCATGGCTTCTGACCCCGAAATCACAAATCCAAGTTGATTTAGCCACTCACAAATTTAATCCGACCCTAAAAACTGGATTTCCAAAGGAGTTTCAGCTAAGATGTTGACTGTGCACGGCTGAATGTGAATGTATTTTGATAATGAGTAGGTTGATGGGTGCCTGGGATGCCAAATACATGGGTTCTGACCCACAAGTCACAAATCCAAGCTGATTTCACCCCTCAATTTAAATCCAATCCTCATTGTGGCTGATTTAGTTCTTAGATATGTTATGTATCACATGTGGTACTAGTCATGCATACCATCTTACAATGTTACCACCACCAAATGGTGGTATATACCTTCATTTATCATGATGTGTAAATATGTACCTCACAAAAATGTGTGCCAAATGAGGATATATGGCTAGATTAAATATGTGAGAGTGGCCTTGACTAGTACCACATGTGATACATAACATATCCAAGAATTAGCTCAATTGGTGCACTACTCCTATTGCTACAGCGTTCCTAGCGGAAACCAAGAATTTTCGGTGAGAATTCTATTACATAAAGATATCAAAAATACCGGCATTGTGGCGACTGCGGATTTTGAATGTGATTCTAACGCACTCGGTCTCAAGAGAATCCAACTAGAATTGAGCTCAGGAGAGTGTTCCTGGCAAAAAAAAAAAATTTTGCCTGCCCTATGTTCCGCAAAAGGCTGTAAAGTTCCAGTGAAACATAGGAACATTATTTCAAAAATTTCACCTTGTTTTCAAGGAAAAATGTAGTTGAAAATGTTTCAAGTTTTTCACCTAAGTTTAGAGCTGAAACTAATGTGTAAATTGTGAATCGGAATCTTACTTGCCATATCTTTTTGTGAAAATTCTTGAATAAACTGCCTTTGTGGAGGGGTGAAAAACTTGAATTTTGTATTTCAAGTTTTACACCAGTCTTCCTGGAGATTTTTCACAAGTTTTTGTGCTCTGTTTGGAGCTGAAATCACAGTAAAGTTTGTTTTGAATTTTTCACCATCATTTAGGGCCTTGAAACTGGGTGAAATATTGGTATTACTTTTCAAAATAAACTCATCACCTTTAATTCAAGTTTTCAACCTCAATTTTCAGGATCTTTTTCACTGAAAATGTTTCAAGTTTTACACCACATTTTCTTACTAGTTTGGTACATTGTTTTTGAGTTGAAATTGCAGTGAAAATTGTTTTGAATTTTTCACTGTCCTCTAGGCTCTTGAAAAGGGGTGAAACATTGATGTGAATCTTCAAAACAAATTTATGAATATTATTTCAAGTTTTTAATATTCATTTTCAATCTAGTTTGTGCTGAAAATCAAGCTGAAACACTCGAAATATTTCCGGTGGAAAGAAGAGTGAAAAACTCAAATAAATTTCCACTCAAAACTTGAGTGAAAAACTTGAATATTTCAACCAGTGTGAAATTAAAGGTGAGAATCGGTGGCTGGAAACCAGATGGGTTGCCAACTTACGAGCTGTTGAACTTATGAGTCGGTGATACATGGATTTCAGTTTGGGCCTAGAAAACATTTTTGAATCACTTATCAATGATGCTGCGAATATATGTAGAGCAATTGTAACAAGTTGCAAGAGCGTGGAGGCACAAAGCATCCCTGAGGTTACAATTACGAGTACTTATGTAATCGTTCGTAATAATCTGGTATGCCAAGGTTTTGAGTTCGTGTCAATGCCTGTAGCATTTATTTGAAGTACACAAAATAGTGGCTGTGCTTATTTTCATTCCATTTTTGTGACCTCAGTAATCGTAACTGATGTTTTTAGTGGCTGTACAATTTTTCATTATGTAATGGAATCCGATTTCGTTCTCCTCGGCATACATTCCTTTTTCTGGTCCCTAAATTGTGTTTCTTTCAATGCATACCAATGCAGGTAGCCAGTTTATTGCTTTGCATAACCTGGTTCATCAGCTAAACAGAATCTCTCTGGCAGGTATGGCACCATCTGGCGGTGTCTGGCAGGTCTGGCCCGTGTGGCTGCCACACCAACCAGATTGGCCACACCAGGTCAGAATTTTTTACTTGCCATTTTCACAACTTAGTGCCATTTTTTGTCTTGGTGTCATTTCTGTCCATGAGACTTTCGGTTTGTTGGTATCGTACCTATATGTACACATAAAATCTTGTCAGAGTATCCAGGTGCGAAGCCTAAGCTGAGCCAAAATGAAATAAAAGCAACTCGCAAGAATTCTGGGTTCTTCGCAGCTCCAGGAGCTTGTTTGGTGCAAGCAGATTTCCCTGCGCAACCCTTCTGTATATAGAGGCACGGTCATAGGTGAGCGTAGATGTCGCGGGATTCACGGGTCCCCATCACAAACCAGGCACCTAAGTCCGTGCGCATCACACGTGTCTCGGCAAAGATCGTTGATTTTGATGGGTAACTTCTCTCTTTCTCCCACCATCCTCGAGCATCGCGCGTGGCTCCGCCTCGTCCTCAACACCCCCGAACTCGCAATAGGCGACTGCCACCCAAGTCCCGACCCCCCCAAATTACTTCCGTGATCAACCTCTGACTCGGCTATGTCTCAAGCTCTCAAGATTCAAGTACGTGTAGGCTGGTGGAGGCCGATCTCAAGTCAGACAGTGTCTCTGGGCTATACCTAAAAAATCTCGCGTCCGCAAGATCCTTGCTTCAAGGCCTTAATTCCTGGCGCTCCCCTCGGGCCAATTTTATATGAAAAAATTCGTAGGTCACACGGGTCCCAGGCCCGCATACGAAAGGATCAATTTGTATGCGGTGTCACGTGCCAAATGGTCCTACGAATTGAAGGAAATCGAACAGTAAGTCAGTTTGACTGACCCGCTTGAAATCCTTGCCAACCATTACCATAGCATCTATTCTTAACCTTAGCCCTCACCATGGAATTGCGGTTTTGCTCCTCGTTTTCCTTGCGGCCACTTCATGTAAATATTACTCACATTCTGTCCTCCATACTGGAGCCCTTTCGAGCCAATGGCTCAGTTGGACGAGATCCTCCATTGGCTAAGCCCCTAATATATATTATAGACCACCATTTTCTTCTCTATCACCTTCATTAGCTCCCTGTGGCCCTGGCTTTCTGCATTTATGGATAAACCTTCAACACCACTCACCCCGTATGTAACTCGACCGCACTGGCTACCAAAACATATTTGCACTGGTATACATTTGGTGCTCGGCAGATTTCTGTGCACAAAGACAGAAAAGAAAATCTGTACTCGTCCTGCCGCACACAGCATCGGCCTTACCCACTAAGTTGTAAGATTGAATACTACTCAGGCTCCAAACAAGTGTTGGCATATGGGGTTCTCGGTGTTCAGGGAAGCAAAAAGCTTGTGGGCCAAAAGTACTTGTACTCCAAAAAAGTGTTGGTGTATGGGGTTCTCGGTGTTCAGAGTAGTAAATTGATCCACACAAATTGTGGGGCTAAAATATCAAAGAATAGACGATATTCCAATGTGTTACCCACTTTCCATAAAGGCAATTTTGCAGATATAGCCAATTTTTGCCAGAATCAAAATCTTTTTTTTTTTCGGGGTGGCATGGGAAAATTTGACTTGCATGGTCAAAATGGGGTAATTGAGTGGTGTCAAATAGCACTGGGAACCATAACAATACCTTATGATTTGAGGCCACGATCATGGGCAGAAGATGACTGTTTTTGGTGGTTTAATATCTTCTATTCTCCAATATTTTAGGCCCACAATTTGGTTGGAGCAATTTGCTACCCTCACCGCCGAGAACCCTATACACCAACACTTATTTGGAGCAGGAGTACTTTAGCCCCTCATTCTGATTGCCATGTAGAACAACCAAAAGAGACAACTAAAAGATGGTGAGGCCTCCAGGACGCAGAGCACACTGAACATTTGGTCGCATACCCAGGGCAGCGTTTACAACCCTGTGAGGGGGTCAAATGTTTGGTTCCTTGTCAGAGTATGAGTGAATGTATGTTTATGGGTAAGTGCACTCGAAAACGAGAACGCAGGCAAAAGAAAAGATGGACAAAACTTGAAACCAAAAACACAATTCGGTGAATGGACTGAAAGAAGTGCCAATGAGAGGATGGGTGAAGAAACCAGATCTGAAAAATAAAGGACTAAAGATAAAAGAACAGCAGGACAACAGGGACAAGTCAATGGACCAAATATCAATCAATGCAGAGCCATCGTCCGATTCAATCAACATGCCCCAACCTGACCCGACACGGTGAAAACCTGTTTCACCAACGAACCAACAATTCGGATAAATAAAGACTCAAACGAGTACCATCACAGAAAAGAAAAAAATCCAGATGTGAATAAAAAACAGACAGACAGACAGAAAAAAAGAATGATGATGAAACAAAAAACAAAAACAAAAACACAGATCAAACCAAATGTTCTGATAGCTGCTAAAGTTGCTTGGCAAAATTAACTTAGCGTGCCAAAATCACTTTACTTTGCTTACAGCGGGCAAGGAAAATAAAATTAACAAAAGTAACTTGTACTGAATGGGATGCCCTCAACGTGGGATTATAAGTCCGAAATGTTGTCTTGCGACACGGGATGAGAAGACACCACTGAAAGAGGGGATTGGTTAAAATCCCAAGTGTGAACAAGGCCATGATCCCAAATGCTTTGATAGGGCTGCAACCAGATGAAGTAAGTGCCGATAAGGGGTTGGGAGGCCTCACAATCTAGATAGTGATGGAAGACAGTACAAGTCAGACGAAGGTCAGGGCAGGAGGGGGAACCTCGCACTTGCTGGAGAGGGGAACACAAGGGAAGGTGAGCAAGACAAGGATGGGCGACAGAGGAAAAGCACACACCCGCTGGAGGCAGAAAGGTGAGGGAAAGTGAGCAAGACAAGAATGGGCGACAGAGGAAAAGCACGCACCCACTAGAGACGAGGAGGCGAGGAAAGTGAGCAAGAGAAGGATGGGTGACAGAGGGAAAGCACACACGTCCTGGAGACAGGAAAATGAGGGAAGGTGAGCAAGACAAGGATGGGTGACAGAGGAAAAGCACGCACCCGCTAGAGACAAGAGGGTGAGAGAAAGTGAGCAAGATAAGGGTGGGCAACAGAGGAAAAGCACGCACACCCTAGGGACGAGAAGGGAAGGGAAAGTGAGTAAGACAAGGACGGGTGACAGAGAGAAAGCACACACAACCTAGAGACAAGAAGGCAAGGGAAAGTGAGCAAGACAAGGACGAGAGACAGAGGAAAAGCACATACATCCTAGAGGCAAGAAGGGAAGGGAAAGTGAGCAAGAGATGGACAAGGAACAGAGGGAAAGTACGCACTTCCTGGAGACGAGAAGGCGAGGGAAAGTGAGCATGACAAGGAGGGGTCACAGAGAGAAAGCACGCACACCCTAGAGATGAGAAGGCGAGGGAAAGTGAGCATGACAAGGATGGGCCACAGGGGAAAGCACACACGCCCTAGAGATGAGAAGGCGAGGGAAAGTGAGCATGACAAGGATGGGCCACAGGGGGAAAGCACGCACGCCCTAGAGATGAGAAGGCGAGGAAAAGTGAGCGAGACAAGAACAAGTGATAGAGGGAAAGCACACACAACCTAGAGACGAGAAGGCAGGGAAAAGTGAGCAAGACAAGGACAAGCAACTGAGGGAAAGCACACACTTCCTAGAAGCGAGAAGGCGACGGAAGTGAGCAAGACAAAGACGGGTGACAGAGGGAAAGCACACACCCGCTAGAGACGAGAAGGCAGGGGAAAGTGAGCAAGACAAGGATGAGCGACAGAGGAAAAGCACACACCAACTAGAGACAAGAAGGCGAGGGAAAGTGAGCAAGACAAGGATGGGCGACAGAGGCAAAGCACGCACTTCCTACAGACGAGAATGCGAGGGAAAGTGAGCAAGACAAAGAGGGGTGACAAGGGCAAAGCACGCACCAACTAGAGACAAAAAGGTGAGGGAAAGTGAGCAAGACAAGGACGGACAACAGAGGGAAAGCACGCACATACTAGAGACAAGAAGGCAAGGGAAAGTGAGTAAGACAAGGACGAGTGACAGAGGAAAAGCACACACCAACTAGAGACAAGAAGGCGAGGGAAAGTGAGCAAGACAAGGACAGGCAACAAAGGAAAAGCACGCACCAACTAGAGATGAGAAAGCGAGGGAAAGTGAGCAAGACAAGGACTGGCGACAGCGGAAAAGCACGCACCCACTAGACAAAGGAAGGTGAGGGAAAGTGAGCAAGACAAGGACAGGCAACAGAGGAAAAGCATGTACTTCCTAGAGATGAGAAGACAAGGGAAAGTGAGTAAGACAAGCATGGGCAACGGAGGGAAAGCACGCACCCACTGAAGACAAAAAGGTGAGGAAAAGTGAGCATGACAAGGATGGGCAACAGAGGGAAAGCACGCACCAACTAGAGACGAGAGGGCAAGGGAAAGTGAGCAAGACAAGGATGGGCAACAGAGGACAGGCACACACTTCCTAGAGACAAGAAGGCAAGGGAAGGTGAGCAAGATAAGAATGGGCGACAGAGTGAAAGCATGCACCAACTAGAGAAAGGCAGGTGAGGGAAGGTGAGCAAGACAAGGACCAGCAACAGAGGGAAAGCACGCACATCCTACAGATGAGAAGGCAAGGGAAAGTGAGCAAGACAAGGAGGGGTAACAGAAGGAAAGTACGCACTTCCTAGAGACGAGTAGGCGAGGGAAAGTGATCAAGACAAGAACAAGTAATAGAGGGAAAGCACACACAACCTAGAGATGAGAAGGCGGGGAAAGTGAGCAAGACAAGGACAAGCAACAGAGGCACAGCACACACCAACTAGAGACAAGAAGGCGAGGGAAAGTGAGCAAGACAAGGATGGGCGACAGAGGCAAAGCACGCACTTCCTACAGACGAGAATGCGAGGGAAAGTAAGCAAGACAAGGATGAGCGATAGAGGAAAAGCACGCACCCACTACGGGCGAGAAGTCAAGGAAAAGTGAGCAAGACAAGGATGGGTGACAGCGGACAAGTGCGCACCTGCTAGAGACGTGAAGACGAGGGAAAGTGAGCCAGACAAGGACGAGCGACAGAGGGAAAGCACGCACCCGCTAGAGACGAGAAGGTGAGGGAAAGTGAGCAAGACAAGGACAGGCAACAAAGGAAAAGCACGCACACCCTAGAGATGAAAAGGCGAGGGAAAGTGAGCATGACCAGAATGGACCACAGGGGAAAGCACGCACACCCTAGAGATGAGAAGGTGGGGGAAAGTAAGTATGACAAGGACGGGCAACGGAGGGAAAGCACGCACCTCCTAGAGAGGAGAACGCGAGGGAAAGTGAGCAAGACAAGGAAGGGCAAAAGAGGGAAAGCACGCACTTCCTAGAGATGAGAAGGTGAGGGAAAGTGAGCAAGACCAGGATGGGCGATAGAGGAAAAGCACGCACCCACTACGGGCGAGAAGTCAAGGAAAAGTGAGCAAGACAAGGATGGGTGACAGCGGACAAGTGCGCACCTGCTAGAGAAAGGAAGACGAGGGAAAGTGAGCCAGACAAGGACGAGCGACAGAGGGAAAGCACGCACCCGCTAGAGACGAGAAGGCGAGGGAAAGTGAGCAAGACAAGGACAGGCAACAAAGGAAAAGCACGCACCCGCTAGAGAAAGGAAGGCAACGGAAGTGAGCAAGACAAGGACGGGTGACAGAGGGAAAGCACACACCTCCTGGAGACGAGAAGGCAAGGGAAAGTGAGCAAGACAAGGATAAGCGACAGAGGAAAAGCACACACCAACTAGAGACAAGAAGGCGAGGGAAAGTGAGCAAGACAAGGATGGGTGACAAGGGGAAAGCACGCACATCCTAGAGACGAGAAGTCGAGGGAAAGTGAGCAAGACAAAGAGGGGTGACAGGGGAAAGCACACACCCGCTAGAGATGAGAAGGTGAGGGGAAGTGAGCAAGACAAGGATGGGTGACAGAGAAAAGGCACGCACAGCCTAGAGACGAGAAGGTGAGGGAAAGTGAGCAAAAGAAGGACGGGCAACAGAGGGAAAGCATGCACATCCTAGAGACGAGAAGTCGAGGGAAAATGAGCAAGACAAGGACAGGCACCAGCGGAAAAGTACGCACTTCCTAGAGATGAGACGGTGAGGGAAAGTGAGCAAGACACGGACAGGTAACAGAGGAAATGCACGCACATACTAGAGACGAGAAGGCAAGGGAAAGTGAGCAAGACAATGGCAGACAACAGAGGAAAAGCATGCACTTCCTAGGGATGAGAAGGCGAGGGAAAGTGAGCAAGACAAGGACATGCAACAGAGGAAACACACACTTCCTAGAGACCAGCGGAATTGCCTCCAGTTAGTCTACTCGTGTCATTCAATGTTGGCCTGCCACACACTTTTACTTTCATTAATATGCTTGAAATTCCCCCCATCCTTTGTTTATCAGTACCTTTCTGGAAGATCATTAATTACTTTGCTCTCTCTCTCGTCTCGTGTTCTCACCTCCAATAGCCCCCACCCCACAGTGGCCACATCAATGAACACCGGCCACAATTCTCTTTCCCAGACATCCCCAGCTGCCTTCTCCACCACCTGACCAAACATGTTCCACATCCTCTCATCCTCCCATGTCTTCTCTTCCGCATGTTCCCACGCTTTTCTCAAGTGTTTATGCCAATGCCAAATACAATACTCCCAATAGACATCTGACTCGGTCCCTCCCTTGACAATGACCTCCATGCAGCTCCTTGCTGTCACAAAGTGTGCGTGGCCTGTGTGTATTCGAAATTCAGCAGGCGCATGATCACTTGTGATGTAATCACGAAAGGACTTGTGTGTCTGTGGTCTTGCTTCCTCAAATGATGCAGTTGTGCCTGGAATCAAGACACTTCGCATCTGACGCAGGAAGTTGGCAACATTAAAGTCATCCTCTGAGATATCACCCAATAACGCAGTGATTTGGCCAATGGTCAATGGCTCATCAAGCACAAGAATGGTCCCAATAACATGCCGAAAGTTGCGTAGTCGGTCCTCCTGCCAGTCTGTGTCCTGCTCCTGAACATCTATGTTCTCGAACGAGGTCAAAATGAGCCTGTATAGCTCCTCGAGCTGACCATCACCCATTTCCGTAAATTTTTCAAAGAGCTGGTTTCCATAGACCTTCCCCATTCCGGGCTTGCGAACCTGCTCCTTGATCCACTGAAGAGCAGTTGCAGCATAGTGAAAGAGGCCATCCGCTTTTTCAGATAACTTTGACACTTGGTAATCACTTGGCCATTTATCCCATTTCGGCCCTTTGGTGTTAATTTCCTGAAGCCTCGCAATAATGAAGGAGTGAACTTCATTCACAGATGACTCTGTCCCGAGAAGATACTGCTTAAACACCGAGAGCTCTAGGATTTCAGACTCGGAGATATG
The DNA here is from genome assembly GCA_014925785.1 of Mycena galopus ATCC 62051. NCBI lineage: Eukaryota > Fungi > Basidiomycota > Agaricomycetes > Agaricales > Mycenaceae > Mycena > Mycena galopus. Next base: position 225,887 of record WIQG01000138.1, read on the forward strand.
GGCCCAGTGCTCTGGTCGAGAAGTAATAACAAATCGGATGTTCTCAGGAAGGTGACAGTCCCTTGGTGCGATCAATGACAGCATCTCCTCTACGCTCTCAGCGGCATTCCTGAGCTCGTCCAGTGCGTCAATGAGAATAACGACCCTGTCATAGGATTTGCACATTTCCTGGATCGGAGCTAAAAGAAGTGCCTCTACTTGCTCTGCCAGGGAAGAAGGGAAGCCATCCTTCAATGCGGCATGGATGACGCGAGCGGCAGCCGGAGAAAATTCCGCGAGCTGCTTGGCAATAGTGGGAACAAGTTTCTTTGGATCAACTGTCTCGGGGATGTTGCGAGAGATAAAGAACTGAGCTGCGACTGGTGTGTGTGTCTTTCGAAGATTGTCGACAACAGTTGCAGAGAGGGTTGACTTGCCGCTGCCTGCTATACCCGTGATCCAGAAGATGTGTTCACTGTTGGAAAGCTGGGGTGATAGCCATTTCTCAATGTCCTCTTTGATTTGCACGCGAGTACCAGGTGCACAAAGACTCTTGCTCTGATCTGTAAATGTATGCTGTGCTGCAACGTGTTTGGCGAGCTTCTCCTTGATGAAATCGAGCTCCTCTTTGATAAGATTCTGGTTGGGCAGTCAGTTCTCAATTGGTGGAGACGGAATAAACAGAGCAGAAGAACCTTGCGCTGATCCTTAGCCTGTTCTACTCGAATTTTCAGGAGAGTTCTGGCCTGAAGGGAACCTATTTTAGAAATGTCCAAGTGCTGAGATGTCTGGTCTTACTGAGAACCTTTCCTTCGCCTGGGTGAACTGAGAGCGCCAGTCTCCCAATTCATGGTCAGATGAAGTATTTTTCCGCTACATGAGTTAAGAGCCCAGGAATTGGAGTGAGAACAATGAACGCACAACATGCTCGCTTGCCCATTTACAGATATCGTTCACTGCCGTACTATACATGTGTCAGTATCCATATAAAAATAAGGATATAAATGAAACGCACCAAATTGCCTCCAAGTCTTCTCTTGCATTGGGTTCCCCACCGGCAACCTCGACAAGAGTACGGATATACTCGATAGCCTCCTGAGCGAACTCATGTACCTCTTTCTGAATGCGTGGGACATTCTGAGCAACCAAGTTAGCAGATGGAATGGGGCCAAATTGGGATAGATAACGTACAATACCAAGCTGAACGATACTCAACAGGGCCTTCACAAGGGTTTTGGCAGGGAATGGGCTGTCTGGTATAAACTCTTGAATGGCTTCACAAGTCTTGGACTCCAAGGCGTCATGGATTTTTTCCGCGAGTTTCCTCCATTTAGAGCTTTCATGACCGGCGCCCCACGCTTGGAGTTGGGAAATAGAGTCGCCGTCGATGTTCCAAGCTTCCCACATGGGTGGAAGCGTGTGAGTGAACTCGAGATACGGGTTAATATGAAGATCACTACCAGGCTGAGACTGCGCAATATCCGGTATATCTGAGTCCAATCGTGAATAGCGGCAGGTCTGAGGTGCAACAAAACGCACCGGTATGAGCGGTATCACCTCCTTTCAATGAATCTTGCCCGTTATTGCCGTGGTTGGGCCCACTCTGAGGGTTAGGTGTTGAGACTAGGTTGAAGTACTCAGCAGTGGCTGTCAAGCGAACACAAAATACTCACTCGTAGCGCCGGGTGCCGATTCTTGCCTGGTAGACGGCGGTGGTGTCGAGCCTCGAGATGCCTGTCGTGAGGGGGTCGGACTTCCTTTCCTACCGAATGCTTTCTTGAGCTTTGAAGGGATTTTCTTGAGCCTGGTGAGCAATTTGGGCTTGGGATGGCCAGACATGGACGTGGAAAGCAAGGTGGAAAGGGCGTTACAACGTGGTCAGTTCCGAGTCCCACGTCACTCTGTGGCGCTTACAATAATCAATCATTCCAGGTCATCGGCGCATTATGGCTGCGGCCTTCGCACGCCCACCCTCATCCAGAAGCATCAGTGTACTTATCATGGGCTGCCAATATGCTAATGTACGCCCGAAAACATACCCGAGCATTCGCTGAGTATTCGACACAAATTCAACAGGTACATTCAAATTGGGGTGGCCCCGCTTGGGTCCAGCGTGACTAACAAGAAGTCCCGCATCACGCAAAGTTGACAGTGAGTGGCGCAGCTCATGGCCTGGTTAGAGGAGCATGATACACGAGTTTGGTGCTCGGGGAACACGGACCAGGATACCGGAATCTGGCGTGGCGGGGGAGGTAATGTATGTAATGAAAGAAGCGACGGAGTTTGTGGGAAGGCGTGTCTGATATGATTCCAGGGTTTTTAATCTCGTGCCCCCACGCTTTACCCGCGTGGGATTAATATGGGTATAGACGGCGCTAGGGAATGGATTAAAAAATTTGTCCTGGCGAGGTCTCACCATCGAGGCTGGCCAAAGGCTGAAGCCTAAGCCATGGGTGGTTGCTGGTCAATGTTGCTAACCGCGCCGACTTGAACTTGACTTGAACCTTGTTCCGATCGTTTACGGGATCACATGCCGTCAATCAATCGCATCAATAACGTCATCTGCAAGGTGGTCCACCCTTTTCAGCGTTCGAGCTGTCCTTCGCTCCGAGCGGCCACGCCCGCTGTACACCGGCTTCATTGCGCACACGCCCACATCCACTTATGGATCTGCGCCAACGCATCGGAATCATTGCACGCCGCCACGTCGACACTTGAACTGGCTCGGTTACGGTGTTTGTTGCATCAAATTTCCGTATATAGCCTAACCGTTTATGGTTACGCCAAATTGGGCGTAACCAGAAGCGGTAATAATCCCCGTGACTTCCGAATTGGGCGTAACCAGAAGCAGTAATACATTCTCGTGATCTCATAATTCTCACGATCTACTTTTCACATCATTTGCTTGAATCAACTTGTTTTGGCGCGATATTGCATATCCCTCCTTCATTTAAGGTGGAAAAAGATTGTATAAATAAGCCAAATCAGAAGCAGTAATACATTCTCGTGATCTCATAATTCTCACGATCTACTTTTCACATCATTTGCTTGAATCAACTTGTTTTGGCGCGGTATTGCATATCCCTCCTTCATTTAAGTTGGAATAAGATTGAATAAACAAGCCAAATGTAGCATATAGATACCATAATATTCTGTGCAGTGGGTAAATGTGAATACTTTAAACAAAACTAAATTCCCAACTGCAGTCAAAATATTGCTACTCGTCGCCAGTTCTGACCAATTGAGTCCACATTTGACATCTGGTTGAGCACTACTTCTTCCTTCACATGATCTTCTATTGCAATCCACACAAGGATTTTTTGCAAAGCTCGCGTCTGTTACTTCCTTTGCAATGCTGCTGTTTGCACTTGTGACATGTGCGCTTCTGCTGTTGCCTTGGAGGTTCAGATGCAAAGGGTGTGTTGGGTAGAGCTTCAGCTTCTCGCTTCCGTGAGGAACTACTCGCAGTAGATCTTGCACTGGTGATGGTGAAGCTACTTTCTTGTCTCAAATCCTCATCCATGTGATAGTTTCTTTCATCCAATGACTGTGCAAATTCAACAAAGCTGTTCACTTCTGTGGAAGAAGAAACCAATCCCGGTTGCTGATAATTATCCCAGGATGCAGGAAGCACAAGGGATTGTGCTGCGGACTCTTTGACATGTGCAGCTTGCAAGGTTGGTGGCAGTTGATATGCGCGGAATGTGGGAAGCACCTGTGGTGGGGAAAGCTCAGTGGTGCCGCCCTCCAAATGAAGCTCTGGTTCATTGCTGGGTAAAATGCCAGTGAAGTTGGGGTGATCTATTGGAACAGGTATTGCTGCCACAGTGTATGCTTCGGATCCGCGATTCTCACTCCGTAATTTCTTCTCTAGCACCTTTGCTTTGGGTAAAATCTGAGAGACGGAACTTTTCTCATTTGCAGAACGGAGCCATTTCAAATGATAGGACTTCAAATGGCTCTCAAGCTATAAATATTGGTGAGATCAGTTCAAGATAGCATTTATCAAACACACCTTGTAGAAGATGGTTTCCCCATTTGCCTTGCTATTCCATGTTCTAGCACCATCTTTGAAATTTGGTGGACTATTGGGAACATTGAAACCAGGAAATTCCTGCATCATCTGGGTAAACTGCATTTTCTCCTCAACCGAGTGAATAGCGATCCCAGCATATTTTGTTCCTTGTTGCTCAGCAAGATATGCGTGTTTGAACTTGGAATCTGTCAACAAATTATATGAAAGAATTCCAGCAATATCCTTAGTGTGCTCTGGAAGTGCCAAGATCCCAACTGTTTCATTTCCCGGAACATAGAGATTACTGTTGACCCAGCCTCAAAGGATTGGAGCATTAGGAACAAAATCTCGTGCAGACTCCAATGAAAGCTGTAAGCAATTAAGCACTTCAACATTGTAATGGCCCCGGTACATTTTTCCACTCCGATTGAGGGTTCCAACAATGAGATTGTGGATGAAGACATAGTCCTTGATCCGTGCAGATGCATGCCGAACTGATGTTCCAGACTTTGGCATTTGATCCCTGAGGTGTTTATGTATAGCACCTTCAGGGATGCAGGTACCACGCACACAGCGAAAAATCGGAAGGTTGGTCTTCTTTTCAATGTACATCTGATAATAAAGCTGAACCCCAGGTGGATCTGACAACAAGCCCAGTTTGATTGCTTTGAGCACATTCTTTGCATCATGCCAGGCCTGAGGGTTGAACAAAGGGAGGTTGGTTTTTGAATCTTTCTGAGGGCCATATAGCTTGAAAACCTCATTCACAGTTTCATAGAGTTTATCTGGAGGCGGTACAGTGCGTCTACAACGATGCCACAGCCAACGAGAATTGAATCGAAGTTGATGATCCCATGAGGAGTTCTGAGTTTTCAAATATGCTTCAATTTGGGCCTTGTCTTGCTCGTCAGGAATGAAAATAGCATCCCGTAATGCAATCCCAAATAATCGACGTAGTCCATGCTCTTTGGAAACTTTGACCCGAGCCATGGCATGCCAGATATCCATGATAACCCGAATCCTAATTTCCAAGGACCAAGTAGAAAATTCAGGATTATCAAGACGGTTCAGTGCTGCTTCTGATGTAGCTTGATCATGATCAACACCCAATGCATTTGAATCATGCTCGGGAGGAGCACCATCTATTTCATTCATCCAACTTGCAGCAATTTCGGAGACTCCATCAGACCTCTCTTGAAGAAAAACTACTAAGTCCTGGATTTCTGCTTCATGTGCTGCTTGTCGTGAAGGATCTTTTGGCAGAGGATTAATTGTAGCAGGCATTGGGGGCTCTGAGTTTCGGCGGAAAAGCTTGTTACGGACATAGACAATATCAAATGGAGTGGGACCAAATGTTTCAAGTGCCTGGTTATTGTGTAGTGGCACAAGAGCGGCTGGTACACACCACCTGATAATACCGCCACCCCTCAATAACTCTACCCCCCAAGACCCATTGAGAGTTATGGAGACGTGGCACAGCCACTGTACGGGTTTGGTGGCAGCTGCGGCACCCAGCGGTGGCAGAGCAGCCATGCCACCCAGTAAATACCTCCTATTGGTTGGTCGTTTTTTTCGAACAAACAATGCCACATATGCCACGGAACCGTCATGTGTGCCACAGAACTGCCAATTGGGCTGGATATTGTGCCATGGGTGCCATGAGGCCACTGACCCAGGGTCAGTAAAATTTTGTTACCCAAATAGTGCCATGGGTGCCACGAGACATTTCGACCTGGGATCAGTAAAATTTGTTACCAAAATAGTGCCATGGGTGCCACCAGACTTTCTGACCCAGGATCAGTAAAAAAATGTTGCCAAAAGTGTGCCATCGGTGCCACCGGACCTTCTGACCCAGGATCAGTAAAATTTTGTTACCCAAATAGTGCCATCAGTGCCACCAGACTTTCTGACCCAGGATCAGTAAAAAATGTTGCCAACGGTGTGCCATTGGTGCCACCAGACTTTCTGACCCAGGATCAGTAAAATTTTGTTACCCAAATAGTGCCATCAGTGCCACCAGACTTTCTGACCCAGGATCAGTAAAATAATATCACCAAATGTGTGCCATCGGTGCCACCAGACTTTCTGACCCAGGATCAGCAAAAATTTGTTACCAAAACAGTGCCATCAGTGCCATCAGACTTTCTGACCCAGGATCAGTAAAATTTTGTTACCAAAAGTGTGCCATCGGTGCCACCAGACTTTCTGACCCAGAATTAGTGAAATGTTTGAATTTTCCTTAGACCCGTTGATAGTTATCGACTGGTAGTGATAATTTCAGCTGTGCTGTTTGTTGCTTTGCTGTGGATGCCATTCCTTACTTCACCTATTGGTATGGAAAGCCGGATGTTTACACTTGTCAATCAGTTGATAAGTGCAACAAGCATGATGGGCAGACAGATTTGCTAATAAGACCAACGCCACTGCCCCTATCCCATTCTACTCCAAGTCTCCCTGTCTTCTGCTCAGACTCAAGTCTATGCTGAATGCATTGACTTAATATTTCAGGTGTTTTATTGACGCAGATTTCCCATAGCAATAGCGTGTGCTTCCAGGAGAAAGGCGCCTCCACTGTATCTGTGGACTCCATTGGCCCCATTGTATCAGGCTAATTCTTATAGTTATTTTTTCAGCCTACATTGTCTGTGGTCCCCAATGGAGTTCCAGGCAAATTAAATTATTATCAGCTGTGGATCACATTCTTTGAGATATATCTTCTGTATACCTGCATTGGTCCGCTGTTGGTGTCTAACAAACCAATGTATATACACTGTTCTTCCAAATACAGGTCTTCATCCATGAATCAAATTTTCTTTCCACATTCAGGCCCAATTCCCAACATATGGTGGTGTAGGAACAATATTTGGGGTATCATTGACTTCTCTCTAAATTCTTGGGGCTGCTGGAATGCTATACCCTTAGATCTGAGTGGGAATCTTTTTTTCACTCCCCCAAAAAGAAAGTATCTCAATTGCGACAATTTCAGAAGCTTAAACTGCCTACATGGAGGATCAAAAAATCAATTGAATATGGTGGATAATAACCACCATATTTCTGGATTTTTGCTGCTAGAGGTTCATTCAACTCATGCTGAACAACATATATTTCTTGAGCAGTCATGTGCCAATTGATGGGCAACTGTGGCTGTGTCTTGACATGTCACATGCTTTTCCAGTGGACCCATGCCATCTTTCTTCCTTCTCCTCCAGGCCCTCAAGGCTCTTCCAGCATTCTAATGAAAGACAAATTGCGCAAGTCCCAATCAAGCATGGGACTGTCATGTTTGCCACAGATGCTGGGTGGCATCTGCGGCACTGACCCCCAAATCCAACCAGCCATGGCACTGGTGGCACAGTAACGTAAAATTCATCAAATTGGGGTGATTTCTTTGGGGCTGACTCAGCTTTTTCTTCTTTCGCCACCATCTGCCTTTCTTGCCTCTGGGGGAGCCATGTGAATTAACCTCAAGCTCCAAGGTAAATCATATCTCTTCTGTCCATGTACTCCTGTTGGGGAACACAGACACCCATGGCTTTGGGTGGCCACTGAAATCTGTGCCAGGAACTCATGCCTGCCTTATTTTGTTGTTGTACTCCTGCCGGGGAACACAGCTGCAAGCTTTGGCAGGCTGCTGAGATCCGTGCTCAGAACTCGTGCCTGCCTTGCTGGGGAACACAGACACCCATGGGGTTGGCTGGCTGCTGAGATCACCTATGTGGTCTACAAACTTATTACGTTTGACCCCTCTTAGGTGCTTTCGTTTGGCTTGAGTGTAAGTACCTAAGAGGGCCTGCCTTCATGTCGACCATATCTTCTATTACCTCATTTTACTCCGGCCTGCCGCGGCTGCCAGCGCTATCACCAGCAGCGCGCCCTCGGCGCCTCCCGTCGTCTCCGCAATCAAACAAAATGCACCTTTTATTACAGGGTGGTGAGTGCAGCTCTTGGGGCGTGCGGTGGCACCCCTAAGGGGGCGCACTTCCGAACACTTCAAAGCCTTGATTAATTGTCAGCTTTTCCCGGTGAATAGCAGCGCGTTGGCGGCCTCTTGGTACCTCTTGCTTTTCCTGTGAATGGCGGGTGTGTTGCACCAAGCATCTCTGCCTTTTAAACCCCATCTCTGATTTCTTTTCAGTCACTCTGCTGTTTTCACCCTGCATGGCACATTCCATCATCGTCTCCGCCGTCTCCGAATCCCTTCCTGGCAACCGTTCGTTCCTATCATTGCCTTTGATGCTCTCTGAAATTGCGGTATCTTTTGAATCCCATATATTTTTGCCTTCAAATGAGCTGAATTTCTGCGCAATGCTGTCACCGGCGCCTCCACCTCCGTCTCCACCTCTGCCCAAGCTAAATATTTTTCTGCTGTTTCGATGCCTCCCGCTGCTGCTGCCACTGGCATGGGTGCCTTCGCCGTCGTCGGGGTGCGCGTAGAACACCTGCGGTCGCCGCTGTCCGTTGCTGCTGCTGCCGCTGGCGTGGGCGCCGCTGCTGCTGCCCGGGGTGCGCTTGCCGTCGTCAGGCTGCATGCGAAACCGCGCGCGCTCGCTGCTGTCCGTCGCCATGGCGTCGCTGCCACCGCCGTTGGCGTAGGTGCTGCTGCCACCGCCCGGGGTGCCCTCGCCGTCGTCGCGTAGAGCAGCACCGCACCGTGCTCGGTACCGTCTGCCGCCACGCCGTTGCTGCTGTTGCCGCTGGCGTGGGTGCTGCTGCTGCACGCAGCCCGACAACGGTGACGCTCGCCACTGTCTGCCACCACACCGTTGCTGCTGTTGCCGCTGTCGTGGGTGCTGCTGCTGCTGCCGCCCGAGGTTCCCTCGCCGTCGTCGGGGTGCATACAGAAGCACCTGTGCTCGCTGTCGTCCCCCGCCACGCCGTTGCCTGTATGGGTGCGTTGCTGCTGCCGCCCTGAGTACCTTCACCGTCATCGGGTGCGTGCAGAAGCACCCGCGCTTGCTACTGTCCGCCGCCATGCCACCGCTGCTGCTGCCGGGCAGCGTGAAGAAGCGCCGAAGCTCGTTGTGCATGACGTCGCATAGTCTTTGAGCGGCAGGTTTACCAGATGGAACAACAGACCTGTGGACCTGAAAAGGGACGAAGACCGGCGCCTCGTCATGGCACCTCCTCAACCCAATCCGTCATTTCCGTGTCTGGCGCAGCTGGCGCGTGAACATCGGGCTGGACATCGGTCTGGACGCGTGGGAGCTGTGACTGGGTGCGAGGAGCAGTCCGTTGGCCAAGACAAGAAGCGAAGTAAGTTCATTGCGGAGAGCGGCCTCTCTGGCATCACGTCCTAGGAACCACCAGAATGTGTTTGCGTTCGTTACCGCGTCGCCGGAGGGAGCTGGTATAGTGGCAACCGGAGCCTGACCCAACAGTAGGATGGTGAGCGCGTGTGGTTTTCGCCGTGGTCATGATAGTGAGGGAGACGGAGAGAGACGCGATGGAAGACGCATGGCCAATCCATTTGGGGCAAGAACGCGATCATTACAAATACAACCCTTGTTGACAGCTGTAGGCCGCCCTCTTAGGTGCTTTCGCCACTGACACCAAAAGTACCTAAGAGGCCCACAACGTAATGACTTCGTAGACTACTTGGCTGGCTGAGATCCGTGCCCGGAACTCGCACCTGCCTCCTTTTTTGTCGCTGTACTCCTGCTGGGGAACACAGGCACCCATGGGCTTTGGTTGGCTGCTGAGATTCGTGCCCGGAACTCGTGCCTGCCTTGATTTGTCGTTTTCTCTGCTCTTTTTCGTCTGTGGTGCTCTTCCTGGGGAACCCAGACCCTCCATGGTACTCCTGCCGGGGAACCATGTGCTGCCATCGAGATCTAAGCCCAGAACTCAACGGCAATGTCTCCCAATGAATGAGACCCACCGATGCCACCGATGCCACCCGTGCCACCCATATCTTGATTTGCATGTGACAGCCATGGATGCCATCGCTGACCCTCTTCCTACCAGGCTCCCCCACTTGGATTACTGCTACCGGGTTTATTGGGCTCCATGACGATGGTGGGCCGACAGGCTGCTGGACGTCTTTAGTTGAGTGGAAGGTGTGTTGCGCTGTATTCTCTCTTTTCTCCCTTGTCTAAGATGATTTCCTCCAACACTGCCCATCCCATTGTAGACTCGGACAGGAAGATCTGCCCTCTCTATGGCGGCATGCCCAACAAGGGCATTGTGACTGACATCCATGATGCTGCTGTCCACCCTCTGGAGGAGGCTCAGGCCACAGCCTACCTGAGTTATGAATGACTGGTACATGCACAGCACCTCCCTCCCTCCCTTCCCTAAAGGATTGCTTCTAGAGGAGATCATCTCATCTTCTGGGGCTTATCCTCGAGTTTCGCCCTGGCACCACTATTCTCATTCCCAGCACCGCCATCTTCCACTCCAACATACCCATTGCAGTGGGGAAACACTGGTACTCCTTTACTCAGTATACGGGGGGTCTCTTCCGATGGTTGAGCCCGGGTTCCAGATGGAGGAGGAATTTTTGGCGACACTTACGGATTCACAGGTGGAGGAGGAGCATTTGGGCTTGAAGTGGCAGCGGCAGGGGTGGCATTATTCTCGACTCTTGATGAACTGAAGGCTGAGGCGTAGCACATCCACTTTCACATGTTTTTCTTCAATTTAATATCATATTCCACCGATGCCACGAACTCCTTGTAAGAAATTGACCGAGTTTGTGAATCATGCCATGAGCGCCATGGAATAAACTGAGTGGTGCGATGAGTGCCATGTAAAAAATGGCTGGTGCCATCGGTGCCATCATATAATTTGGCTGTGACACCGTGATCCCGTAACTCGACCCGCCGTGATCACGTACTCGTCCCACCACATTTTCGCGTCGCATCTCATCTCAAGCCCCCAACCACTCAATCTGAATCGGCAGAATCAAAGTAACACATCACTTGGGTGTCCCCAAATATTTTTGCATTTTCTCTTTAAGCATGTGATGTGATATATTTTGAAACATTGAACAACCCAAAAGGTTCGCTACTTCCATATAGGTACCCCACCTCTTGACTCTTACCACGACACCAAATTTTCTCAACCTCAAAATTTCGATCCAGTTGACTTGGTAAGTGATCTCCTTGTCCCTCTGGCTCATTCTGAATGCCCTGCTGTCTATTTAGGATGCCAGAGAGGGAGAAACGCTCCCCAGTGCCACCAGTGCCATCATGTACCCCACCTGCCAGACGGCTTGCACAGGCCAAATATCATGAAAAGTATGTACACAGAGTCAGCTAACTGCAATCCATACTCATCTGCTGCAGCCATAAAGAAGAGGAAGCGGAGAAAAGTAGAATTCGGATGGCACGGTATGTGGCAACTAACATTGTTTAAGATATCTTCATGGAGGCTGGGTAGATATAGAGCCAGCATCAAGGCCGACCCTGAGCGTGTACAGGAGCAGAAGGACAGGCAAAAATGTGCCAACAAAGCCTACAGGGAGAAGTAATTGCATTGACTCGCCCTCTCCTACTTTGACTGACCCAATTAGAAATCGGAATCTTCTAGCATTCAAAAAACGGGAGAAAAGGAAGGAAGCAAATACTCAAAAGGGAGCTAAGCAGGGTTATCAGACGGAAGAAAAAAGAGATTATGCTTTGGAATATGCACTTTGGACCCACAGAAAACAGGACGAGCTCCAGAAAAAGGTTTCTGACGCTCTGTAGAGGAACAAAGATGGGTATGTGATGCACGATGGCCAGTAGCTTACAGACTCCTTGTTTACAAAACTCGTGGCATACGTAGCACCAGTGGCTGTGCCTCGAAAAAATAATTTGAGATCAAGCATTTTCGGTGGCAACAGTGGCATAGTCAAGGATTTCCAGTGGCACGGGTGGCACAGTACGCAACAAACAAATGGATCAAGCCCCGTGACCAATATCAACTTGTTCTTCGCTCTCAATGCCATTGCTCTATCCATGCTCACCACCCTTTCACACTGACCCCGGTGCTACCCAGATCCAAGCCCCTTCATTTTACCTTGTTTCTAGCCCCGCTGCCTTGGACAACCGCTGTGTCTACACCTTTTGGTGTGTCACCTTTTTTTTTGGGGGGGGCCAGCCCTGAGGGAGACACAAAAAAGGTCCAGTGCCCAGTGGATGTCCGAATATATCCCCTGGGGGTCCAGGTACTCATCCTGGGAGGCTTGCCTCCCGGCTTGGCATGCCTGCTACAGCACTGGGGAGCACACCCACCCTGCAAGCCCTGCAACCTCTGTGTGCCTGCAGCCTCCCCAGATGCCCATAAGCCCACCACACCACACCATCGCCGCCTGCACCCCACCTACTCCCAATGCAACCACTTCAGTTTCTCCCAGCACCATGTCGACATGCAGTGCCACCAGTGCCACCTGTTCAACCCTCAACCTCCAGGCCTATTCACACACCAACCCCTCCCAGGCTCCACCCTGCCCCTGTCGAGAGGGGTGTGAGCAGCCATTCATCCTCCATTCTCGATCAACTCCCCCCTCCCCTTGAGTGCCTCCGATGTCGGGCATCAACTCTGCAGACAATCCTCAAGTTGCCACCTATGTGGCAGCAGGCCACACCCTGGAGGAGGTAAAGGCTCTTTTTGGTGTTCACTATTCAGGGGAGGGGTTGATTTTGAAGGAGTATGCATATGATTCAGACAATGAATACTGGCAGGATCCATAGCTATCGTAGTCCAATCTTCTCACTCTTCCCTTCCTTTTTTATCTACTTCTACTTGTAACAATTTTTTTTTTGAATCAGATGGCATCCATGGCACACACTGAAGCAGACACTAAGACATTGGTGCTACCTGTGCCACCTGTGCCACTGGATGTTTGCATGACATCACTAGCACTCCAGGCACAATGATTGACATTGGTAAGCCAGGAATGATGTAAGTATCCATATTTGTTCTTGCCACCGACATTCTTTCCAATGCCAAAGGATAAGAACAAGACAAAGCCCTGGTCAACTATACCTTCCTGGGAGACTTGGACCTTCTCCAGAATCCTGATACTACTTCCTCCATCTGTGCCAGGGCAATACCTGCGGCCCATCAGCTCCTAGACTCATATTACAAACTCTAGCGGGCCAGGGAAGAAATTCAACGCCTGAACAAGGGCAGAGGATCCTGTATTGGCATAATTGTCGGGGTAGGTTTGATGATGTCCACTGGAAGTGGCTCCAGGCAACGAAGAACAAGCTGGGCCCTGCCTTCACAGGGACCCTTCAACCTGGAATCTGGGTGACTGCCACCAGTGCCACCGTTGCCAGATCCTGAAGAACAAGGGCCAGTGCCACCGATGCCATGGGTGGAGGAGCCTCAAACAACTGAGATGAACATTGATGAGCTCACAGGAGGGGAGCATGATGAAGGATCTCAGGACAGATGGCTTCTGGGTGATGAATCCAGTGATGAGAATGAGGGACCAGATGATGAAGGAGAGGAACTGTCTGCAGTATTAGAGGAAGTAGCATCACTAGGAGTTGGCAGATAGTTGGACTTGATAATAGGGTGGCACTGATGGCATGAGGACTAGGAGCTACTTCATCTAGACAATAAATGGATATTCCTCTCCGTGCCCTGCAAAGCGAGAATGCCACACACACCACTCTTTGCTGGAGGTTGTCTGACTGATCCTGGGTTTGATGGGGTGTGGCCCTCATGGCATTCTTTGACTTTTTGGATCCTGTGAAGGGATGGTTCATGGCACTGATGGCATTATTTAGGTAATATCCCCCCCCCCCCCCCCCTCAGAATTTTTTTTTTTCTGATCCTGGGTCAGAAGGTCCGGTGGCACTGATGGCACTATTTTGGTAACAAAGTTTCACTGATCCTGGGTCAGAAGGTCTGGTGACACCAATGGCACACTTTTGGTAACATTATTTTCACTTCAGGCTACCCCGAACCAGGCCTCCTTAGCATCAATGTGAAGTGTACGGGGTTAAGCCTAGAGGTGCCAGTTTTCATGGTTGCATCCAAGGCCTTGGGTGCATCCACGGCAGTGTGGGTGCATCCACATCCTTGGTTGTGTGGATGCATCCACACTATATTACCACCTGCGCTTGCGCAGCTCGTTTTGGGGATTTTGGGGCCCTGCAGGGGCTGTTTTGGGACCAGGGACCAGCCCCCATCTCAGGGCATGCTGTAGAAGCATTGCCATTGGCCTATTGGAGTATTACGACCTGCACTTGTGCAGCTCGTTTTGGGGATTTTAGGGTCCTGCAGGGGCTGTTTTGGGCTAGGCCGTACCCCCTCCTCTAATGTGTACGCCCGCACCCACACCATACCCCTTCCTCGAATATGCCCACGCCCGCACCATACCCCTTCCTCGAATGTGTACCTGCACTCACATTGCACCCCTTCCTCAAAATCTGCATGGTACCCCTCCTCTAATGTGTATACCCACACCCACAGTGTACCCCTTCCTCGAATATGCCTGCGCCTGCACCCACAGCCTACCCCTTCCTCAAATATGCTCGTGCCCGCACCTGCACCGTACCCCTTCCTCGAATCTGCCCGCACCCACACCATACCCCTTCCTCAAATCTGTACGCCCACACCTGCATTACACCCCTTCCTTGAATGCACCTGCATTGCACCCCTTCCTCAAATATGCCTGCACCTGCACGGTACCCCCTCCTCTAATGTGTATGCCTGCACCCACAGCGTACCCCTTCCTCAAATATGCTTGCGCCCGCACCCGCACCGTACCCCACTTCCTCAAATGTGTACGCCCATACCCGCATTGCACCCCTTCCTTGAATACGCCTGCACCCACACCGTACCCTTCCTCGAATGTGTATGCCTGTGCTCGCACTGTACCCCTTTCTCGAATGTGTACGCCTGCACTCGCATTGCACCCCTTCCTCAAATACGCCTGCACCTGCATGGTACCCCTCCTCTAATGTGTATACCCGCACCCACAGTGTACCCCTTCCTCAAATATGCCTACACCTGCACCGTACCCTTCCTCGAATGTGTACCCCCACACCTGCATTGCACCCCTTCCTTGAATACGCCTGCACCCGCATTGCACCCCTTCCTCGAATATGCCTGCACCTGCACAGTACCCCCTCCTCTAATGTGTATGCCCGCACTCACACTGTACACCTTCCTTGAATATGCCCGCGCCTGCATTGTACCCCTTCCTCAAATATGCATGCACCTGCACCACATTGAATCAGACCATAAAGCCTCTTAGGACTTCATATTATTGCTGGAATCTGCTAACATGGTTGCAACCATAGCAATCTCAGTCACACTTGGTTGCATCCATCTGTGTTTTGGATGCATCCATGATTTGCCTTGGGTACATCCACAATAGCTCCATGGATGCATCCATATATTCCTCATGGATGCATCCATATATTCCTCATGGATGCATCCATATATTCCTCATGGATGCATCCACTAATATCCCATGGTTGCATCCATCAGCTTCATTTTCAACCATGGATACAACCACCCTTACTGTGGTTGCATCCACAATATTTATTTTATACCGTGGTTGCATCCATGGCCTTTATTTTATGGTGTAGTTGCATCCACGGTTTTTAATTTCTACTGTGGTTGCATCCATGCCTTTTATTTATGGTGTGGATGCATCCACTTTAATATTCTAAGGCCGTGGATGCATCCATGGCTTTCATTTGAGACTTTGGATGCATCCACAGTTGAGCCAAACAAATTGTGGATGCATCCACCGCCTTATATTATTGAAGTGGGTGCATCCACTCTGAACTTCCTTTTTCGGACACGATGGGCTGTTGTGCTCTGTTGGGTTCGGCGGTTGAGATGCCACCTCACTTGTTTTTTGACCCAGTCCAGGTTCCTTTTTTTTCCCTTACACACTGAATTTTAGTCCATGACCCCTTAATAATATAAGTACACCGTTAAATATTTCCAAGGCCACGCTATTGTTTTTCCATAAATAATATCCATTCGGTGAAATCGACAAGTACAAGAACTAGTGTACTGAGCGTATACATGTGTAGCTAGGTGGCCCGCGAGGGCCCTAGATCTACCTGGTGTGTCGCTGGAGGAACAATTGTTAGTTACCGAAAAGCACCACAACGTTTAGGGCACTTAGCTTTTGGGGATGATGTACGACTCGTACGTCTGACCGTGGACAAAGCCTGAACTGCCGCGCCATTAACATTGCTTTCTTGTGACGAGAACCTCGAGCTTACATTCACGCGATATGCGATATTCAAAGTCGATCGAAGTCGATCGGTGGTAGCCTGCCCGCCCACTGTTACAAGGTTACAATTTTAGACTAGAAAATAAACCCTGCAAATTAATCAGTATCGGGTTGCGGCGCATGTATTCGGACTTACCGCCTCCAGCTCCATCCCAAGGCATTCAGCTGCGCCTCCACAATCCCGATCAACCCCGCAATCCCACCGCATTTCCATAAGTCAAATTTCTCTCTGTGATTACGGTGGCAGAATCTGCAGGGAACGAGGCCGGGCCAGGCGCCCAAGCGCTTCAACTCGATGTGGACGATCTGCTCTGTGCAGCTGAGTCCGGCCGCAGCAGACATATTCGAAGACAACTCACCGAACTTCTTCGCGTAGGGGACCTCTCAGTGAAAATCCAACCAATCCTGCTGCTCTCCGCGGCACTGCCTCATCCACTGGACCTTCCGAACCCGGGGCTGCTTCGAATAGCCGACTTTGACGACGTTGTTGACAGAGTAAGCGTACACCCCACCGACACCGTCGCTCGGGGACGGCGGGGCATTGAGCGCGTTAGTGAAGGCGCGACGGGATGGGATACTTCCGCCGGGTTAGTGAGAACTGAAACGCCCACCCGTACCTACCGGTTGCGACTATGGGTATGCGCCATAGGTCAATGGTGGTGGTGAGCGGAAGAGATGCGAAAGGCATTAAGCGCCCAAAATTCCGGCTTTTATAGTCCAAAAATCCGGGACGCCGGTCCAGGAGGTACAAGGTCGGGGTTCTCGATAGTTTTGCGGGTTAAGTTGGCGGAATTCAGTCGATGGGGGTGGTGAGCAGAAGAGATGCGAAAGGCGTTAAGCGCCCAAAATTCCGGCTTTTATAGTCCAAAAAGTCGGGACGCCGGTCCGGGAGGTACAGGTCGGGATTATCGAGGTTCTCGACAGTGGAGGTTGAGTTGCTTGTGTTATCCTTTTCCGGTCGCTCGTCCAGTGCTACTTATTAGGGAATTTGATGAGCGATCAAGGTGTTGATGGCCGATCAAAATGGCGGCCCTGTCCCGCCAGCTGCTTGTTGTTAGCGAATGGCACATTGAGGGAAATGCAAGACATAATACGGTCCCAGGGTGTCGGAGGGCCCTGTGAGTAAATTTTGCCTGCCAGGAAACGGCACATTGAGGGAGGTGCAGGACTTACCATACTACATAGTCCCCGGGATACGGAGGCCCTATGAATACAACTTTATGTGTCAGGAGGGAGCGGCGCATTGAGGGAGGTGCAAGACTTACCAGTCCCAGGGATGCCGGAAGGCCTTATCAATATAACTTGTTAAAAGAAATAAGCAGAAAATCCCACGTCCGAACCTCCGAATAATCCCGATCGCCCTCAAATATTTTCCAAGTCTAATAAAAATAAGAAAATCGTATATATAAAGTCATGAGCTATGTACAATCTAATTATATGACTATTCGGCTGAAATGTGAACGACCAGGTCGAATCCTCGAGGGCGAGCCGGTGCCCGCGAGGCCATGGCAGCGATCGCTTCGTTGACAAGATTGCATGCGGCTTGGGCTTGGCGAAGGGCGACTAATGCACCAATGGTGTCGGTGTGGGCCAGCTGCGCAGTGGAGGCCAGGAAGAGAGCCTTTTCCGTGGCTACGCGAGCCTCAGTGACGGCGAGAACTGCCGTCTTGGCCTCCGCGGCCATGATGGAGTCGAGGATGGTGAGTGGGCTGTCGTCTGCAGTGGCGGAGCACCCTGCAGCACAACATTAACATTTTTGACGCCAGGGAAACATAAAAAACGGGGCGACGTACAATACCCGAAGCCGGTTGGCTTCACGCGATACTGCAGCGAGCCCCCATATGTCAGCTCTCGCTTGACTGTAGGACGTCAGTGGCAAGGTACAACAATCAAATGCGAACGTACCATACGCGAGGGCACGAGGGCCGAGTAGTTGCTTCAAACCCCAGAGCACTGTGAAAATGTTGGCGGCACGCCATTGTAAAGGGCGGCGGGGCGGACGTACCAGTTTTTGCAAGCCGGGAATAATATTCTTCATTGTATTCGGCGGAACTCTTGTTGTCGTCGTCTGGGGGGAAACAATCATTAGCGACATGGAGAATAGACTCAATAATGGACACACGAGCAGCCATTTCAGCATGAAATTCGAAAAAAGTGTCCGCCCCGCGGGCGGCGCGCGCAGCGCGGGCGGATGTTGGCGAGTGACTCTTGCTCGTCTGCCGGTTGCGGGTAAGGCAGCGGGGAGAGGTCGCCAGTAGGAAGATCTGGGTGACGCATGACGAGTACAAGGTGCTGGTTGGGTCGGGTTTGATTTCGTAGTTGCCGCGCCCGCCGTTGAAGGGGAACCACCGGTAACCAGTGATTGGACAAGGTGAAGCTGTTCTTTGAGGGTCGGTTGTCGCTCCCGAGACGCGGTGCGGGCGGGGGCGGCGGCGCGGGCACCAGGTACAAGCTAATTCACGATAGTAGTCTGAAGCATCGGGGTCAGATGGTGTTGAGGAATAAACTTACGGATTTACTTAACTTTTTATACCCTCCAGCTCTGCCACCCACATGCCTTTCCTGTTTAAGAAAGCCGCACCAAAGCGCCAACAATGAAGTAGGTAGTTTTCACCATTGTTCATTCCCGACGGTGGCAAAATGCCTCCACATCAAGGTCCTGTCCATCCTATCCTTAAGTCTACGCAGATATCAAGTATGTTCAAGTCGTCATATTCAAAGTACAGCGCACTACATAGATATCATCACAGAAGACCAGAAATTGTAGATAAATAAATTATATCAGAGCCCCATCCCAACATTCAGACGGAGACACTCCATCGCGCTCATGTCCGTTAGTACGGGGATCATGGCTCTCGGGACTGGGACCCACGCCTGCGTCACATTGCTTTGATACCATACGCCCCGGTATATCTCGTCTGGGACCTCATCGGGCGCCAGGGTATGGAACCCCGAGACGAGGAAGCCCGATGAGACCACGTTCCCATTCACATAGACGCAGTTGATTCGGTTGGGCACCAATGATGAAGGGAAGTCGGCTTGAGATGGTTCCTCCACGGCCGGTGAATCGGGGACCTGCCGCGGACGCGGAGGTGGGGTTACCAATCGCGACGCAGGCGGGGTCGGCATTGGCGAATGCGAGGGAGTTGGTGTTCGTGATGGCGCAGGCCGCGGCGACGTACGGGCTCGTTTGGAGGGCCCAGCCGTGCTCTCATCGGCAGCCGCCTTGCGTTTACCTTTGCCGGATTTCTTGGGTTTCGCCAGTGCCAAGTCCCTGAGTAGCTTGGTGCATGCGGCGGCGGTTAACAGAGTCGTGCCGTCGTCGCAAGTGACGATGGCAACGTCCCTAGGATCGTCCAGCTCTTGCTCGTCTACACAAAAAATAATTAAATGTTTCCAATATTACATGGCAATAGACCAACGTACCCTCCGTCCACGATACAATCTTGGTACATTGGATGTCGTCTTCCGCCGTGCCAAGGTAAATCGCCTTAAGCGTAGTGTGCATGTCCCGCATCGCCTTGTTGCGAGATGCATCCGCGGGGGCGTCGCGTCTTTGATATGGGACAAGTCGAAACCGGGGCCGGGATACGTGCTCTTGAGGGTGGCAGGCCAGCCTTCGAAGCGCAGCTTGTGCCGGTGCGCGACCGCGGTCCATTTCCAAGGAAATCCCTTCTTGAAGAGATTTTGGATGCTGGCTAAGTCGTGGTCTTCGCGGGCCAGCATGATTAAAACTAGGACTGGGTTACCACTGGCAACCTCGGCAACAAGAGGGAAGGAAGACGTACAGATTTGATTCAAGAAAAGCCTGGACAATTGTCGTCACATCCCGTCTCGATTGCTCTCGTTCTTGACTTTGGTGAAGTCGATGTGCATGGCCTGGGTTGCCTCGTCCTGCGCGTTGGCCTGCCGACGATGCTCCATCTGCACATTTCTATCCGTCAGGAGGTAGTTAGATGCTGTCTTTGAATTATGCATGAAGAAGTTAGCTAACCGAAGCCTCGCTTTCCAATCGAACAAATCTTGCTGAATGTCGCCGGGTACATCGGTTCGCGTCGCTGAACGGCTTGGAGCGCCCCAAATATGCGCGGTGTCGGTGAAGCGGTCCACCGCGTAACCAAAGATGTCGATATCGTATGTGTTACTGATCGATGTGCTCTGGATACCATGTTAACGCTGCCCAGCCACGACAGTAGAAAAAAACTGACTTGATGAATAAACGGCTCTGCCACCTTCCTCAGCAGCGCCATACCGTGCCCCGCTGCCTTGCGTTTGTCGACTGCGAGTTTCTGTCGCTCGCGATACCACGTCATTAACTCGGCGGTGGCATCTGCCCTCACCAGAGGGTCGGTCAGCTCCTCCCCCGACAGGTGCTCGAAGAGCTCGTAGTATGCCGCCCTTTTCGCGGCTGCATAATCGGCGTTGCTCACTGCGATCAACGTCAGCGGTGATGGAGTCGAAGTGAAGGTCACACTTACTGTCGCGGGGTTTGGGATGCTCTATGCGGTACTTCGCCTGGTGCGCGTTCCACGGGTTGGTGTCGCGCACGGACACCGGCAAGTCTCCGATAGCTTTGAGGACGGCGGAAACCTTCTTGCCAGCGCGTTGCGCGATCTCGCGGATCTCCGTCTGGTAAGTCTTGCGTGCCACCAGCGCGGCGTCCTTGTCCGCCTGCGCCAAGGGCCCTGGAATAAGATCGTAACCGACCACCTCGTCTTCTTCCTCGTCATCGTCATCGTCATCGTCGCCCTCCGGCTGAGCACCGCCGTCGAGCTCCAACTCGGGGTCCTCCAACGCGCGCTTCGCCGCCTCGGCCTTCTCTTGTTGCAGGCGCCTCCTCTCCGTCTGAACTTCTTCGCTGTCGGAATAATTATCCTCGCTTCCATCGTCGTCGTCATCGAAGCGAGGGTTCAGGTCGAGGGGGCGGGTAGCAGACGCGGAGGAGTTGGCGTGCAGGGACGAGCTGGCGGCGTTTGCTCGTGCGATGGCTACTCCTAAGGCGGGGTTTGCGCGGGCTCTTTCTTGTAAACGAAGGTCGTGGCTTGCCCAATACTTGGTCAAAGATAAGTATAACAGAATTCGGGAGCGAGGCAAGAACATACCGGGCGAGAATTGTCGTTCGATTCGGCGGGCTCTTCGACTTCTGGAGGGTCCTGTCGTACCTGAAAAAAAGTGCTGAAGTTAGTCAACGTTCTTGGGAAGTGTGTGAGGCGTGTACCTCGAGTCCAGAATCTTCGTTAGCTTCAGCTGGTTCCTCGACTTCTGGAGGGTCCTGTGGTACCAAAAAGATCAAGTCAAGATTCTTGGAAACATGTCCAAATTGTACCTCGGGTCCGTTATCTTCATCGGATTCAGCGCGTTCCTCGACTGCCTGTGGCACCTAAGAAAACCCAATGAGCGTCAGTCCGAGATGCCGGTCACCACAGCAAACCTTCTTGGCGGTCTTGCGTTTGGATTTGCTGGGAGCACGAGGTTTCGGTGCAGGACCAGGCTGGGAACGGGAGCGCGTCTTCACACCCAGCGGCGATTCCACCGGGGGCGCTTCAATTTTCTGATTGCGCGTCGAGCGACGAGCAGGCATGGCCATGGGGAGAGGAGAATACTGCAAGATTCGGAGTCAACGTTAAGAATACAAAATCAAAGAGGCGCCCTTACCGATTGGTGGCACATGAGCTGCTGGTCGGAATTCCAAATCAAAGAGAGCGCGTTTACCAATTGTAGCCACAATGGCCAAAGAATTTAGGGCGCTATCCAATCAGATTGAGCGTAAACTGTAAGGTCTAGGGTGATCAAGCACTCTGAATGGAAAATCAGACTGAGCGCCTTACCAATTGGTTGCACAATGACCAAAAAATTCAAGGGGCTGTCCAATGAGAGATGGCGGTCCATTCGTCCACGCGTTCGTTGCGCTTCGGTGGCAAGGCGCCGTCCCCATCGGGCAATCGCGCTTTGGTGCACAATGGCGGCGTCATCCCCGGCGCGTCGCCAATTCGAGGAAGAACCTTGAAAGCACGTTAGTAGGAAACAGTATACTTAACTGAACGCGACTTACCCTCGGCTCATTTTTGACCCCCCACCTGACCGCACCTGCGCTGGCGAACTTGACTCGCTCCTCTGTCGTCCCCTGCCCCCGCTGTCGTCACCTTCCACCGCGTCGCGCCGTTTTCCCTTGCCACCGTACGTGCCGCCCCCATCCTTGTGGCTCCACTTCGGTTTTCCACTTTAGTTTTTCTAACTCATTTGATTACCAGGTAATGCTAAAAACAACTTCCTATACGTCGGGTCCCTTGCGTTTCCTTGCCTGCCCGCACTATTAGGGTGTCCTACTCCCCGCACGTCTAGTCCTTCGTTCGCTAACCCACGCTCTAGTCATTATTTCGGGACGCCACCTATACTCTGCTAGTCAGTCTCCGCCGTACTTCCAAATTAACACCAAGCCTCACGTTCACTCCCCTGGTGCTCTCGTGTGCGCTTGCTCGCAACAACGCCAAAGTAACATCGTAAGTTGTGCGTCTGGTCCTTCGCTCGCTCTTCCATAAGTGCTCCCTACTTTCTAATTAACACCGAAGCCTTACCTTCAATTCCCTAGCGCTTCATATACGCTTGCTCGCCGCAGCGCGCAAGTAACGCGGGAAGTTGTTCGTCTGGTGCCTCGCTCGCTGGACTCTACAAGTCAGTCTCCGCCGTACTTTCAAAGTAACACCGAAGACTTACCTTCAGTTGCATAGCGCTCTCGTGTATGCTTGCTCGCCGCACCGCCAAAGTAACGTAGTAAGTTATGTCAACATGGCGCGCTCTGTTAACAAAATACAACTAGCTAGTCAAGCCCCTATTGTGGAAACGCACCTCAGTTACCAATCGTAAGTACGTCCCGCCCTTCCTCGGCCCTTCACTGAGCTTTCTGCGCGCACGCAGGGCCCATCAACATTGCCTCGCTCTACCGATACATTCCTGTCGAACCGTCAGCACCTGTCCATTCACCCGGGTGAGCGTTCACTTACCTCTATATCCTTACCTGTACTGTACCCTTCTCGTCATTTCTAGCGGTTTTCATGTGGTCATTCCAACCGCTTAGTACGTAGTTGATGTATTTCATAGATTTCTTACAGCTCAATATTCCCGCCTGCGCTGCGTCCCGCCATACTCCCGACCACCGTGGTGGTCAGAAGCAAGCGGGAAGAGCTTGCCGTAAGCAGACACCTGACAGATGGCGTCAGCTCACTCGGCATCCATCGTGCCGTCGGAGCTGTCGCTATGTTGGCATTGTTTGGCTGCGGCCCGCCTTTCCCACTTGCTTCTGACCATCATCAAGTCCCGCCGCTATTGTAAGTATGGCCCTCCGCCGTATAGTAGATAGAGTAGAATATGCCCAATATATTTCAAATAATATTGCACGCCCATGGGACCCCAAAAAACGCGAAAAACGCGAGAAATCAGGTCGCTATGCGGCCAATGTTATTGAAGGCGCATACGGCGCTATAGGGCGGGACAGGGCGCTACCGACGCGTTCCGTGCTACAACGACGCTGACATACCATTGCAGATGTCTCTCAGTGAACGCACTGCCCGATTCATCGACGACATTGCACAGGAGGGCGAAGACGACGCGTACGACTCGTCCCGTAAGTACCCACTTATAGATTTTGTGTGCCATCCCGTTCAAGTTACCCCGACGAAGCCCAGGATCACGACGACGACGAGGATTCGCATGAAGCCATGGCTCGCCGCCTGGACCGCCGCGACTTTGGAAACTTGGAGGGCGTCTCCCTTTTTGACGTGCTGCCTCCGACACCTTCAAGCGGCGACGACTCCTACGATTGGCCATCCCGGTCCCCAAGTCCTATGCATCTCGATGCGCCTGTACATGACGCCCCGCCAGTTGGATCTAGCGCATTGACCCCGGAGTTCCGACCAGGCACTCCGATGCTCGAAACACCGTCTCGCATGGTATGTCTTGCTTGTCCTGTCGTGTTATAGGGTCTAACTGACGTTCTGAACCTAGCCATCCGCAGCCCCGCGCCCGCGCTCAAGTTCTGTTTCAGCCCCGCCGCCCACAAAACGGCAGCGTACCAAGGTATGTACCATGAAATTATTTATAACGAATTACCTTGACTTGTAATCATGTAGCCGTCTGTCGCGGCTACTGTTCTAAGACAGCTTCGAGGGTACTTCGACGAGGAGGCCGAGGACGAGGACGAGGATGAAGACGAAAACGAGGACGGGGAAGACGACGACTTCAGTGACCTCGAGGATTTCATCGACGACGCCGAGCCGACAGACGACCCCCAAATCGTTCACAAATCTACGGCCCAATCTCTGGAGCAGGAAGCCCAGGAGCTCGACGAAGTAGCGGAGTACTACAGGGCGCGGGCACGCGCTGAGACGCACCGAACCCCAGCAGTGGACGAAGATTTCGATGGGAGCGAGCATGCCTCTCCGTCTCGGCTGCCTACAGCCGACGACCTGGCGCGCGCCCCACTGTACCTTTTCTTCGTCACCCGCCGTCACGAAATGGACCTCATCAGCTTTCTTTCCGGCTACCAGGGCATCAGTAGTCTTTTCACCCGTGGAATAGGATCTAGGGCAGTTTACTGCGAAGCCACAGATATTCACAATGTTCGCTTGGCCGTCAAGGAGTACCGAAAACAGCATGGTCCGCACGTCCAGCGGTCTCCAAAAGAAATTACCGCAATGGAATCCGTGCTCCAAGTTATTCTCCCGCCGGTCACCAACCACAGTGGGAAGTGGAGGCGCCTCGACAGGAAGGTGGGCACCCTCCTCAGAAACGACCTTGTTTTCGTCCGAGACTGGACCTTCGTCGGAATACCCCGCGTCTCGTACCACACGGATGACCCCAACTCCCCGGCGCCACAGGTATTATTCGACTTGGCCCATCGCGCCAAGTTTTCGGAAGAGTACCCGAGCTGGCTAAGTGCCTCATGCGGCGCTCTGGGGGTTTTATGCTGGAGGTGGGCCGTGTGCATTTGGAATGGACTGCAAGCGGTCTTGAAGAGCACAGTTGGGAATCGGAGGATATTTTCGCCAAGACCTGGTCCGGTCATGGCAGCATGTACCAGACGGCAGATGCAAACCCCACCGATACCGAACTTGCCCACTTCGCAGCCTGCGACTGGCGCGGTTTGACCGGCGTGGTTCATCCTCGGCAGGATGGCACCTGCGCATTGCAAGCGGGAGATCCTGTGGTTGTAGTAGCTGGACGACATGCACGCGGACGAACAGGACGTGGACCTCTCCGTGGAGAAAGATTTGGAGAGATCATCGGCATCGTCGAAAAGCAAGTCCGCCACCGCCTTACACGTTTCGCTGCAGTTCGAATGCGCCCCAAGTTTGACATCGCAGACCCCTACCCCCAGAGGGACGTTTCAAAATTCGGAACATCCCTAAATTTGAGAAGACCACCGACGTTCTTTTCAACGAAACGACCATCGTCGTCCCAGTAGCCTGTTTACGTCTCCATTTTTCCGCAATAATTCGCAATGTCTTCATTGATGACCGCGTAAAAGTGGTTTCAGGAAACGAGTCGCGGGTGTCCGG
Organism: Mycena galopus ATCC 62051; assembly: GCA_014925785.1. Taxonomy (NCBI): domain Eukaryota; kingdom Fungi; phylum Basidiomycota; class Agaricomycetes; order Agaricales; family Mycenaceae; genus Mycena; species Mycena galopus. The sequence goes on from WIQG01000138.1 coordinate 251,631, forward strand.
GCGGGTTGAGGATATCGACGGGAATATCATCACAGTGCGGCCCAGGGAGTCAGAGGCCCTCCTCCACGTCGAGCTTCGCCACATCAATCACGACTTTCAGGTCAGCGATCTGGTAAAGGTCGTGCGCGGGATTGACGAGGGGACTGTGGGCTTCATACTCGGCTTCAAGATTTTTGGGCACATTGAGTTATTCCCGGTGTCAGGACGGGTGCGTTATTTATTACCGTCGGTTTCATCCAGCTGATGACCATATGGTTTGTAGCCCAAACAACAAGACCTCGAAGACGGTGGAAATCCAGTACGACAGTTCCGCCTTGCCCGTTCTTTCTGACACGAGTTCATTAGGTTGTCGTGCCCACAACTCATATTCAGTTTCTGGGCGTTCAGACGTTGGCGGACTTGGACGCTCAGACCGAGCTCGCCGAGCGTCTGAACCGCATGGAGGTGAAGAGAAAGGAGTGGAAACAGGATTTGATGAACACTGGGCGCGGGTACTTGGGGATGGAGGTCCAGCTGGTGAGAAAGACGGCTTACAAGAAGCAATACGGGACGGTGGTGGGGTTCACGCGCGAGAAGGAGGGAGGCATTTACAAGGGGGTCAAAGTGGAGGTGCAGCTTGAAATGGGCCACGCGAAGATCTGGGTGGGTCTCCGCAACGTTATCGAAAGATTGTGAGTCTCCATTCCGAACATATAAAATATCTAATCCAACAATGTTCACTCAAGTTCGGGAGAGGCCCTCCCACGCGTGCGCCTGATCAAAGCCATGGAACCAGGAGAAATGGAGGAGGGAGATGACCTCAAGGGAAAGGGGCGAGCAGAAGTAGATGAAGGGAGGGACCCCACGCCGGTTCCTGAAAATCCTGACCTCAGCTGGGGTATTAACATCGGTATGTGCTCACTTACTTCGCACTTTACAATTCTCAAGGAATTTAGGCGTCGAGAACGGGACTTGGCTGTTGAACGAGAAATTTTTCAACAAGCGCATCGACGTGACTATCGCAGGGATAGCACAAAGCAAGTTCCCGTCGCTCATTAACACGCGCAATTCCCACCATGACGGCGCACGGGGTTTTTTGGAGCCGCTGAAGGAGAAGCGCGCGGAGAGCACCTTGCGCAAAAAGGGATTCGGCGTGCGTCTCCCGCCCTTCTCACAGATGTTCGTTTTTCCGGCGGATGCAATCCACCCCGAGAGGCAAACCGCCGATGGAAAATGCATCAGCACAGTGCAGGGACGCGTTCTGATAATCGGGCCCGACGTTAACGCCTCATGGCAGCACCTCGGGGATTATGCACAGACCGTGCCCGGCGAAACGGAATTGCCGTTGGTGAAGGTGCTTTTCCCCCCGCTCTACGTCGGTGGTCGAAATCCCACTGGCCTTTACAACCTTAGGTGTCTCTGCCAGGCGTTGAACGAGCAGCTTCGCGACATCCCTCCTACGAACTTTCAAATGCCGGCTCGTTGAATATTTTTGTTGCAAAAGAAAAATGTAATCGGTACTACATACGAACGCGCTGCACATGTAATTTTATTTACTCAAATATGTAATACAAATTTCGATTCATTTGCACTTCGTGCAAAGGGTGGGCGGACCGAATCGGATTTCGGCTTAATCGGACTTGCATCAGTCGGCAGCGATTGCCGTCTGAGCTGCCCTCACAGTCGCGTTGTTTGGTTTTTGATCGCTTTTCTATCTTGTCTTCTACCACCACCTTCCTAATTTGTGTAGTAAGAGTAGTGTTTCTTCAAAGTAGAAGTAACTTGTATTGAAGTAGAAGTAACTTGCATTCAATTTCTATAGAACGATGGTTAAAAACTTATTGATTCCACAGATACCGGAAAGGGCTAATACCGCCACCAAAGCGCATCAAAGCGCCGCACAATGGTGACTTATAAAAGGTGCGTGCCTGCTCGCTGACTGCCACCACAAACGCTCATATTTTTCAATGCCAGCAGTTCGCTCTACCCGTCCCCCTCGCGCTAGTGCTGGCTTGCCGGCCCTGATTCCCCTCTCGCATTTCAGCATCGACAATATGCACGTGTTCGGATTGAGCATCGCAGATAGCGTCGACGAGAAACCCACAATCGAAGAGGAGGGCGCGCCTACCGCCGACAACTCCGTTGGCACGGCCAGCCCCCCCCCAGCGACCCCGTCAATTGGAGAGGAGCGCACGCGCGCACCCACCGCCGACAACTCTGCGCGCACCGCGGTGCATGCCGAATGGCTTCGCAGGGACGAGCTTGGTGTTGTCTTGGCCGCGAAGACCGCCTCAAGTGAGTTGTGTCCTCTCCTAGCTAAACTATGTGATGACGTCCTTACCAGTTGCTGATCCCGAGGACAAGGCCAAACGCCTGGAGTATATAATGCGAGGTAAGCTCTACTCTCCTGTCTGCGTTTTCGTCAAACTCACAGTAGGTGGCCGTAGCCTTCAACTTCATCGTGGTGCACAAAGTCGACCCCGACGACGATATAGTTGACGACATCACCGAAATCGTGGCTTATGCGAAGACGCTCCCGAACACGAAGCAAACAGACGGCGAAGGATGTGAACTCGACACCCCCCTTTACAAGGCGCTCGGTCGTCTTGGCTGTGAGAACCGCCGCAGGTGAGTTGTGCATTGTCTGCACTAAACCATGTGATGACACCCTTCTAGCTGCCGACCCCAACGACAAGGTCAAACGCCTGGATTATATCCGAGGAGGTAAGTTCTCATCTCATTGCGTTTGCTTCAACTAACGGTGGGTCGCTCGTAGCCGCGGACTTCATCGTGGCTCACGGATTCGACCTCGATGACGAGATGGCAGACGACATCGCCGAAATCACTGCGTACATGAAGAACATCCGACACCAGACAGATGGCAAAGGATGCGAACGCGACCGTGAGTCTTCCATATACGTAGTTCTTCTCGGGCCTCTGATCACGCTATCTTCGACAGACAATCGTCAGATTGCGTAGTTAGTCGTACATATTATCCATGACTACCTAACCCTACGTATTTTATGTACACGCGACTTTACATGCAACAATAATGTACGCTCTACCTTCCTAATTCGTGCAGTAAGAGTGGTGTTATTTTAAGCCACCTTCCTAATTCGTGTAGTAAGAGTAGTGTTATTTTAAGTACCAAAGGGCATCAAGGCGTCGCACAATGGCGACCTTTAAAAGGTGCGCACCTTCCAGCTGACTGCCACTCACGCCTCGCTGATCCGACATGCCGGTCTTCAAGCCTGCATCTGCATTACCCCGCACATCGAGGGGGCGGGATACCGAAAGCGATGATGAGCGCGCGGAGGGCCGTGCCCGCGTCTGCACAGCGAAGGCAGCAGCTTGTACGTCCGTCCTGTTGCTTATTCAATGTTCTCAACTGACTTGTGACGGCAGTGGCTGACCCCACCAATATTGCGAAAAAACTGCACTACAAGCGGGAGGGTAAGTCGCTTGTCCCGTCTCGTTCGCACGCTCATTTTTGTCCTTAGCGGCCGACTACGCTGAAATCCATGGGTACGACGACACAATCGAGGACGCAGAACACATCAAGGCGTACGTCTACCAGAAAATGCGGGATGACTTCAGGCTGGACGAGTTGAGATATCGCGCCGGTGTGTCTCATTTATTCCTTTTTTCCTGTGGCTAATCATTACTGTAGTCTCCTGTGATCCCTTCCGAGAGCCCGGGCTCATCGACGAGTACGTCGCTGCTGCCAAGAAGTTCGCGAAAGACTTCGGCCATCCCTACCAGGCGGACGACGGCTTGGACGACACGGTGAGCGCCAAACGAAAGCTCCGCCGCCTGCACAGGTCCTTGTTGCTTTGGGACGACGGTGTGCGTGCGCGCCGTCTCGGGCGCGACATGCGCATCGTCGAGGTGAGGAACCCCTTTCCCCTGCACGACACTCGACGCGCTGCCTTCGACCTTCAAAGTAAGTCCTATGTCTCCTGCTTCGTCCAAATGCTGACCATCTTTTGTAGTTGTCAGGGGAACCACCCGCCCGTCCGTCCGTCCGTCCGTCCGTCCGGCTCCGGCCCATCGCACCGCCCCACTTCCTCGTCCGATCCTTCGTCCGGCCTCGTCCGTCCATCCGGCCTTCAGTCCTATGCCCCAGCCTATGCCTCCGTCTGGAACGTCGCCCTCCGTCCCTCCGGACTCCGACCCCCTCCGACCCCCCGCGTCCGGTCGCTCTCACTGGCACGTGCTATCTGATCAAGCTCGAGACCACTGCCGATCGATCCGGACACGTGCTACTGGCTAGTACCTATAAAAACCTCGCCTAGCGTGGGAATCCTTATCCTTTCTTCTCTTCGGATTCTCCCGCTAGGTGCGTATTCTAGAAACCTGTATTTAGTACTGTCAATTGAGTTGCTTCGGATTCTCCCGCTAGTCTCCCGCGCTCCCGCGCCGAGCTGAGGTTGCCCTTACAGCAGAAGAAAGGATCTAAGGGATCAACCGGTCAAGATTGCGAAGTTCGGCGTAGACCCGGACTCGGACCGCTACGCAAGCGCTCCGGCCTCCCCCACTTCCAATCTCGACCCCTCCTCCTTGATGGACGCCCCGACGCCCGGAAACGAGTCCGCGCCACCCGAGCTCCCGGATGTTTACATCCCGGAGCCGGCTGCCGACCCCGAATCCCGGCTGACAGCGGTAGAAAGCTCTCTCGCGAACATCGAAACCCTACTCCTCCGCGTTTTACACAACAACCAAAATCCACCCGTGACTGCCCCCGTCCCTGCTGCTCCGGCTCCGGCGGTGGGTCCAGACTTCACCACCCTCACCCCTGCAGCAAGATCGGTTCTCCGACCGAACCCCCCAGCTGTTTTCGACGGCGACCGGACTCAAGGACGGATGTTCCTCCACTCCGTCCTCACATACCTCCGACTAGTTCCGGAAGCCTTCATGGTCCACGGACAGGTCGTCGAGGAAAAACTCGTGCGGTACGCTATGTCCTTTATGGCGCGAGACGCGGCCGGACGATGGGCCGAACAACAGTCCGCAATCGTTCCGTTCCCATTCCCGTCCTGGGCGGAATTCGAGTCCGAGTTCCGGCTCCAGTTCGTGGAGGAAAACGAGCAAGACCAAGCTCTCCTCCGGTTGGAGACCCATAGCTACTACCAGGGCTCCCGCGACATTTACCGGTACACGGACGACTTCGAGGAACTCGCCGCCACGGCCGGGTACACGGACCCGCTTGTCCGCGTCACCAAGTATCGCGCAGGGCTCGACCCGCGGATTAACGGGGCGATCACTACGTCCGGGACCGCTCCGGCGCTGCTAGACTACGCCGGATGGCGCCTCCGCGCCTTCCGCCAGTACGACGCCCTCGCCCGTGTCCGAGCGGGAGCACCTCCGACTCGCGCCCCGGCTCTGGCCGCACGCCCTCGCACTGGGACGTTCCTCCCAGTCCCCTCCTTCACGCCTGCTCCCAAAGCCGCGCCGGCGCCCGCCCTTCCACCTGGCATTCCAATGGATGTCGACCGGACCCGCGCACGCTTCACGCCGCGCACTTGCTTCCGTTGCGGCGCGGCCGGACACCTCGCTCGAGACTGCCCGACTCCCTCGGATGTCCCGCATGCGGACATCCTGGATGAGGTCGTCCGTCAACTCGGTGACAACCTCCTCGGAGAACTCTTCGCGCGCCTCTCTACCACCGCTGGGCTTCCGGCCGAGCCGGAAGCCGGAGACGCGGAGCCAGAGGGTTTTCCGGACCTGGCCGAGTGAGCGGTGCGCCCTCGGTCGCGTCCCCCAATCGTTACTCCTGCTTGTACAAAGATATACCCAATAAATCAGCAGTTGATACGAAAGGCGCACCCCCTATTCCCGCCCCGGAGGCCAAGACTGAACTTCCCCCTTCCCTTCCCCGCGTCCGCCGTCCGAGGTGGGAACGCAAACTACCCCGGCGGTACGTTATTGATTCCGTAGAGGGCCGGAACTCCCTGCACATTCCGTTGGAGATGCAATCGGTAGAGACCGCGGCTACGATGTCCGTGAAGGGTCTGGTTGACTGCGGAGCGACCGGAGACTTCATCGACTCGGAGTACGTGATCTCCCGCAACCTTCCCGTCCGGAAGCTCTCCCAGCCAATTCCGGTCCTCAACGTCGACGGCACGCCCAATGCGTCCGGAGTCATTTCCGGCGTAGTTGATATGGTCGTCAACTACAAAGGACACTCCGAACGCATCCAACTCGCGGTAACGCGGCTCGGAAAGCAGCACGTCATCCTCGGTTACTCCTGGCTTCAGAAGCACAACCCGGAGATCGACTGGGAGACCAAGGAAGTCCGGATGACCCGCTGTCCGACCAGCTGCAGCACTTGCCGAGAGGAGCTCCGCGCCGTCCGTCGCAACGCGAAGATCTCCGCCGCGATCCTCCGGCAGCTCCGCGAAGGTCCCGTCCCGTCTATCTGCGCCATTGACTCGGAGGAGTGGTGCGGAGATGACGGGTACGATCCGGACGACGACGGGGACGACTTCCCGGACCTCACTCCGGACCCGGACGACGATGATGGTGACGGAGACGACGAGCTCGAGGACGGCGACCGAATTCTCTACACCGCGTTTGCTCCGGCTGAAGAAATCTGTGCGGGCAGCACCGTCTCTCAGAGGCTCGCAGAGGCCTACGCCCGGAACTCGGCCCCGCCCGGGACCTCGGTTCTGGCCTGGGTAGAGGATTTCTCCGACGTTTTCGATAAGGAGTCGTTCGACGCGTTGCCGGAACGTCGGACGTGGGACCACGCCATCGAACTCGTCCCGGATGCGAAACCGGCCAACTGCAAGGTCTACCCGATCTCCCCTCTCGAGCAGAAGGAACTCGACGCGTTCATCGAGGATGGGTTGAGCACCGGCCGGATCCGCCCGTCCAAATCCCCGATGGCATCTCCGGTCTTCTTCATCAAAAAGAAGGACGGAAGCCTCCGGTTCGTCCAGGACTATCGGGCGCTCAACGCGATGACCGTAAAGAACCGGTATCCGCTCCCGCTGATTAACGATCTCATCAACCGCCTTAAGGGAGCCCGGTTCTTCACAAAACTCGACGTCCGGTGGGGCTTCAACAACGTCCGAATTCGGGGAGGCGACGAGTGGAAGGCCGCGTTCCATACCAACCGAGGGCTCTTCGAGCCCCTGGTGATGTACTTCGGCCTCACCAACTCTCCGGCCACGTTCCAGACGATGATGAACAACATCTTCCAAGACCTCATCCTCTCCGGAGATGTCATGGTATCACCTATAAAGCCCAGATATCACCAGTAATTAGTGGTGGGATTAGGCCCCTAATCCCCACAGTAGTTACTGGCAAATTTCGTCGTTCAGTGCTCACTGCAATAATTATGGCAATAACTTTCGATATCTTTTGAAAATTTTGACAAGTTGGGAGGTGTAGGGTAAGTCCCAGGCTATTTTCAATAACTTTTGCTAATTATGGGACTTGAGGGTCATCTGAGGTGTTATCTCACTAATTTCAATAACTTTTGATAATTATAGCACCTAGTAGTGCATGCCGGGGCTTCCCATGGTAATTTCAATAACTTTTGATAATTATCGCACTTCTCCACTCCAAATGAGTCACACCAACCCAAAAAGGAAATTCCTGATACAATCCAGTAGCCCAGGCTAAGATCATGTCCCCCACCTTCTGCATGGTCCACCATCAGCACAAACATCTAGTACATCAGCTCAGAGACGTCAATATAGGAGCTACTCCCAGCTAACTTGGATAACTTTTGATAATTATGATGATTGAATGTTCATATCGCCGGCTTTTCGAAAGTATTTTGCATTTTCTGCACTAACGACAAGGTCTATCCCAAAATGGTAAATGCCATCAGGTAGAGCACAACAGGAGCTACACCTTTTGGTTTGGGTCTATTTTTAGATTTTTCATCCCTCCCACCCTTCCTGCCAGATGTGTACCCGTCTCAAGCACCTAAGGTTACTACAAATCCTAACAAACTTGTCAGAGGGTAGTGTTTTGATCTCTTAACAAATATTAGAGCAGTCACAAACCAATCTAATGAATGTTGCACCACGGTTACCCAACACCAACCAAAAGTCATAAATATTGGGTCACATTTGTTTGTGACTGTGTCCAAATGTATCACTGACATTGCTTCAGAAGTCAATGAACCTTGTGACCCACATCAAATACAAGTCACACCATCATTATCATTTCGGAAGTCAGTACAATTTGTGATCCACCTACATTACCTCTCCTACCATAGACCCATTTGGAAGGTCAGTAAATTTTGCACTGATCTCCCCCAAAACACTTTAAAAATATTTTCAGTGCAAGCTACCACTGATACCGCTAGTTTATCTTTGCCAAAAAGGGCGGACCTTCCTTATCTTTGACTGTGAGGGATCATTTCTTACAGGAATAGACACCATTGCCTCCCCAATCACCCAAATCAGTTTAAATAAATATTTTAGTGCAATTTAACGCTAGCTTTGTGAGCATATTTTGCACTTTATGTCACAACCAAGACACCGATGGCAAAACAGATTGTACAGCCTGATAGCACTGAAAAGGCTCTACAAATTTGGTTTTAACTATATTTTTGGATTTTTTGGCATCTCGGAGTCTTCCAGGGTGATGTATTTCCTTTTTTGGCCACTACGCCTTTCGCCCAAAATGGAAAATTTTCGTTTTTTGCCTCTCCTTGGGCACAAATTGGCTTTTTCCTTCATTTAACTTTGAAGTTGTCAGGTTTTGTGGATTTGCATGGAGCCTGAGTTATATTGTGAGGTAGGAACACAGGGTAACATGGGCATTATGTCTGAACTTAGAAATGTATTTCGTGTTTTGCGCTACAACCAGGGCACTGATCGCAAAACGAATTAGACAGCCGGAAAGCGCTGAAAATGCTCCATAACTTTGGTTTTCACTCTATTTTTGGAATTTTTGGCGTCTCAGAGGCTTCCAGGCTGACATATTTCCTTTTTGGGCCACTACGCTTTTCGCCCAAAATGGAAATTCCTCGTTTTTGCCCTTATTTGGGCGCATATTGGTCGTTCTTCTTGGTTTAACTTGCAAGTTGTCATGCTTTATGGATGTAGATAAGGCCTACATCACATTTTGAGGCAGGGAAAGAGGGAAACATGGACATAATGTCTGAACTTCCAAAATTGTACTTCTGATATTACTATTTCACACAGAACGACTGGAGCCAAGCCCGGTTTCTTCCTCTATATATTCAGTGATTCCCCAGTGCTTTGGAGCAGTTTCTTTGGTGTTTGATCAGAATATACACAATTTATGGACCAAATGGTAAAAAGTCGATATTTGCCTTACTTTGTGGGTACTAGGCACTGCACTTGCTGCAGACAGGGTCATAATGCTTCCAGGATGTGTATAGACACTTCCAAGGGACTTTGTAGCCATGCTAATATCAACCACATTGGGATTGAAAGAAAATATGTAGCACATAAAGTTCACCCCATCCAAGGTGTCCTATGGTGCTGACCACCAATACAACTACATAGAACAATTACAATAACATGCCTCAACCACCAGAGGCCAAAATTTACTTCAATATATGGTCAGAACCATGAGAATTGTGAAATGCTATTTCCCATCAAATTGCCAATTGGGGGCCAAAGAGCACACCTGGTGCCAAATGAATGTTATATGTGAGAATCTACAAGGTAAAACATCCATCCAAAGCTTTATTTCACTCATTTTGGTTAAGATTTGAGCAAGTTGTGTTTTGGCCAGTGCGCAGTCAAGAGGCAATAATTTGCAGTAAAGCCCTTATACACGAAACCACCATTTGGTGGAAACTTGGCCAAATTCTTTCAAATAAAGTCGAATATTGTTCTTTCACAGTGGCAAATACTGTTTAAAAGCTTTTCTTTGCATTATATCCAGTGCTTGAGGCCCTATTTGAAAAATGATCGGAAATTGTCACCTCACATATCTCAACTTCAAGTCGATGTTTTGCTTCAATTTTTGGTTCACACAATGTGGTATACCTTGGGTAACTATTGGGAGGGTTTGGAACTTCTTTCAATACCACAAGGCAGCCTGAATACCCTGAATATCTGGTTGAAGCCTGAACATCACCAAACTCCCTCTGTAGTTGACTAAGGAAGAATAGAAGGCTCAAAACAGGTTCATGCATCTCATATACCATGTGGGACAATTGGAAAGGCACACTACATAAGGGAAAGGCAGAGAAAACAACAGATCAGCAAATACTCTATGTGCTCAAAATTCATCTATATGATACCTGGAGTAGGAGAAAGGCAAGTGAAAACACTATCTAATGATGGCATGATACTATTCTGAGACTGCTGACAGCTGGCCATGGTGTTGTGCAAGGTAAGAATGGCAGGGATCGAATTTTGGAGATTGTGACATTATGTCCATGTTTCCCTGTTTCCCTGCCTCAAATTGTGATGTAAGCCTCATCCACATCCATAGGTCATGACAACTTGCAAGTTAAACCAAGGAGAACGGCCAATATGCGCCCAAATAAGGGCAAAAACGAGGAATTTCCATTTTGGGCGAAAAGCGTAGTGGCCCAAAAAGGAAATATGTCAGCCTGGAAGCCTCTGAGACGCCAAAAATTCCAAAAATAGAGTGAAAACCAAAGTTATGGAGCATTTTCAGCGCTTTCCGGCTGTCTAATTCGTTTTGCGATCAGTGCCCTGGTTGTAGCGCAAAACACGAAATACATTTCTAAGTTCAGACATAATGCCCATGTTACCCTGTGTTCCTACCTCACAATATAACTCAGGCTCCATGCAAATCCACAAAACCTGACAACTTCAAAGTTAAATGAAGGAAAAAGCCAATTTGTGCCCAAGGAGAGGCAAAAAACGAAAATTTTCCATTTTGGGCGAAAGGCGTAGTGGCCAAAAAAGGAAATACATCACCCTGGAAGACTCCGAGATGCCAAAAAATCCAAAAATATAGTTAAAACCAAATTTGTAGAGCCTTTTCAGTGCTATCAGGCTGTACAATCTGTTTTGCCATCGGTGTCTTGGTTGTGACATAAAGTGCAAAATATGCTCACAAAGCTAGCGTTAAATTGCACTAAAATATTTATTTAAACTGATTTGGGTGATTGGGGAGGCAATGGTGTCTATTCCTGTAAGAAATGATCCCTCACAGTCAAAGATAAGGAAGGTCCGCCCTTTTTGGCAAAGATAAACTAGCGGTATCAGTGGTAGCTTGCACTGAAAATATTTTTAAAGTGTTTTGGGGGAGATCAGTGCAAAATTTACTGACCTTCCAAATGGGTCTATGGTAGGAGAGGTAATGTAGGTGGATCACAAATTGTACTGACTTCCGAAATGATAATGATGGTGTGACTTGTATTTGATGTGGGTCACAAGGTTCATTGACTTCTGAAGCAATGTCAGTGATACATTTGGACACAGTCACAAACAAATGTGACCCAATATTTATGACTTTTGGTTGGTGTTGGGTAACCGTGGTGCAACATTCATTAGATTGGTTTGTGACTGCTCTAATATTTGTTAAGAGATCAAAACACTACCCTCTGACAAGTTTGTTAGGATTTGTAGTAACCTTAGGTGCTTGAGACGGGTACACATCTGGCAGGAAGGGTGGGAGGGATGAAAAATCTAAAAATAGACCCAAACCAAAAGGTGTAGCTCCTGTTGTGCTCTACCTGATGGCATTTACCATTTTGGGATAGACCTTGTCGTTAGTGCAGAAAATGCAAAATACTTTCGAAAAGCCGGCGATATGAACATTCAATCATCATAATTATCAAAAGTTATCCAAGTTAGCTGGGAGTAGCTCCTATATTGACGTCTCTGAGCTGATGTACTAGATGTTTGTGCTGATGGTGGACCATGCAGAAGGTGGGGGACATGATCTTAGCCTGGGCTACTGGATTGTATCAGGAATTTCCTTTTTGGGTTGGTGTGACTCATTTGGAGTGGAGAAGTGCGATAATTATCAAAAGTTATTGAAATTACCATGGGAAGCCCCGGCATGCACTACTAGGTGCTATAATTATCAAAAGTTATTGAAATTAGTGAGATAACACCTCAGATGACCCTCAAGTCCCATAATTAGCAAAAGTTATTGAAAATAGCCTGGGACTTACCCTACACCTCCCAACTTGTCAAAATTTTCAAAAGATATCGAAAGTTATTGCCATAATTATTGCAGTGAGCACTGAACGACGAAATTTGCCAGTAACTACTGTGGGGATTAGGGGCCTAATCCCACCACTAATTACTGGTGATATCTGGGCTTTATAGGTGCATGGTATACCTTGACGACATCCTCATCGCTCACTCCGATCTCGCGCGCCACCGAGAGATCGTCCGAGAAGTCCTCCGGCGGCTCCGAGCGCACGAGCTTTACCTCCGGCCGGAGAAGTGCGAATTCGAGAAGTCGTCGATCGAGTACCTCGGCGTCATCATCTCGCACAACCACGTCGAGATGGACCCGGTCAAGGTCGCCGGAGTCGCAGCCTGGCCTGCTCCGGAGAACAAGAAGGACGTGCAGCAGTTCCTTGGCTTCACGAACTTCTACCGGAGGTTCATCCGGGCGTTCTCGGACATCGCGCGGCCCCTCTTCGACCTCACAAAGAAGAGCGTCGCTTGGACCTGGACCGCTGCCGCGGCCGCCGCCTTCCAAGCCCTCAAGGACGCGGTGACCGCGGAGCCCGTCTTGGTCCTACCCGACGAGTCGCGTCCGTACCGGGTCGAGGCGGACAGCTCCGACTACGCTACCGGGGCCGTCCTGTCCCAGCCGGACGCGAACGGAAAGTGGCACCCGGTCGCGTTCTACTCCAAAAGTCTGAGTGACGTCCAGCGCAACTACGAGATCCACGACAAAGAGATGCTCGCGATCATCCGAGCCCTAGAGGAGTGGCGACACTTCCTCGAAGGTACGCAGCATCCAGTCGAGATCTGGACGGATCACAAAAACCTGGAGTACTTCTGGAAGGCACAGAACTTGAACCGGAGGCAGGCGCGGTGGTCCCTGTACCTGTCCCGGTTTGACTTCGCGCTCCACCACCAGCCCGGACGCCTCATGGGCCGTCCGGACGCGCTGTCCCGTCGCCCGGACCACGGGGTAGGCTCGGACAACACGGACGTTACCCTTCTTCGCCCAGACTTGTTCCACGTCCGTGCGCTAGAAGGCGTCGTGGTGGCCGGACCCGAAGTCCCCCTCCTCCGTGACGTCCGGGAGGCCTTCGCGGGTGAACCGGACCTTGAGGACCCCGTCGCGCTTGTCGCATGAGAGCTCCTCAAGAACCGGAACGTCCGCCCCCCCGGTCGTCCGAGTGGCGTGTCGCAGAAGGGCTCCTCTACTACCGCGGTAAGATCGTCGTACCGCGGAATAAGGACCTCCAACGCCGGATCATCGCCCTGCACCACGACACCCAGGTCGCCGGACACGCCGGACGCTTCAAAACCCTCGAGCTCATCTCCCGGAATTACTGGTGGCCCCAGCTATCCCGTCACGTCGGCCAATACGTCCGAACCTGCGACCCGTGCAACCGGACGAAGGCACTCCGGAAGTTACCCCACGGAGAGCTCCACCCGACCGAGATTCCGGAAGAACGCTGGGACACCGTCTCGGTGGACTTCATCGTCGAGCTCCCGGACGCGCACGGCTTCGACGCCGTTATGGTCGTGGTCGACGTCCTGGGTAAGCGGGCCCATTTCAACGAGTGCCACACCGGCCTTGGCGCGGTCGGAGCGGCTCGGCTCTATTACCGGAACGTCTGGAGGCACCACGGAACCCCCCGGAAATATATCTCCGACCGCGGGCCGCAGTTCGTCGCGGAGTTCACCACGGAACTGTGGCGCCTCATCGGGGTAGAACCAGCGACCTCCACCGCCTACCACCCGCAGACCGACGGCCAGACCGAGCGCGTCAATCAGGAACTCGAGCAGTTCGTCCGGATCTTCACGAACTACAAACAAGACGACTGGGACGAGCTTCTCCCGGCCGCGGAGTTCGCGTACAACAACCACGTCCACTCCTCGACGCAGCAAGTCCCGTTCATGACGGACACCGGAAGGCTCCCCCGGATGGGGTTCGAGCCCAACGGACTACGCTCGAAAGTGGAGTCCGCGAACGAGTTCCGAGACCGGATCGCGTCCGGAGTTTCGGAAGCCAAAGCCGCGCTCGTTAAGGCCAAGGACAAGTTCAAGCTGTACTATGATCGAAGGCGCACGCCCGCCCCAGAGATCAAGGTAGGCGACCGAGTCTGGCTGGACGCCTCCGACATCCGTACGACCCGTCCGTCCGTCAAATTTGCGGACAAACGCCTCGGCCCCTTCAAAGTCGCGAAGGTCGTCGGAAAGGGGGCGTACAAACTCGAGCTCCCCCCCCGGTACTCCCAGCTCCACCCGGTCTTCCCGGTGGTGAAACTCCAGCTCGCGGAACCGGATCCGTTCCCCGGACGCCCCCGGAACGACGAACCCCCGCCCGTCCTTCAGACGGACCACGACGTTCAATGGGAAGTCGAGGAGATCCTAGAAGCGAAGGTCCGTTATGGCAGCCTCTGGTACATGGTGCGGTGGAAAGGCTACGGCCCGGAAGACAATAAATGGGTAAAGCACTCCGACGTCTTCGCCCAAGACGCCATCGATGCCTACTATCGCCGCTACCCTAACGCCCCGCGCCGGATTGCCTCGGCCGCTTTCGACTCGCTCTCGTTCCGGAGGCGCGACGCCCATGTCCGATTCATGCGTCGGGACGCCGCATTCCAAGGGGGGGTGATGTCAGGGGAACCACCCGCCCGTCCGTCCGTCCGTCCGTCCGTCTGGCTCCGGCCCATCGCACCGCCCCACTTCCTCGTCCGATCCTTCGTCCAGCCTCGTCCGTCCATCCGGCCTTCGGTCCTATGCCCCAGCCTACGCCTCCGTCTGGAATGTCGCCCTCCGTCCCTCCGGACTCCGACCCCCTCCGACCCCCGCGTCCGGTCGCTCTCACTGGCACGTGCTATGTGATCAAGCTCGAGACCACTGCCGATCGATCCGGATACGTGCTACTGGCTAGTACCTATAAAAACCTCGCCTAGCATGGGAATCCTTATCCTTTCTTCTCTTCGGATTCTCCCGCTAGGTGCGTATTCTAGAAACCTGTATTTAGTACTGTCAATTGAGTTGCTTCGGATTCTCCCGCTAGTCTCCCACGCTCCCGCGCCGAGCTGAGGTTGCCCTTACAGTAGTGCGTGAGCACATGGCGTTGTACAAAGGCGTCCCCCTCGACACGTTGGCAGAGTCAGTCGAGTGGCCGTCGATCATCCTTCGCCTTCACAATCGCTTTCATGCCGACCCCTCCAGCATCGAGTGTCAAAGGCTCTTCTGCATTCGTAAGTCTTCTAGCTTATTTTTGCTACTACTCTCACAACCGACTTAGAGGAACTTTGGTCTACTCAGATCAAGGCCATGGTCGATCGGGCCAAGATGGAGGCTACCCAGTGACCCATGTCGTCTCATCATTAAATGTGTTTATACGTAGCGCTGTACTGCATTTATTTACTAATCGAAGACGTTTAAAATTTACTTAATCTATGTACGAACTGCGAAGCACAAAATGTTCACAAAATGTTCTGATTCAGCTGGAAGTGTTCCACCATTGTTCCTGGGTGAGTGGCATTGCGCTTTAATTTGTTTTCGTGCACTGATGGTGTCTTTTTTTACCGAACAGATTCCGACACGGTAACAATAAAGTATTTCCATATTCTACCATTTACCATTGTTCGTCAGTGAGTGGCATTGCTTTGATTGTTGTCGTCCTCTGATGCTATTTTTCCGAGCAGAGTTCCGAAACGCTTAAGTGTGCTTGAGGCAAGTGGACTCTTCTTGAACCAAGTGTGCCAACTGAAGACTTGCGTCTCGCCCAGCCAACATGCCCCTGCGCCTCACCGACGAAGAACTACGTAGCCCGCCACGGCCAACCGCCGCGACTCGGCGCATTTTTCCAGTGGCAGGACCGTCTCACCTGCTGTCGATACCGAAAGCACGCCTACCAAAACCTTTGCTGTATACCGCGCACGGGGACAGTTTCAGTCAACGTCTCTTCCGGAGAGGCAAGGTCCCGTCAAGTCCATTGAAACGCAGCACTGACACCGACGCCGCCCTGGACGTCGACCCCCCGGACGCCTACGAAGACCGAGATGTGTACAAAGACCGAGAACAGAATGGCCACTACACGTCGGAATTCGTTCCGTCCGATCGCCCCGAGAGCCCGCGCAAACAGAGAAGTCGCGAGAACCAGTGGCACGCCTGGACGCACACCGTAATTCCCCAGCTCATCCCCGTGTGGATTCAGCTGTTGTACAAGACGGACTCGCTTCGCAATATCGAGGACTTGAGACTTCGAAGTCCCCCCGGGTGCCACTGCAACAACAAACGCACGCTAGCCATCGCAGTAGTTCGCATGACCGGTATGGCTCCCTCTTTTTTTTCGACGCGTACATGTTCTAACTTTTACTTTTCAGCCATCGAGCAGATCTCTCTTCGAGTCTGCACCTGCTTCTCGGCAGCAACAAATCTGTTGAAGGCGGGGCTTTTCCCGTGCTCCCCGCGCCATCCCAGCCTTGCGGTCGACGTGCAAGTCCTCGACTTCGTCAAGGGGTTGTTCCTTAACATGACCCCGAACAACACGGCGTTCACCAACACGCTCGAGGTGTTCCTAGCCCAACGCGGTTACAAATTGGCGACGAAGGTAAGTTTGTTTACAGCTGTCTCAAACTGTTTTAAGCCTTGAACCCCAGGACACTCTGCGCGTGCGGTTCGGTAATGCGTTGGAGTGGTACACGAGCCTCACCCTGGCGACAAAGAAGCGCCTCGACGGTTTCATCGACATGGCGCGAGATATTGCCCTCGACTACCCCGCTGCACGACCAGCGACACCTGTGGCCCGCGAGGACGTGCTTCCCTCGAGTCCATTGCCGCCTAGCTCTCCTCCGCCCCCTCAGTCACCTGCCGCCGCGACGCCCACGTCTGCGGCTAGTCGTCCCTCGAGTCCATTGCCGCCTAGCTCTCCTGCGCCCCCTCAGTCCACACCTGCAGCCGCGACGCCCAGCAACGCCTTCCATCCCTCGACGCCAGATACACCCGTCATGCCCACTCGCACTCGGCCCACGTCCGCAGCGGGTCGCGGCCCCCTCCATCCCTCGACGCCAGATACACCCACACCAAAAGCCACCAAACGCCGGCAGCAAACGTCGGACGAGGGGGACGAAGAAGAGGCCAAACAGCCACATAACCCTTTCCCAGAACCACCGCCGCTCACGCACCCTACCTCGTACCTCTACCGCCGCTGCCCCGCTTGTTTCGGGGACCTCAAGCATGACCCCTCGCAGGCAGTGGATATTCAGGTTTGCGGCGACGGGTGTTTTACCCACAAATGTTGACATAACACCGGTGGCCGGGATCCTTGTCACACACATCCGGACACGGTATTCGTGCCCGAAAGCACTGCCAACGAAATGGCTGCGCACGTCGAGAGTATTCGCCCGCCCAAGCCCAAGCCAGGGAAGCAGCAGCGGATGGAGGAGGAGCCAGATGGTTACGACCCTGGACTCAAAGTCCCGCGCTCGGTGCTGATTGAGTGCGAGGGTTCGTTCAAAGCCGCGGATGAAAACCGCGAGAAGGCCAGCACCAAGTTTTTCGAAGACACGGGCCTTATGGGTCTACTTTGTCGCCACGACCGCGTCCTTTTCCTTGTCAACATGCGCAGCGCCGGCGAGAAGCAATACTACATGCTGGCGCTGTTGGAGATGCTCTTCCAGCACCTCCCCTCCAACATTCGAGTCGGCTTGCTCTACGACATCGCCTGTCTTCTGCATCAATCTTGCGTCAAGTACAAATTCCTGGATGGCTACCTGGACCATATCTTATTCGGTGTCTCGGTGTTCCACGCTTTTGGCCACCGCTGGCCCTGTCAATTAATCTACCATCCCCTCAAATGCCTCGGTTTCGGATTCACGAACGGAGAAGGATGCGAGCGCTTTTGGCATGCGATCAGCAATCTCATCGCGTACTTGCGAGTATCTGGTGTACGTCGCCATTCCCTTGTTTGATCATTTTCCCGCTGACTGTCCATTGTGCAGTACCACCGTCGCCTATTCACCCTCGACTTGCAAATTGAGCATGACGACCAGGCGAGCCTAGGTCGCCTGGGAGCGTGGCTTCTCCGCCGCACGATCCACTGCGAGGAGAAATTACGCGAAGCCAACGCGGACTTGGAAGCGTGTGGGATTACGGTGGCCGTACTGCGAGCGCACTGGAAAGAACAAGTGGATGTGCAGACGAGACCACTGAAACGTACGTTTTGTGTGCCTGTCCCCGCATCAGTTTGATCTCACCATCGTCCAGGACAAGCTAAAACACACGGCGCGGCCGCGGTCGACCGAATCCTCGAGGCTCGCAAATTGTCTGAGACAGCATTCGGTCGCGTGACGTTTCTCGAGGAGACGATGGCCAATCCAGCTAGCGAAGACCACGAAAGAGTCTACGCTGATCTACATATCGCGGAGGCGCGGAAGGCGTGGCAGACGGCGAAGGAGAAGGCCAAGCGCTTGGAACGCGAGCTCGGGATTACGGATGCCACCGCGGTGAAGAAGCTGGCCCACAGCGGGTATTACACAGCGCGGATGAACGCCAAGGTCGTCAAGGAACGCTTGCTCTCCAAGCTGCGAGACCGAAAATTCGAGCGGGATCCCATCGAGCGGTCCTTTCGACGGACGCGAAGCGGTATGTTCCCCTTCTTCCACTATGTCCTTTCCCTTCTTGGCCACTAACATCGACTGTGGGACAGAGAACCAACGCAACGAGCATGTCGAGCAGGCGATCAAGCGACGCGGCGCGAATATCAGCAAATTGGTCAAGACTTACAACAAGTTGTGCGACGACATTAGCAACTTCATCAAGTCCAAGAAAGCACCGAAAGGAGCAGTCGCCCCGCCACCAATTCCGGAGAAGGGCCTCTACCAATTGGACGTTGACGACATGATCTGGCAAGACGTTGGGCTGGATGACGCCGATGGTCCACCGCCGCCGTGGCTCGTCGACGACAAAGTGCGGTCAGGGATCCGGGCGATGTTGCAGAGAGACCGATGCTTCGAGGAAGCTCCGCGCTTGGTACGGGAGCGCCGCCATTTGCAAGTATGGTTCGCAACGGAGTGGAAAGTAGTCTCAGACTTGGTCGAGACGTGTGAGGAGGAGGGTACGTGGCATTTACTTAGTCTGACTTGAAGCACGCTAACGACAATTTAGATGGTATTCGATACCAGTTTCAGCTGCGACGCCAAGAACTGCTGGAGCTGTTCGTGCTCTGGAAGAAGTCCTTGGACCGCATCGCCTTCGACGACACTGACGTGCCACCATGGGGCCCCACACCTGACGAGGTGCGGGCCTGTCAGATCTCCAACGTAACGGCATCGTGGAACGTTGCAGATAGTGGAGAAGATTCGGATGGGATCGAAAGCGAGGACGAAGAGGAGGAGGACGATGTATTTCAGATCGTCGAGGCTGTGGAGCGCGCGGATAATCACAGGGCGGGCGATGAAGACGGGGATTTCTGGGTTTAGTACTTGTACTCGTCGGGATCTCAGTGTATCAAATATTTACTTGTAACATATGGTAGCTTGGACTTTACAATATTCGAGAGTGGTCGGGATTATTCGGACTTTCGGACATTGTTGACTTGGATTTCGCTAAGTTCAAGTTATAATTATACATTTGTATTTATTGGAACGTTGATTATGCCTGGTTTCCAGCATGCCACAGTCAATCATATTCAAGTTCGTCTGGCTCCGTGCCTTGTAAGTAATTATTAGTACATGTCAACCTGAAAATAATGCCGAATTTACCTGGGCAGGTTCTCTTGGACGGGAGAGGGTTGGGGCAGCAGCAGCATAGGCAGCGGTGGCTGTAGAGGCGCACGGCGAGTGCCTCCACGACAACGGCCTTGAGTTTGGCACCATCGACGCAGATGAAATGATCTGAAAAGAAGTCGAGTATTTCGTGGCGACGCCATTTGGAAATTTCGACGAGAACGTCTTGGGTGATCCCGGCTTCGATGAATGAACGGTGGAGGTAGAGCAGAGAGGGATTGAAGGACTCGAGGAATTTTTTTAGTTCGTTGGTCTGGGGATCACCGGCGCCGGCGTAGTATGGAGCCATCTGGAAGATGGGTTACTATATAAAAAGAGGGATATTTTTGTAGATGTACATTGTGGACCAGTTGGGGGTACAACTCGAGGAATTTTTGAACTTGGTTGGAGGCAGCAGCAGTATGCAAATTGCTGGCAGCTGCTGCATCAGAGGGAGGAAAATACATGCCCCATTGCAATAGTGAGCATCCATCTGGCTGAGGGTTGGAATGGAATGGTGCTAAGGATCACAATACACTTACGATGACGACTGGATGAGTGCAGGAAGTAAGAAGAAAATAGGCGCCCAACGGAAGTATTCCCAGGCTGCGGACCGCTGCGACGGCATCTCGATGGCCGAACTCAACAGGGCACAACAACCCATCGCGACCAAGAAAGGAAGTTGGAAGTGGATGCACCCACTTTAGTAATTTAAGGCAGTGGGTGCATCCACAGTTTGTTTGGTTCACCTGTGGATGCAACCACAGTCTCAAATGAAAGCCGTGGATGCATCCACGGCCTTAGAATATTAAAGTGGATGCATCCACACCATAAATAAAAGGCATGGATGCAACCACAGTAGAAATTAAAAACCGTGGATGCAACCACACCATAAAATAAAGGCCATGGATGCAACCACGGTATAAAATAAATATTGTGGATGCAACCACAGTAAGGGGGTTGTATCCATGGTTGAAAATGAGACTGATGGATGCAACCATGGGATATTAGTGGATACATCCATGAGGAATATATGGATGCATCCATGGAGCTATTGTGGATGTACCCAAGGCAAATCATGGATGCATCCAAAACACAGATGGATGCAACCAAGTGTGACTGAGATTTGTTATGGTTGCAACCATGTTAGCAGATTCCAGCAATAATATGAAGTCCCAAGAGGCTTTATGGTCTGATTCGATGTGGTGCAGGTGCAATGCGGGTGCATGCATATTTGAGGAAGGGGTACAATGCGAGCGCGGGCATATTCGAGGAAGGGGTACAGTGTGAGTGCGGGCATACACATTAGAGGAGGGGGTACCGTGCAGGTGCAGGCATATTCGAGGAAGGGGTGCAATGCGGGTGCAGGCGTATTCAAGGAAGGGGTGCAATGCAGGTGTGGGCGTACACATTTGAGGAAGGGTACGGTGCGGGTGCAGGCATATTTGAGGAAGGGGTACGCTGTGGGTGCGGGTATACACATTAGAGGAGGGGTACCATGCAGGTGCAGGCGTATTTGAGGAAGGGGTGCAATGCGAGTGCGGGCGTACACATTCGAGGAAGGGGTACAGTGCGAGCGCAGGCATACACATTTGAGGAAGGTATGGTGCGGGTGCAGGCGTATTCAAGGAAGGGGTGCAATGCGGGTATGGGCGTACACATTTGAGGAAGGGGGGTATGGTGCGGGTGTGGGCGCAAGCATATTTGAGGAAGGGGTATGCTGTGGGTGCGGGCATACACATTAGAGGAGGGGGTACCGTGCAGGTGCAGGCATATTTGAGGAAGGGGTGCAATGCAGGTGCAGGCATATTCAAGGAAGGGGTGTAATGCAGGTGTGGGCGTACACATTTGAGGAAGGGGTACGGTGCGGGCGCGGGCATATTCGAGGAAGGGGTACGGTGCAGGTGCGGGCGCGAGCATATTTGAGGAAGGGGTAGGCTGTGGGTGCAGGCGCAGGCATATTCGAGGAAGGGGTACGCTGTGGGTGGGTATACACATTAGAGGAGGGGGTACCATGCAGATTTTGAGGAAGGGGTGCAATGTGAGTGTGGGCGTACACATTTGAGGAAGGGGTACGGTGCGGGCGCGGGCATATTCGAGGAAGGGGTACGGTGCAGGTGCGGGCGCGAGCATATTTGAGGAAGGGGTAGGCTGTGGGTGCAGGCACAGGCATATTCGAGGAAGGGGTACGCTGTGGGTGGGTATACACATTAGAGGAGGGGGTACCATGCAGATTTTGAGGAAGGGGTGCAATGTGAGTGCGGGTACACATTTGAGGAAGGGGTATGGTGCGGGCGTGGGCATATTCGAGGAAGGGGTATGGTGTGGGTGCGGGCATACACATTAGAGGAGGGGGTACGGCCTAGCCCAAAACAGCCCCTGCAGGACCCTAAAATCCCCAAAACGAGCTGCACAAGTGCAGGTCGTAATACTCCAATAAGCCAATGGCAATGCCTCTACAGCATGCCCTGAGGTGGAGGGCAGGTTCCTGGTCCCCGCAGGGCCCCAAAATCCCCCAAAACGAGCTACGCAAGTGCAGGTCGTAATACTCCAATAGGCCAATGGCAATGCCTCTACAGCATGCCCTGAGGTGGGGGCTGGTTCCTGGTCCCAAAACAGCCCCTGCAGGGCCCCAAAATCCCCAAAATGAGCTGCGCAAGCGCAGGTGGTAATATAGTGTGGATGCACCCACACTGCCATGGATGCACCCAAGGCCTTGGATGCAACCATGAAAACTGGCACCTCTAGGCTTAACCCCGTACACTTCACATTGATGCTAAGGAGGCCTGGTTCGGGGTAGCCTGAAGTGGTAATGCACTTGTGCCCTCAACCACAATTTGGTAGAAACTTGACCAAATTCCTTCAAATAAAGGTGAATATTGTTCTTTAACAGTGGAAAATGCAGTTTATAAGCTTTTCTTTCCATTATATGCAGTGCTTAAGGCCCTAGTTGGCAAATGATCAAAAGCTGTCACATCACATATCTCAACTTCCAAGTCAATATTTTGCTTTAGTCTTTTGCTTCCCTAATGTGGTATGCCTTGGGCAACTATTGGGAGGGTTTAGGTCTAGTTCCAATACCACAAACCAGTCTGGATAACCTGAATATCTGATTGAAGCCTGACCATCACCAAATTCCATATGTAGTTGACTAAAGATCAATGGAAGTCTTAAAAACAGGTTCATACATCCAATAGGTCATGTGGGATGATTGGAAAGGTACACCACACAAAGAAAAGGCAGGGAAAATGCCAAATCAGTGAATAATCTATGGGCTCAAGGTTCATCTATATGATGCCCAGAGTAGGGCAAGGCTAGGTGGAAGCACCGCCCAATGATGCTATGATACTGTGCTGAGACTTCTGACAGCTGAACATGGGTCTGTGTGAGGTAGGAAGAGCAGGGATCGAATTTTGGAAGTTCAGACATTATGTGCATGTTACCCTGTTTCCATGCCTCAAGATGTGATGTGAACCTCATCCACATCCATAAAGTATGATAACTGCAAAGTTAAATCAAGGAGAACAGCCAATACACTCCCAAATAAGGGGAAAAACGCAGAATTTCCTTTTTGGGCGAAAAGCGTAGTGGCCAAAAAAGGGAATGTGTCAGCCTGAAGACTCTGAGACGCCAAAAAATCCAAAAATCGAGTCAAAACCAAAGCTGTGGAGCCACTTCGGCGGTCTCCGGCGGTCCAATCCGTTTTGCGATTAGTGTCCTGGTTGTGGTGCAAAACACGAAATACATTTCGAGGTTTGGATGTGATGTCCATGTTACTCTGTTTCCCTACCTCCCAATGTGACTCAGGCTACATCCACATCCACAAAACATGACAACTTCAAAGTTAAACCAAGGAAAACTGCCAATCTGCACCCAAGCAATAGCAAAAACAAAGTATTTCCATTTTGGGCGAAAGGCGTAGTGGCTAAAAAAGGAAATGTGTCAGCAAAATCAAAGTTGTAGACCCAAAAAAGCTCTATCTGGCTGTCCAATCCGTTTTGTGATCCGTGGTCTAGTTGAGGCGCAAAACGCAAAATACATTTCCAAACGCGACAATAAATAGCAATAAAATATTCATTTAAACTGTTTTGGGTGATTGGAGAGGCCGTGGTGTCAAACCCCATGAGAAATGATACCTTACGGTCAAAGATAAGGATAGTCTGCCCATTTTGGGAAAGATAAACTGGTGATATCAGTGGTAGCTTGTGTAAGGGCAACCTCAGCTCGGCGCAGAGCGCGGGAGACTAGCGGGAGAATCCGAAGTAACTCAATTGAATGGTACTAAATACAGGCTTCTAGAATACGCACCTAGCGGGAGAATCCGAAGAGAAGAAAGGATGAGGATTCTCACGCTAGGCGAGGTTTTTTAAGTACTAGCCAGTAGCACGTGCCCGGAGGGTTCGGCAGAGGTCTCGAGCTTGATCACACAGCACGTGCCAGTGAGAGCGGCCGGACGGAAGGACGGACGGACGGAAGGGAACCGAGTCCGGAGGGACGGGAGGTGGCGTGTCGGGTGGAGGCGCAGGCTGGGGCGCGGGTCCGGAGGCCGGACGAAGGATCGGACGAGGAAGCGGAGCCGTGCGATGGGCCGGAGCCGGACGGACGGATGGACGGACGGACGGATGGCCGGACGGACGGGCGGTTCCCCTGACATCACCCCCCCCTTGGAATGCGGCGTCCCGACGCATGAATCGGACCTGGGCGTCGCGCCTCCGGAACGATAGCGAGTCGAAAGCGGCCGAGGCGATCCGGCGCGGGGCGTTGGGGTAGCGACGATAGTAAGCATCGATGGCGTCTCGAGCGAAGACGTCGGAGTGCTTTACCCATTTATTGTGTTCCGGGCCATAGCCTTTCCACCGCACCATGTACCAGAGGCTGCCGTAACGGACCTTCGCTTCTAGGATCTCCTCGACTTCCCATTGAACGTCGTCGTCCGTCTGAAGGACGGGTGGGGGTTCGTCGTTCCGGGGGCGTCCGGGGAACGGGTCCGGTTCCGCGAGCTGGAGTTTCACCACCGGAAAGACCGGGTGGAGCTGGGAGTACCGGGGGGGGAGCTCGAGCTTGTACGCACCCTTTCCAACAACCTTCACGACCTTGAACGGGCCGAGCCGTTTGTCCGCGAATTTGACGGACGGACGGGTCGTCCGGATGTCGGAGGCGTCTAACCAGACTCGGTCGCCTACTTTGATCTCCGGGGCGGGCGTGCGTCGGCGATCGTAGTACAGCTTGAACTCGTCCTTGGCTTTAACGAGCGCGGCTTTGGCTTCCGAGACTCCGGACGCGATCCGGTCGCGGAACTCGTTCGCGGATTCCACGTTCGAGCGCAGTCCGTTGGGCTCAAATCCCATCCGGGGGAGCCTTCCGGTGTCCGTCATGAACGGGACTTGCTGCGTCGAGGAGTGGACGTGGTTGTTGTACGCGAACTCCGCGGCCGGGAGGAGCTCGTCCCAGTCGTCCTGTTTGTAGTTCGTGAAGATCCGGACGAACTGCTCGAGTTCCTGATTGACGCGTTCGGTCTGGCCGTCGGTCTGCGGGTGGTAGGCGGTGGAAGTCGCTGGCTCTATCCCAATGAGGCGCCACAGCTCCGTGGTGAACTCCGCAACGAACTGCGGCCCACGGTCGGAGATGTATTTCCGGGGGGTTCCGTGGTGCCTCCAGACGTTCCGGTAATAGAGCCGAGCGGCTCCGACCGCGCCAAGGCCGGTGTGGCACTCGTTGAAGTGGGCCCGCTTACCCAGGACGTCGACTACGACCATGACCGCGTCGAACCCGTGGGCGTCCGGGAGCTCGACGATGAAGTCCACCGAGACGGTGTCCCAGCGTTCCTCCGGGATTTCGGTCGGGTGGAGCTCTCCGTGGGGCAGCTTCCGAAGCGCCTTCGTCCGGTTGCACGGGTCGCAGGTCCGGACGTATTGGCCGACGTGACGGGACAGCTGGGGCCACCAGTAATTCCGGGAGATGAGCTCGAGGGTTTTGAACCGTCCAGCATGTCCGGCGACCCGGGTGTCGTGGTGCAGGGCGATGATTCGGCGCCGGAGGTCCTTATTCCGCGGTACAACGACCTTACCGCGGTAGTAAAGGAGCCCTTCTGCAACGCGCCACTCGGACGACCGGGGGGGCGGACGTTCCGGTTCTTGAGGAGTTCTCGTGCGACAAGCGCGACGGGGTCCTCAAGGTCCGGTTCACCCGTGAAGGCCTCTCGGACGTCGCGAAGGAGGGGGACCTCGGGTCCGGCCACCACGACGCCTTCTAGCGCGCGGACGTGGAACAGGTCCGGGCGAAGAAGGGTAACGTCCGTGTTGTCCGAGCCTACCCCGTGGTCCGGACGGCGAGACAGCGCGTCCGGACGGCCCATGAGGCGTCCGGGTTGGTGGTGGAGCGCGAAGTCAAACCGGGACAGGTATAGGGACCACCGTGCCTGCCTCCGGTTCAAGTTCTGCGCCTTCCGGAAGTACTCCAAGTTTTTGTGGTCCGTCCAGATCTCGACCGGATGCTGCGTACCTTCGAGGAAGTGTCGCCACTCCTCTAAGGCCCGGATGATTGCGAGCATCTCCTTGTCGTGGATCTCGTAGTTGCGCTGGACGTCACTCAGACTTTTGGAGTAAAACGCGACCGGATGCCACTTCCCGTTCGCGTCCGGCTGAGACAGGACGGCTCCGGTGGCGTAGTCGGAGCTGTCCGCCTCGACCCGATACGGACGCGACTCGTCGGGCAGGACCAAGACGGGCTCCGCGGTCACCGCATCCTTGAGGGCTTGGAAGGCGGCGGCCGCGGCAGCGGTCCAGGTCCAAGCGACGCTCTTCTTTGTAAGGTCGAAGAGGGGCCGCGCTATGTCCGAGAACGCCCGGATGAATCTCCGGTAGAAGTTCGTGAAGCCAAGGAACTGCTGCACGTCCTTCCGGTTCTCCGGAGCAGGCCAGGCGGCGACTCCGGCGACCTTGACCGGGTCCATCTCGACGTGGTTGTGCGAGATGATGACGCCGAGGTACTCGATCGACGACTTCTCGAACTCGCACTTCTCCGGTCGGAGGTAGAGCTTGTGCGCCCGGAGCCGCCGGAGGACTTCTCGGACGATCTCTCGGTGGCGCGCGAGATCGGAGTGAGCGATGAGGATGTCGTCGAGGTATACCATGACGTCTCCGGACAGGATGAGGTCTTGGAAGATGTCGTTCATCATCGTCTGGAACGTCGCCGGGGAGTTGGTGAGGCCGAAGTACATCACCAGGGGTTCGAAGAGCCCTCGGTTGGTACGGAACGCGGCCTTCCACTCGTCGCCTTCTCGGATCCGGACGTTGTTGAAGCCCCACCGGACGTCGAGTTTCGTGAAGAACCGGGCTCCCTTTAGGCGATTAATGAGGTCGTTAATCAGCGGGAGCGGATACCGGTTCTTCACGGTCATCGCGTTGAGCGCCCGGTAGTCCTGGACGAACCGGAGGCTTCCGTCCTTCTTCTTGATGAAGAAGACCGGAGACGCCATCGGGGACTTGGACGGACGGATCCGGCCGGTGCTCAGCCCTTCCTCGATGAACGCGTCGAGTTCCTTCTGCTCGAGGGGGGAGATCGGGTAGACCTTGCAGTTGGCCGGCTTTGCGTCCGGGACGAGTTCGATGGCGTGGTCCCACGTCCGGCGCTCCGGTAACGCGTCGAACGACTCCTTGTCAAAGACGTCGGAGAAGTCCTCGACCCAGGTCGGAACCGAGGTCCCAGGCGGGGCCGAGTTCCGGGCGAAGGCCTCCGCAAGCCGTTGGGAGACGGTGCTCCCGGCGCGGATTTCCTCGGCCGGAGCGAACGCGGTGTAGAGGATCCGGTCGCCTTCTTCGAGCTCGTCATCGTCATCGTCGTCCGGGTCCGGAGTGAGGTCCGGAAAGTCGTCTCCGTCGCCATCCGGGTCGTACCCGTCGTCTCCGCACCACTCCTCCGAGTCGATGGCGCAGATAGACGGGACGGGACCTTCGCGGAGCTGCCGGAGGATCGCGGCGGAGATCTTCGCGCTACGGCGGACGGCGCGGAGCTCGTCTCGGCAAGTGCTGCAGCTGGTCGGACAGCGGGTCATCCGGACCTCCTTGGTTTCCCAGTCGATCTCCGGGTTGTGCTTCTGAAGCCAGGAGTAACCGAGGATGACGTGCTGCTTCCCGAGCCGCGTCACGGCGAGTTGGATGCGTTCCGAGTGACCCTTGTAGTTGACGACCATATCAACTACTCCGGTGATGCCTCCGGATGCATTGGGCGTGCCGTCGACATTGAGGACCGGGATAGGCTGGGAGAGCTTCCGGACGGGGAGGTTGCGAGAGATCACGTACTCCGAGTCGATGAAGTCTCCGGTCGCTCCGCAGTCGACCAGACCTTTCACGGACATCTTAGCCGCGGTTTCCACCGACTGCATCTCCAGCGGAATGTGTAGGGAGTTCCGGCCCTCTACGGAATCGATAACGAACTGCCGGGGCAGTCTGCGTTCCCATCTCGGACGGTGGACGCGAGGAATGGAAGGGGTTTTTGCCTCCGGGGCGGGAATAGGGGGCTCCGGCCGGGGGACGGAGGCCGGAGCAGGGGGTGCGTCTTTCGTCTCAACTGCTGATTTATTGGGTATATCTTTGTACAGGCAGGAGTAACGATTAGGGGACGCGACCGAGGGCGCACCGCTCACTCGACCGCGTTCGGAAAACCCTCCGGCTCCGCGTCTCCGACGTCCGGCTCGGTCGGAAGCCCGGCGGTAGTGGAGAGGCGCGCGAAGAGCTCTCCGAGGAGGTCGTCTCCGAGTTGACGGACGACCTCGTCCAGGACGTCTGCGTGCCGGACGTCCGGGGGAGTCGGGCAGTCTCGGGCGAGATGTCCGGCCGCACCGCAGCGGAAGCAAGTGCGCGGCGTGAAGCGCGCGTGAGTCCGGTCGACTTCCATCGGAATGCCAGGCGGAAGTGCGGGCGCCGGCGCGGCTTTGGGAGCAGGCGTGAAGGAGGGGACTGGGAGGAACGTCCCAGTGCGAGGGCGTGCGGCCGGAGCCGGGGCGCGAGTCGGAGGTGCTCCCGCTCGGACGCGGGCGAGGGCGTCGTACTGCCGGAAGGCGCGGAGACGCCACCCGGCGTAGTCTAGCAGCGCCGGAGCGGTTCCGGACGTGGTGATCGCTGCGTTGATCCTCGGGTCGAGCCCCGTTCGGTACTTGGTGACGCGGACGAGCGGATCCGTGTACCCGGCCGTGGCGGCGAGCTCCTCGAAGTCGTCCGTGTACCGGTAAACGTCGCGAGAGCCCTGGTAGTAGCTATGGGTCTCGAGCCGGAGGAGAGCTTGGTCTTGCTCATTTTCCTCGACGAACCGGAGTCGGAACTCGGACTCGAACTCCGCCCAGGACGGGAAGGGGAACGGAACGATTGCGGACTGTCGTTCGGCCCATCGCCCGGCTGCGTCTCGCGCCATAAAGGACATGGCGTACCGCACGAGTTTTTCCTCGACGAGCTGTCCGTGGACCATGAAGGCTTCCGGAACCAGTCGGAGGTATGTGAGGACGGAGTGGAGGAACATCCGTCCTTGGGTCCGGTCGCCATCGAAGACGGCCGGGGGGTTCGGTCGAAGAACCGATTTTGCGACGGGGGTGAGGGTGGTAAAGTCTGGACCCACCGCCGGAGCCGGAGCGGCAGGGACGGGGGCGGTCGCGGGTGGATTTTGGTGGTTGTGTAAAACGCGGAGGAGTAGCGCTTCGATGTTTGCGAGAGAGCCTTCGACCGCGGTCAGCCGGGATTCGGGGTCGGCAGCCGGCTCCGGGATGTAAACATCCGGAAGCTCGGGTGGCGCGGATCCGTTTCCGGGCGTCGGAGCGTCCATCAAGGAGGAGGGGTCGAGATCGGAAGTCGGGGAGGCCGGAGCGCTAGCGTAGCGGTCCGAGTCCGAGTCAACACCGAACTTCGCAATCTTGACCGGTTGATCCCTTAGATCCTTTCTTCTGCTGTAAGGGCAACCTCAGCTCGGCGCAGAGCGCGGGAGACTAGCGGGAGAATCCGAAGTAACTCAATTGAATGGTACTAAATACAGGCTTCTAGAATACGCACCTAGCGGGAGAATCCGAAGAGAAGAAAGGATGAGGATTCTCACGCTAGGCGAGGTTTTTTAAGTACTAGCCAGTAGCACGTGCCCGGAGGGTTCGGCAGAGGTCTCGAGCTTGATCACACAGCACGTGCCAGTGAGAGCGGCCGGACGGAAGGACGGACGGACGGAAGGGAACCGAGTCCGGAGGGACGGGAGGTGGCGTGTCGGGTGGAGGCGCAGGCTGGGGCGCGGGTCCGGAGGCCGGACGAAGGATCGGACGAGGAAGCGGAGCCGTGCGATGGGCCGGAGCCGGACGGACGGATGGACGGACGGACGGATGGCCGGACGGACGGGCGGTTCCCCTGACAGCTTGCACTGAATATATTTTTGAAGTGTTTTGGGGGAGATCTGTGGCAGTTTAGTAAAGTCACAAAAATTACTGACCTTCCAAAATGGGTCTGTGGTAGGAGCGGTAATACAGGTTGATCACAAATTGTACTGACTTCCAAAAAAGATATCAGTGGTATGACTGGTATTTGAGGTGGGTCACAAAGTTTGTTGACTTCTGAACAATGTTAGTGGTAACAATAGTATTTTCGGTGGGTCACAGAATTTGCAGATGTCTGAAACGATATCCATGGTACAGATGGTATTTTGGGTGGGTCACAAAATTTACTGACTTTTGTGACCTCACTCTGTGGTAGCAGGGGGATTTGGACCCAGTCGCAAACAAATGTGACTAAATGTTTATGACTTTTGGTTGGGGTCAGGTGGTAACTGTGGTGTGACACTCATTACATTGTTTTGTGATTGCTTTAATATTTGGCCTGGGGGTGACTGACTTGTTACGAGATCCAAACGAACATTACCCTCTGACAAGTTAGTTCAGATTTGTGGTAACCTTGGGTGCTTGAGAGGTGGGAAGGGCAGGACAGACTAAAAATCTAAAAATAGACCCTAAACCTAAGTTTTAGCTCCTTTTGTGCTCTCCCTGATGGTGCTTACTGTTTTGGGATAGACCTTGTTGTTATTGCAGAAAATGCCAAATACTTTCAAAAAGCCGGCGATATGAACACCCAATCCTCATAATTATCAAAAGTTTCCAAGTTAGCTGAGAGTGGCACCCATATAGACCTCTCTGAGCTGATGCATCAGATGTCTGTGCTGGCAGTGGACTGTGCAGAAGGTGGGGCCGTGATCTTAGCTTGGACTAATTTTTTCTAGCAATTTTCGAATTTTTTGCTGTATTATATCAGGAATTTCCTTTTTGGGTCAGTGCGACTCATTTTGAGTTGAGAAGTACAATAATTATTGAAAGTTATTGAAATTAGCAGGATAACACCCCCAGATGACCCTCCAGTGCTATAATTATCAAAAGTTATTGAAATTAGCAGGATAACACCCTAGATGACCCTCCAGTGCCATAATTATCAAAAGGTATTGAAATTAGCAGGATAGCACCCCCAGATGACCCTCCAGTGCCATAATTATCAAAAGGTATTGAAATTAGCAGGATATCACCCCCAGATGACCCTCCAGTGCCATAATTATCAAAAGTTATTGAAATTAGGTGGCAGGTACCTCTGTATGTACCACCGAGTCCATATTTATTGAAAGTTATTCAGCTTTGGCTGAAGATAGCCTAGATACACCCTCAGGTCCAATATTTATCAAAAGTTATTCAGAGTAGCCCAGGGGTACCTTTACATGTCCCAAATGCCCAAAATTTTCGAAAGGTATCCAAAGATATCTTCATAGTTATTGCAGGATGCCCTGGGGGCCTGTTTTTGCCAGTAACTAGTGTGGGGACGAGGGGTGTCATCCCCACACTAACTACTGCGGATTTCTGGGCTTTATAGGTGGAATACCGGAACTACGTCACTCATTTATGTCAAAGAAGGGGATCCAAGATTTTCAATGGTGGTCGCTGAATTTGAACTTGAACCTCAACTTAGTGTAACCCGCAGTTTTGCAAACAAGTCAGGGGAAGTCAACTAATTTAAGAATTCGCTTCAGATTCTCAACAAGGAACCTATGAACACCATTTGGCAGCGAGCATGAGAGCATCAATTTTACAATGATCTCATCTCGGACTGCATACCACATTTATGGTGGAACTCCTGTTGTATGCCGGGAGTTTTTTCAAGTGGGCGCATCAGCAAACCCTGGGAACGGCTGTACCGTGGGTACCCCCTTACGTAGCGATCTGCGGTGGTACGTACCGCCTGTACTGTGCTGTACCTTTTTGCTGATGTACGTAGTGCTACGTAAGGGCATACCCACGGTACAAAAGGGCCCAAGGTTTGCTGATGCGCTGTGGTCGAAGTCCTATATAACAATTGGGTGGTTCGTTATATTTGTTGTGAAGATGAGCCCAACAAAGGAGACCAATGTATTGCTGAACAATTGCCCCGACTGAAGATCACAGTCCAGTACTCTGTACTGCAAACAGATATTGAACATGAGTGCCGCTGGAACGGCCGCTGCAAAGTCACATTGCTGCTGTGTCACAACTCAAGACTGTGTCAGGGGAACCCCCCGTCCGTCCGCCCGTCCGTCCGTCCGTCCGGCTCCGGCCCATCGCACTGCCCCGCTGCCTCATCCGATCCTTCGTCCAACGCCCATTCCGAGTCCGGCCTCGCCCATACATCTGGCCCCGCCCGACCGACCGTCCTCACCCGGAACGTCGTCCTCCGTCCCTCCGGACTCCGTTCCCCTTCGTCCCCCTTCATCCGGCCGCTCGCACTGGAACGTGCTATGCGATCAAGTTCGGGATCACTGCCGATCGCTTCGGACATGTGCTACTGGCTAGTACCTATAAAAACCTTGCCTAGCGTGGGAATCCTCATCCTTTCTTCTCTTCGGATTCTCCTGCTAGGTGCGTATTCTAGAACTCTGTATTTAGTACCATGAATTGAGTTTACTTCGGATTCTCCCGCTAGTTCCCACGCTCACGCACCGAGCTGAGGTTGCCCTTACAGCAGAAGAAAGGATCTATGGGATCAACTGGTCAAGATTGCGAAGTTCGGTGTAGACTCGGACTCGGACCGCTACGCTAGCACTCCGGCCTCCCCCACTTCCAATCTCGACATCCCGGACCCAGCTTCCGACCCCGCGACCCGGCTGACTGCGGTTGAAGACTCTCTCGCGAATATCGAAACCTTACTCCTCCGCGTTTTACACAACAGCCAAAATCCACCCGCAGCTGCCCCCGTCCCTGCCGCTCCGGCTCTGGCGGTGGGTCCAGACTTCACCTCTCTCACCCCCGCAGCAAAATCGGTTTTCCGACCGAACCCCCAGGCCGTTTTCGATGGCGACTGGACACAAGGACGGATGTTCCTCCACTCCGTCCTCACATATCTCCGACTGGTTCCGGAAGCCTTCATGGTCCACGGACAGGTCGTTGAGGAAAAACTCGTGTGGTATGCCATGTCCTTTATGGCGCGAGACGCAGCCGGACGATGGGCCAAACGACAGTCCGCAATTGTTCCGTTCCCATTCCCGTCCTGAGCGGAATTCGAGTCCGAGTTCCGGCTCCGGTTCGTCGAAGAAAATGAGCAAGACCAAGCTCTCCTCCGACTGGAGACCCACGGCTACTACCAAGGCTCCCGCGATGTCTACTGGTACACGGACGACTTCAAAGAACTCGCAGCCACGGCCGGATACACGGACCCGCTCGTCCGCGTCACCAAGTACCGCGCAGGGCTCGACCCGCGGATTAACACGGTGATCACCACGTCCAGAACTGCTCCGACACTGTTGGACTACGCCGGATGGTGTCTCTGCACCTTCCGCCAATACGATGCCCTCGCCCGCGTCTGAGCGGGAGTACCCCCGACTCGCGCCCCGGCTCCGGCTGCACGCCCCCGCACTGGGATGTTCCTCCCAGTCCCCTCCTTCACGCCCGCTCCCAAAACCGCGCCAGCGCCCACCCTTCCACCCGGCATTCCGATGGATGTCCACCGGACCTGCGTGCGCTTCACGCCCCGCGCTTGCTTCCGTTGCGGTGCGGCCGGACACCTCGCCCCAGACTGCCCGACTCCCTCGGATGTCCGACATGCGGATGTCCTAGACGAGGTCGTTCGTCAACTCAGTGACGACCTCCTCGGAGAGCTCTTTGCGCGCCTCTCCACCGCTGCTGAACTCCCGACCGAGTCGGGAACCGGAGACACGGAGCCGGAGGGTTTTCCAGACATGGCTGAGTGAGCGGTGCGCCCTCGGTCGCGTCCCCCAATCGTTACTCCTGCTTGTACAAAGATATACCCAATAAATCAGCAGTTGAAACGCAAGACGCACCCCCTGTTCCGGCTTCCGCCCCCGAGCCGGAGCCCCCTGTTCCCGCCCCGGAGGCAAAAGCTCCTTCTATTCCCCGTGTCCGCCGCCCGAGGTGGGAGCGCAAACTACCCCGGCGGTACATTATTGATTCTGTTGAGGGCTGGAACTCCCTACATATCCCGCTGGAGATACAATCGGTAGAGACCGCGGCTACGATGTCCGTAAAGGGTCTGGTCGACTGCAGTGTCGACGGTACGCCCAATGCGTCGGGAGGCATTTCCGGCGTAGTTGATATGGTCGTCAACTACAAGGGACACTCCGAACACATCCAACTCGCGGTAACACGGCTCGGAAAGCAGCACGTCATCCTCTGCTACTCCTGGCTCCAGAAGCACAACCCGGAGATCGACTGGGAGACCAAGGAAGTCCGGATGACCTGCTGCCCGACCAGCTGCAGCACTTGCCGGGATGAGCTCCGCGCTGTCCATTGCAGCGCGAAGATCTCCGCTGCGATCTTCCGGCAGCTCCGCAAAGGTCCCGTCCCATCTATCTGCGCCATCGACTCGGAGGAGTGGTGCGGAGACGACGGGTACCATCCGGACGACGACGGAGATGACTTTCCGGACCTCAGTCCGGACCCGGACGACAACAACAACGACAACGACAACGGCGACAAGCTCGAGGAAGGCGACCGGATCCTCTACACCGTGTTCGCTCCGGCCGAAGAAATCCGCGCGGGCAGCACCGTCTATCAACGGCTCGCGGAGGCCTTCGCCCGGAACTCGGCCCCGCCTGGGACTTTGGTTCCGGCCTGGGTCGAGGATTTCTCCGACGTTTTCGACAAGGAATCGTTCGATGCGCTACCGGAACGCCGGACATGGGACCACACCATCGAACTCGTTCCGGACGCAAAACCGGCCAACTGCAAGGTCTATCCGATCTCCCCCCTCGAGCAGAAGGAACTCGACGCGTTCATCAAGGATGGGTTGAGCACCGGACGGATCCGCCCGTCCAAGTCCCCGATGGCGTCTCCGGTCTTCTTCATCAAAAAGACGGACGGAAGCCTCCGGTTCGTCCAGGACTATCGGGCACTCAACGCGATGACCGTAAAGAACCGATACCCGCTCCCGTTGATTAACGACCTCATTAACCGCCTGAAGGGAGCTCGGTTCTTCACGAAACTCGACGTCCGCTGGGGCTTCAACAACGTCCGGATCCGGGGAGGCGACAAGTGGAAGGCCGCGTTCCGTACCAACCGAGGGCTCTTCGAGCCGTTGGTGATGTACTTCGACCTTACCAACTCTCCGGCCACGTTCCAGACGATGATAAACAACATCTTCCAGGGCCTCATCCTGTCCGGAGACGTCATGGTATATCTCGACAACATCCTCATCGCTCACTCTGACCTCGAACGCCACCGGGAGATTGTCCGAGAAGTTCTCCGACGGCTTCGGGCGCACAAGCTTTACCTCCGGCCGGAGAAGTGCGAGTTCGAGAAGTTGTCGATCGAGTACCTCGGCGTCATCATCTCGCACAACCACGTCAAGATGGACCCGGTCAAGGTCGCCGGAGTCGCCGCCTGGCCTGCTCCAGAGAACAAGAAGGACGTGCAGCAGTTCCTTGGCTTCACAAACTTCTACCGGAGCTTCATCCGGGCGTTCTCGGACATCGCGCGGCCCCTCTTCGACCTCACAAAGAAGAGCATCGCGTGGACCTGGACCGCTGCTGCAGCCGCCGCCTTCCAAGCTCTCAAGGATGCGGTGATCGCGGAGCCCGTCTTGGTCCTACCCGACGAGTCGTGTCCGTACCGGGTCGAGGCGGACAGCTCCAACTATGCCACCGGGGCTGTCCTGTCTCAGCCGGACGTGAACGGAAAGTGGCATCCGGTCGCGTTCTACTCCAAGAGTCTGAGTGACGTCCAACGTAACTACGAGAACCATGCCAAGGAAATGTTTGCGATCATCCGAGCACAGAGGAGTGGCGACACTTCCTCAAAGGTACGCAGCATCCGGTCGAGATCTGGACGGATCACAAAAACCTGGAGTATTTCCGGAAGGCGCAGAACTTGAACTGGAGACAGGCGCGGTGGTCCCTGTACCTGTCCCGGTTTGACTTCGCGCTCCACCACCAGCCCGGCCGCCTCATGGGTCGTCCGGACGCGCTGTCCCGTCGCCCGGACCACGGAGTAGGCTCGGACAACACGGACGTTACCCTTCTCCGTCCGGACTTGTTCCACATCCGTGCACTGGAAGGCATCGTGGTTACCGGGCCTGAGGTTCCCCTCCTTTGTGACGTCCGGGAGGCTTTCGCGGGTGAACCGGACCTTGAGGACCCCGTCGCGCTTGTCGCAGGGGAACTCCTCAAGAACCGAAATGTTCGCTCCCCCCGGTCATCCGAGTGGCGCATCGCAGAAGGGCTCCTCCACTACTGCGGTAAGATTGTCGTACCCCGGAATAAGGACCTCCGACGCCGGATCATCGCCCTACACCACAACACTCGGGACGCCGGACACTCGGGACGCTTCAAAACCCTTGAGCTCATCGCCCGGAATTACTGGTGGCCCCAGCTGTCCCGTCACGTCGGCCAATACGTACGGACCTGCGACCCGTGCAACCGGACGAAGGTGCTTCGGAAGCTACCCCACGGAGAGCTCCACCCAACCGAGAATCCAGAAGAACGCTGGGACACCGTCTCGGTGGACTTCATCGTTGAGCTCCCGGACACGCACGGGTTCGATGCGGTCATGGTTGTGGTCGACGTCCTGGGTAAGCGGGCCCACTTCAACGAGTGCCACACCGGCCTTGGCGCGGTCGGAGCCGCTCGGCTCTATTACCGGAACGTCTGGAGGCACCACGGAACCCCCCGGAAGTACATCTCCGACTGCAGACCGCAGTTCGTCGCGGAATTCACCACGGAACTGTGGCGCCTCATCGGGATAGAGCCAGCGACCTCCACCGCCTACCACCCACAAACCGACGGCCAGACCGAGTGTGTCAATCAGGAGCTCGAGCAGTTCGTCCGGATCTTCACGAACTATAAACAGGACGACTGGGACGAGCTCCTTCCGGCCGTGGAGTTCGCGTACAACAACCATGTCCACTCCTCGACACAGCAAGTCCTGTTCATGACGAACACCGGAAGGCTCCCCCGGATGGGGTTCGAGCCCAACGGATTGCGCTCAAGCGTGGAATCCGCGAACGAGTTCTGAGACCGGATCGCCTCCGGAGTCTCAGAAGCCAAAGCCGCGCTCATCAACGCCAAGGATGAGTTCAAGCTGTACTACGATCGCCGACGCACGCCCGCCCCGGAGATCGAAGTAGGCGACTGAGTCTGGCTGGACGCCTCCGACATCCGGACGACCCGTCCGTCCGTCAAATTCGCGGACAAACGCCTCGGCCCCTTCAAAGTCGTGAAGGTCGTCGGAAAGGGTGCGTACAAACTTGAGCTTCCCCCGCGGTACTCCCAGCTCCACCCGGTCTTCCTGGTGGTGAAACTCCAGCTCGTGGAACCGGATCCGTTTCCTGGACGCCCCCGG
The DNA here is from genome assembly GCA_014925785.1 of Mycena galopus ATCC 62051. NCBI lineage: Eukaryota > Fungi > Basidiomycota > Agaricomycetes > Agaricales > Mycenaceae > Mycena > Mycena galopus. Next base: position 289,274 of record WIQG01000138.1, read on the forward strand.
AACGACGAACCCCCGCCCGTCCTCCAGACGGATCACGACGTTCAATGGGAGGTCGAGGAGATCCTGGAAGCGAAGGTCCGTTATGGCAGCCTCTGGTACATGGTGCGGTGGAAAGGCTACGGCCCGGAACACAATAAATGGGTAAAGCACTCCGACGTCTTCGCCAAAGACACCATCGATGCCTATTATCGCTGCTACCCCAATGCCCCGCGCCGGATCGCCTCGGCTGCATTCAACTCGCTCTTGTTCCGGAAGTGCGACGCCCATGTCCGATTCATGCGTTGGGACGCCGCATTCCAAGGGGGGGTGATGTCAGGGGAACCCCCCGTCTGTCCGCCCGTCTGTCCGTCCGTCCGGCTCCGGCCCCTCGCACTGCCCCGCTGCCTCGTCCGATCCTTCGTCCAACGCCCATTCCACGTCCGGCCTCGCCCGTACGTCCGGCCCTGCCCGACCGTCTGTTCTCACCCGGAACGTTGTCCTCCGTCCCTCTGGACTCCATTCCCCTTCGTCCCCCTTCGTCCGGGCGCTCGCACTGGAACGTGCTATGCGATCAAGCTCGGGATCACTGCCAATCGCTTCGGACACGTGCTACTGGCTAGTACCTATAAAAACCTCGCTTAGCGTGGGAATCCTCATCCTTTCTTCTCTTCGGATTCTCCCGCTAGGTGCATATTCTAGATCTCTGTATTTAGTACCATGAATTGAGTTTACTTCGGATTCTCCGGCTAGTTCCCACGCTCACGCGCCGAGCTGAGGTTGCCCTTACAGACTGCCGGAACCAAAGCTTGTTCGCCGCTGAGTGCTGCTGCATGCGGCATGACTGCTGCTACAAAGTATAAATTGCTGTGGTAAAGTTTGGTGAAATTGCCGCAGCAGAATGTTTACATATGTTTTGTTGCCGCTAGATTGCCGCTGACTGCTGCAAACTGCCGCTGCATCAACATAAACTTCATCTCTTAAAGTTGTGCCCAATGCTTTATTAAACCCGAGCTCAATTTCAAATTAACTATTGAGTAGTACTATAACACATGCTGAAGTGCTACAAATCGCCAAGCCAGTGCGTTGTGACACAGTTCAACATGTACCGCAAACTTGAGTGCCGCAGATTGCTGCTAGAACTGCTGCAGCATGCGGCAGCGGCACTGTTGCGGCGCTGCTGCGGCAAAATCACTTAGTCCTTATTTGACCCAGCCCGACCGGCATTGTGAATGTGTGTCCGAATTGGCTCGTGCTTTCTGCACTCAACACCCATTCATACCCAGGTGGCGGACACTCAGCGTGGCTTTTCCCGTCTGGGTCTTACTACGAGTGCCGCCAAGATGGCGGCCTATGCCGTGCACTCAACCTTCACGTTAGTTTTCCTGAGGCTCATTATTTAGATATCTTGCTCAAATAACCGACTCTATTAGGTACTCCACGGCCGGTGCCTGGGTCCCGCAAATGCCGACAATGCCAATCCAAATTGACAACATGTTGAAGACGCGCTGGGGGCGCAAATGGGGACACTCTGAGCGCCTGGATCGGGTCAGGAACATAAATGTCGAGATGGCGAGTAAATTGTTTCGCATCTTGATCAAACAATCGAGGCTGAAGCTGAGGGTGGTTTAGTTCTTCGGCTTGGGCAAGCGGCAGTCGTGGGCCGAATACTTTGTGGATTGGCAGTACATTTCCCGCCCCATGAATTCAGGTACACTATAATAATATTACGGCGCTTTTTTGATGTATGCGGAAAATAGAAAATTTTCTCAGGCTGTGTGGTACTGTTTGGTCAGGACCCCGTAACCGCTTGTTTACATGCCGTCTCGAACGATCTCCAGAGACCTCAAGGACAGGATCCCTGTCCTCTTTTTTGAGAAGGGTCTGCCTGTACCTCAAATCTATTCTGTCCTCAGAGTCAAGAAGACTCTCGTCTATAAAACCCTCGATCTACACACCACGTTCGGCACATCATACAACCCACATGCACACCGCTCTGGACGCCCTCGCCTCCTTGGTCCTGTGGATATAGAGTTCATTGAAGCTGTCCTAGAACAGTGCCACACCATTTATCTTGACGAGCTCCAGGAGAAACTCCTGACTCAACGCGGTGTTTCCGTTTCAATTGCAATGCTCTTCCGCACCCTCCGCCGACTGCATTTCACACGTAAATGTGTGTCTGTGCGTGCTCTTGAGCGTAATGATCTCTTGCGCTCCGCATTCATGAACACCATCGCCAATGTGGCACTGGATCCGAACATGCTGATGTTTGTTGATGAAGCGGCGAAAGATGACCGTACCTCCGGACGTTCGCATGGCTGGTCTCTCAAGGGCACACGCTGCGTACAGCGCAGAGCTTTCATACGGGGAAAGAGATACTCTATCCTCCCAGTCATCACTTTGGACGGCATTATTGCGCACAACATTATTGATGGTTCCGTGAACACACAGCGCTTTCTGATGTTTCTCGAAGAGCATGTGGTATGTTCACACTGCAATATACGTCTATTTATTGCTAAATAAGACTGTAGATTCCTCTTACAAATCCTTATCCTGGACCACGCAGTGTGCTGGTGCTCGACAACTGCAGTATCCATCACGCAGAGGAGATCCGTGTCCTCGTTGAAGATCAAGCCCGTACGTGTTCAAATTGTCATCATACATATTTGCGCTAACTAGACAATGAAGAATGCAAGCTGGTCTTCCTTCCTCCATATTCTCCAGACTTCAACCCAATAGAACAAGCCTTTTCGGCAATCGAGGCTTTTCTTCGTCGTCACTGGCGAGATTCTTGTCTCAGTTTGATTGACAAGGCATGTCATAGTATCACTCCGGATAAGGCGTGGGGTTATTTCCGGGCATCGGGATATGTTGTATAGCTGAATACCGTGTGTGAGCAGTAGCTGAGGATCCTTGTTTGTTTGCATACATACTATATCGGGTTCCACGTTGAAATGATGAGTCTCTGGTCATTTGTTGCGTCGTGTTCTTGTTTGATTCTTGTCCAGTTTGAGAATGACCATCCAATATTACAAACGGATGGTTTGCCTTCAGAAATATGGCGCGTCTGACTGTGTTTTTGTGCTCCTAAGGTTGGGTGATAACTAGATGTATTTCACGACTGGACACGGCTTACCAGGATAGCTTTATTGCAGGCTAGAAATTGGGACAGTTGGTTAATTGGAATGTCAATTCCTTGCTGGTTCAACAAGTCTTTCAACTGTTCAGCATTCATGATAGTGGTCGGCGCCAATGTGATTTTTTGTTTACATGAGTTTTCTTTCCAAGTTTTTTTTCACGTCTTTCTTTACCATGACTTCGCCTGAACCCGAAACGCAGCATTCTGCGAGAATTTCTTCACAAGTTACCTTTCATACCATTGTTCCAGCACCTGTTGCACACTCTGGAGCCAAGTCAAAGAGCAAGCCCAAGGAGAAGAAGGACACCAAAACAAAGGAGTTTCTCCATATCTTCGAGGCAACCGAAGACAACTATATTGGCTTGCTCAAGGCCATTCTCACCAAGCACGGAGAGGACAAGTACAATATAACCGATAAAATGACATACAGTATCAAAGTTCAGCTCCCGCATGTCAAGTAAGACCGGAGTGCCGCTGCAAACTGAAACAAGCTAATGATACTTCAATTTTCAGGAAATCCAGCGCCATCGACATTGACAGTTATGACGAATACAAAGACCTCGCTACTGATATTCTCAAGAACCTGCCTCCAAGTATGACCATCTTTGTTGATATGGCTGATATTCAAAAGCGCTGGAGTGGAGTACGTCAACCTCGAACTTGGTACTAATAGTATAAACACTGACATGGAAATGTGCAATAGCGTGGATTCAACCGTGGGAGCGACGACGAAGATGTCCACGGTGATGATCCGGGTCTGTACGATAATAACGGCCTCTCCGAGGTCGAGCATGAACTTGCACGTCTCCGTAGGAAACTTGAGAAGAAATACCAGAACGATCATGATGCCGGATACACGTACATCAACCCAGAGACAGCCGAATCATATCCACTTACGCCGCAACTCCTGAAAGAATGGTGTCGCTCTATAGTATGTGGTGGTGGTGATTTTCAGCTTGAAATTGATACTCAGTATTATCCAGTATGACGGAGAAGCGACAATCAACCAACCTCCCCTTCTCAAAGGTTTTGATCCAGCCAAACGTCAGACTGCTCTCCATCCCGCACGCATCGCTGCCGGCATAAATTTACCGCAAGGCCCTGCGGTTAGCGATGTCGGTTATCTCGCCAATATGATCACCGCACTTGTTGGAGCCGGAGCAGTGGGTGGACCGTCAAAGGTTCCTGGGCTTGGAGCCCAGCCAAGCACGCCGAACACCAAAGCAAAGGCACCAGAAATCACAGACTCACCTGTCCTTCCTACGCCTACCAAACTCCCAAGATTCTTGGAGCATGCTGAGAAAACCCTTGGGGTTTCAGACGCCCGCTCATTTGAATCTGTGATGCGTCGCAACGGCTACGGCCCGGATATCATGCATCTTGTTGACAATGAAGCATTGGAGGATATTGGGATGAGTAAGGGCGATGTGCTTCGTATCAAAGGTGGAGCCTCAAAGTGGTGGAATGGTCCAGATGCGAAAAGGAAGAGGGAGGATGGTGGTGCTGCCGCTGATCAGCTCGGTGGAAATTACGGCGGTGGGGGACAGAGTGGAGGACACAGCAGAGAACAAAACCTAGGTCTGCTGGTGACCCCGCCCAACAAGAAGGTGGCGTTCGAGTTGCGTTACTCCGGAGGTGGAGCACAGAGATTGTACGGACCTCGTCTTTCGCCTGGAGAACCCAATATTCCCGAGGGTGAGATGTTCTACCGCTGCCCTGTTCGCAATGCGTGGGTTCCAGTGCCCGCTGGCTACCGTGCCGTTATCGACAGGGGGGAGGAGGAGAACGACAATGACGACGTCTTCGGGCCAGGACCAACGGCACTTGATGGGCGTGACGAACAAGAAACGGTTGCCGCGCACGCACTGTTCAACATGCAGAAAGGCAGTGGTGGCAGCTAATGATACATATTACAAACACTCTAGCTAAAGTAAAGGTTGAATTGTGTTGACAGCTACTCTGTTGCGTTCGTACTACGTCTCGTCTGTTTTGGCCCAGAGCGGTTACGGGGTCCTGACCCAACAGTGCCACACGGCCTGAGAAAAATTTTTATTTTCCGCATACATCAAAAAAGCGCTGTAAGTCACAGCAAACCCTCCTTCGGGACAGCACTACTCATCTTTGAGTGGGGCACCACATGGCCCTTTGCCCAATTACCGAGTCAAATTGTGCCACAGCTTAGCCTCATAATACATGTGTGCCCGCTCTTGCTATACCTCTCTACGCAAACTGACTGAAATCTCCGCAGACTGTGATTTTGCCGACGATTTCCAAGAGCCGCCAGAATACGTGTAAAATGACCACGAGTGTGGAAAGGGAAAATGTTTGATGCACGCATGACGGAGGCAATATTTCAATAGCCTATCCAAGCTTAGACTCGTAACCAGTCTGCCTACGGGAAACCAACCTGCTGTGGTGGGGCACGGTTGTCGTAGACAGACTGATACATCTCGGGGCTCGGCAAAGGGCCGGGCCCGGAGTTTGAATTTTAGTGGTTTCCCACATTAAAATCGCTTACAACTGCGTAAACTCGATGACGCGATCGCTTCAGCAAACGCTAAGTGAGTTCCCACACTCAATTCCTTTTAAAACTGCCTCTGCTTTTGTGGGATTTCCGTGCCCCAAAATGTAATTTTGAGTAGATAGACTTGAAGGGATGAATTTATCGTTTGTATACAAAGCTTGAACCGAAAGAATTGGTTCAAAATTGAACCCGGAATCAATGATCTTTCTAAAAGTTCAGCGTGGGAAACTACTAAAATTCAAACTCCGGGCTCAGCCCTTTGTCGAACCCCAAGTTGTACCAGTCTGCCTACGGCAAATTGCTTGCCACGGTTTTTGCTAATCGTAGGCAGACTGGTCACGAGTCTAATCCAAGCTTGACTTGCTGTGTTGTAACATTTCGTATGAAGTACCGGGATGCTACTGATGAATAAGAGCTTTTCTTTCGACTTATCGTAATTTCCGTCGCGTCGTTTTAGGCACATTTCTGGCAGAGATCCAATTCGCCTTTAAGCATTCATTTGAATTATTGTGTGTCACTCTTTTCCCGATGTGGGACAAATGAAGGTGAACGACACATTCCAGCAGTTGGGCTCGAGCTCCTGCAATATCTTCTACGCCTCGTGTGTCTCTCTCAAGCACTGAAATTTTGAGTCTTGCAGGCATGCTCTTTTTCGAACGGCGAAATTGCCTATTTGGGTGTCTGGCGGTGAGTTTCTTCATGGCAGCAGATTGTTTGCTCTCCAAACAAATGGACCCAATGCACATGATGATGAATATCCCTTGGCTCTCCGTCTCGACCGGATCCGAGAGAAAATCCTCACGTGCATAAGGTCAGTTTCTGAACATACAACATTATCTTGAACAACTCGGCAAGCGAGATGGCTGAAATCGACAGAGATAATTGACAGGTTTGATTTATATAGTTTTAAAACTCCTTCTCTTCCGTTCTTTCTGATTTACCTAATATCTAACACTAGCCCAGGTCCATGTGGCTGTACTACGCGGAGATGAGAGCTCTGGTTGAATGAATCTTGAGGTGGGCTTTCCGTGGGGCCACTTTCAACAGTATTATTTAGGCCAACATACCCCAAATTTTGTATCCCTGCGACGCGAGAGGGTGTAAATGGAAAGGAGGAAGAGGTTGACGTAGATGCCTATGTTGCGATCTTATGAAGAGCCCAGCATGCATGAGACAAGACATAGCGGACCGTAAAGCAGGAAAGAAGCCTGAGGTCTCTGGTTAGAAATGCAGACGGTTCAATGTCCGTGACACCCACTCCAGCTTTTGTGAGGACCTCTATTAAAGAAATCCACGAAGAATCGAACTGTCCGGACTCGACAACGTATTGCATCTTGGCTTGGGAGGGGTGAAGAATGAAAGGACAGCCGACCGCAAACACTCTAACACATCGTATAAATGGGATGCTTCCTTGGAAACCATCTCGAATTTGGCAAGTGAGAAACATCAAGTGGTGCCCAACAACATCCCGCATCTTTGTTGCGTCCCCGAAGGCACCTGGAATCTACACACCCCGGAAATTCAAGTTCCCCCAAGTTAGCGTCGTCGACTCAGAGTCGTGTGGTGCCCATGGCCAAGGACATGAACAGACACCAAAATCCTCGGTCTAAAAATTCCAACGGTATTGAGCAGATCAGGCGCAAAGCAAGGTCTCTAGATCTGCATCCGAGCGACGAGGTAGCAACCAACAAATTCTTCAAGGAAAGATGCTGACAGAACTCAGGGGACTAACTCTAACTCGGGAAAGTCGAAAGAACGGCAAAGCAAAAAAGTAAATGAAAGCCAAGCTCAGATTACTGGAATGAGGCGCTGCAGGAATCGCTGACCGTCTCCCCCAGCCTGCACGGGATGACTAGCCTCGGCACCCCCCACGCGAAGAATTCGAAGGAAATCGGCCCACAGCACTCACAGTCCGGACTCCTCCTCCGCTAGACCACTCCTGACGAACTCGGGACACCGTCAATTCGGATATTCGTGGAGGCACGCCACTCGGAATGCATCAGCGTCCACCTATACGTCACATCCTACATGCGCGAACATCCTCGCTGTCGGTGAACATGGGTGAACACGGCCACGACACTGCATCACATTCGAGCCACCACGTCGCGACGATCTGACCGTCTCCTGAGCCGCCCAAGAGTGTGTCGGTGAGCGTCGAGCGGAGAAAATCGACGCTGTCCCATATTCGAGCCAGCACGCTCTGACCGCCTGCGCATGCCGACAACCACGAGAGACATCCGCCCACCGCAGATCCCGCAGGGGTGCGGCATCGAGGAGGAAGGAATCCGGCATAACCCTCGCCAACTGGAAGCACGGCGAGTCGAATAGAACCGCACCTCCATGCGAGCCATTGCCGCCGCGCGCCACGCCGTCGTCGGATGCTAGGGACCCGGTGGTTAGCTTACTAGTAATTAGTAAATGGGTGGGCCGCGGAATGGCTTTCAGGAAAGAAAGGGGGCAAATGGGGTCACCTAGTACTAGTAACACAACACGCAGGATGCGCCGTGCACCATCCATTTCGCTCACGAGGTCGATCGCTAGGAAAAGAAAAGAGAGTATACGCGAACGAGATTGACCTCTCCGGCGGCTGTGCGCACATACGACAGTAGTGTGCTCGGCAATGGCCGTGCCGTCTCGAATCAGTGGTCTCGAATATCGATTCGACCGGCCGCTGCCAGTGTATTGGACGACGATGTTGTGGGCCTGCCTAACGTTTTTGCCTTGAGATTTGTGGCTGAGAGCGGCACCCTCCGCTGCGAGGCTGGAGGCAGACAAGATGGACACCGACAATGCTGAGACATGCAATAAGTATCAGAGAGGAAGCGGACAAGAACGGAAGGCTGCATAGCCACATGATTGTCATCGTCATCAATTGATCCGGCGTTCGTCAGCCTTCGCACCACCACACCCACCACCGTTTGCTTGCCGTTTGCCACCTCACAACGTCAAACCCGATTGCACGACAACAGCGACAAGCACAAAAATGGCCACGCTAGGAAAAGCCCTCATTACCCTCGTCGCATTGATTACTAGCACCGGCTGCTTCGTAGCCGACTGGAACGAAAGCCATATTTACAATCCTACCTGGCCGCCCCATGCCAAATTCCACAATGGTCAAACAATGAGCATGGGCGCGCTTCTCGGGGTCGCAACGCTGTGGTACCTTTATGCTCCACTGAAGCTCCCTATTCCGACTGTCTCTGAGAAGGGCAACGATGGAATCTGGGCCACAGTGCGACGGGACGCGGAGCTTGCGAACCTCCGGACGGCGGTCCTGCTGGGTGCACTGTATTGGGTGACTCAGGCGAGCGGATACTTGTGCCCAGGGAGTGCAGGGTTTGATCCTGTGCCGGGCATCGACGAGCAAGGCCAGGATAACTTTGTGCAGGCGAAGGTGGACATAGTGTTGCTGACAATCATGGGTTTGGGGTGGTGGTTGGAGAGGAGGAGGATCATAGGCATAGCGTGATCATTGAATTGGGTGGTGAGTTGTGTCGGCCTTTATTAGAACTGTCTGACATACATTAGCTTAGTACTGAACGGTGGGCCTCATCCAACAAGAAGTTAGTCCCCGAATGCCGGATCGCGGACATCCCCAGCATTACGGGTCTTCTGCCTTCATATTCAATTTACCTTTCCACTCATTGACGTACTTCCCCAAGCATACAATACACAATTTGCGCGACTTGAAACCTTTGCTCTGCCTTTAACGTGAAGGTAACCGCCGTTGGCTTCGCAAAGCAGTAGGTACGCCCCATGCCCAGTGCGGAGAGGGAGAACCCGAATGGAACGTCTGCTGTGCATTCTCTTTCTTACTGCCCATTCTCAGCGGATGCGCCCGGCATCACGGTTTCTCTTCATGAACGCCCCATGGGTTGGGCGATGCTGGGGTACGCTGGTTTTCGCTCTGAAGTTTTAGTTTATCATGGTACGCACGACTCTAACTCTGAAACTTTGTCTGCGAACACTCGATTCGAAATAGGTCAAGCTGATTTGTTCAAAGAACCTGCGATGTTATTAATCTCTGTGAACTCCACAATCAAGACCCTCAGCCTTCTAGTCGTTTCGCATGTCCGCTGGTACTATGACATCCGCACAACATACCAAATCGTGAGCACTCGGAAGGCCACCGCAGCCCTGAATAGCCCCGCCGACCTTGGATCTAAATTTTATTCGATTGGGTTAGGCGATGTCGCAGAACGGAGTTCGGTGCTGGTGGACAGAATGTCGGGTCGGTAGTCCGGATAATGGAGGGTACGGGTGAAGCAGGAAGGTCGGCGGAAGGTCCCGGAGATAGCGTATAGGCGTGGAAGGAAAATCGGGTGTGAAATAGGGAATGCGCCGTGTGGGCGTGAGGTACGGGTGTAGCTCGTAAAAGGCTTGTTGGAGGGAAAGATGTAGAGCTCAGGTGGAAGTGGTTCACTGGCGACGCGCTCGCGTTGGAGCGCTCGGGTCACTGGTCGCCTCGTAGGTGGTGGTTTGTGGGAGAAAAAGGGAATGATTGACAGGTCTACGTACGAAACAAATGATCGGTCCGATGACCGATCTTCCGTACACTACAGGGATAATAAAGCAGAAAGGGAAAGTCGATGAGCGGTCCAACCCACCCTTCCACAGCGACAGCACGGTGAGACCTTCCTTTTAGATTCTTGCTCTCCCTGGTTCACACTCGCCGACCGTTAGTACGGCTAACCCTTTGGCTTGATCGAAATTCTTCCTTTCCGCGCCAGCATGATTACGCAGACATTGTTTTACCTCAATTTTGCCCATCGGAAACCTTTCATTTCCATCCTCATGTACGACGTTGAGGTGTGCGCCTGCCAATTTTTTGATAAAGGTGCATACTGACACTTGGATGCGGCGGCTTCCTGTTCCTTTTGTGGCCGGCTGATGTTGACTCTGAAGGCAGCCTCAGCTTGAAAACAACGACGGGTCCGTGTTGCTGTTGCATTCACTGATTCTGGATATCAGCGCTCGAGTCTGACATTAATCGTCTGCCCTCTCCTAGCCTCTCCTAGTTTAGAGCCTCAGCAGCGCAGGATACGTTCAACCAAGCATGTAGGCATTCAGCCGCCCGGATCCTCATTGGGTGCGCCTTCTTGATGAATTTTTGCGGTAATATGTTCAAGTGACGTTTGGACAACGTAAGTACAGCGCTTTCAGTTTAGTTCGGCCGATCATCTCATCGCATACGATTTTGTCCGTCCGCGGAGATGCACCCCGGGGCATGCTAGAACGTGGTTTCAAGTTTTCAACGCACCGTCAGTCTCGCCGTCTGGCCAATTCTTCAACCAATTCGACGTCGCAACGGTAGAAATAGCCAAATTTGTCATCTGTGGACCATTGGCTTAGTGTGCTTTCCTTTCTATGAGATTGATATCAGAGTGGACAAGAAATTCTGAGTCGCCGCTGTCACTTGGCTTCGGCGTAATCATCTTCCAAGACCTTCTAACGCCTCGCCGTATGTCAAGCGAGGTCATGCGGAGGATGAATGTTTCGAATATTTCTCTCAAGTCAGCTCCAGTAAATTTCTATTAACCCACGGAATTCTGGGAACTTGAAGAACCCTTTGACTTGGTTCAGGCTTGATCGCCGTCATCGACTTAAAAACCTTGCATTCGATTATTATCTCCGATCCCACCGGAACGTCGATGACGGTACAATATAAATAAGTACGAGAATCACAGAACCAACGGCGATTAACGGAGTCTGCCGTCAGCGCCAGAAAATCCTAGAAATATGGTGTCTCAAAGTCTGCTCTTTGCTCCCACCCTCGAAACGATGCCCCGCCGACCAACCACCGCAGAGTTCCGTGTCGACAGCATTGTTGCAGGCTTGACACCCACGATCTCACTTCTCAAAGAACTCACCAGCGCCTTCGACACACCGTTTGTGCCGGCCATCTCCACCACTATTGTATCTTTACTCGGCGGAATTCGGGTATGGAACGCATTGAGAAAATTTACTCCTCTGACATCATACTATTTCAGACCGTCAAGAAAAACAAAGAGGATTGCTTTCGATTGCTCGAGGATATTCATGTCATCCTCTACGCCATTGTTGATCTCCACATAAAATCAGAGACGCCGGGAAGCCTTCCTCCAACGATGTTGCACTATCTAGGAAAATTCACAGAGTAATCTTCTGCCGATCTCATTGTCCAAGTGATGAACTCAGACATGCCAACAGGACTCTCCACAAGATACACACTTTCGTGGAAGCTCAGCAGGAGGGACTCAAGATGAAGACCTTATTCCGCAACAGCGAAATGAATTCATTGTTCAAAGAGTGTCAGCAAGGACTACAAGATGCTCTCACGTTCTTCAAGGTGTGCAGACCGTGCTTGTTGATTCGAACTCGAGGGAACTTATTGTCCGGAAATCAGGTTGAGTCTGGCGCCGATATCCTTGACAACGTCACCGAGATGCAGACAAAAGCCGATACAATGCACGAGGAACTGCTTGAGTTGATCGCTGGACTTTCAGATGGGACGAACTCAGACAGGATGTCCTCCGTATGTTTCTTGATGCATGATGCTCTTGATATTCAATCGTAGTTAGATTTACCGCAACCTCAATGATTCGGAATTCAGGTGTGTACACAAACTGTCAGGAAATGCAGCGACGTAACGAGACGTTCCGAAGCTCCAAATCATTCGCCATGTTACCATCGCATCCCAAGATACTTCACGGCCGTGACTCAGAACTCGATCAAATTTTGCAGATGTTTCAGCAGGAATCACCCCAGATCGCTATTCTCGGTCCTGGTGGTATCGGAAAAACAAGTCTTGCTAGGGCTGCGCTGCATCACCCAGATGTTGCCAGCAAATACGAACACAGGCTTTTTGTGTCTTGCGAAGCTGCTACCACTGCAATTGATGTTGCAGCGTCTATTGCAGCCTTTCTAGATTTAAACCCAGCTAGAGATCTCACGCAACCCGTCATACGGTCATTGTCGGCGAAATCGGCCTCGCTGTTGATCCTGGACAATTTAGAATCAGCCTGGGAGCCGCTTGCGTCCCGCGGCGGGGTTGAAGAACTCTTGTCTCTCTTGACAGATATCCCGGGCCTAGCATTAATGGTAATCATCTTGGTTGTGGATTAAACGAGCCTGATCAATTGACAGGTCACCATGCGGGGAGCTGAACTTCCTGCCAAAGTTCGCTGGACACGTCCATTTCTGCAGCCCTTGAAGCCCTTGTCAGATGATGCAGCTCAACAGACCTTCATTGACATTGCAGATGATGGTTATCAAGAAATGGATGAGCTCCTGAAATTTACAGGGAATATGCCACTGGCAGTGGATCTCATGGCTCATTTGGTTGTCTATGATGGAGCAACCAGTGTTCTAGCAAGATGTGAAACTGAGAGAACTTCTGTTCTCTCCGAAGGCTTTGACAGGCGATCCAACTTGGATGCATCTATCACTATGTCACTTTTGAGTCCTAGGCTCAGCTCCTCACCTGGAGCGATGGATTTGTTACGCCTCTTGTCTATCCTCCCAGATGGTCTCTCAAACACCGACCTTTTTCAAAGCAATCTTCCTATCCAGGACATTCTAGCATGCAGAGCAGTACTTCTTGGTACCTCGCTTGCATATACCGATGAACATAAACGGCTCAAATCACTTGTCCCTATCCGAGAACATGTCCAGCTTTTCCACTCTGTGCAGCCATCCCTGGTTCGGCCACTTCAGCATTACTTTGGCATCCTTTTGGATTTGTACCAGAATTACTTTGGAACTCTTCAGACAGCGGACACAGTTAAACAGATCACCCTCAATCTGGGCAATCTCCATCAGATACTCTTGCAGGGCCTGAAACCTGAAAATCCCGATCTTGCAGACACTGTCACATGTGCATTGTCACTGAACATGTTCAGCCGGAAGACAGGGCGGGGGCGGCATGTGCTTATGGATCACATGAAGCCTGTTCTGCACCTCTGTGGTCCACGATTGGAAATAATGTTTGCTACCGAACTGTTCAGGTCACAGGGTCTACTCGCCATTGATGACCCAGAACTACTTGTTACTCAAGTTGAATCTCAGTTCATTGATTTCATAGATCCAGTCCTAGAGGGTATGTCTTGTCCTTGCCGCTATTGACTGGCTGTTTACTTGCATCCGCTCAATAGTTCAATTTTACTGCATCCTCGGATGTTATTATGCAAACACGAACAATCCCAAAGCTGATCAAGCGATGGAGCGCACTGTCAAGTTGGTTGACTCTGCCGAGCAGATTGCCGCACACGCCGAGATACTGTCAACAGTTGCGGTTTTCTATTGGAGATTTGGAGAATACCTTGCTGGAAAGGCATTTGCACGCCGGGCCCAAAAGGTTGCCCGAATGACTTCCAATTTATACGAGGAAGCACACGCGATGCGGGTTGAAGGTGGCTGCAACATTTTCCTCGGTGATTACAAAAGCAGCTTCTTGATTCTCAGGAGAGCAAGGGATCTTCTCGACCTTTGTGGCGCATCCGAAAGCATACTCTACTATCGAATCAGGGACCTTGAGGCAGATATCCATGTGCGCAAATCAGAGTACGAGTCAGCCAGAGCAATCCAAATATCCCTCGCCGAGAAGCTCACTGCCGAGAACAATCCCATCGACCATGCCTATTCCCTGCTTACTATCGGCGAAATCGATGTTGCCATTGGCGCACGCAATGCCTGCGAGAACCTCGAAAAAGCGAAAAGCTTGTTTGCAACTCTCAATTTTCACATGGGGGCTTTAACGTGCGAAACCGTTATCGTCGAGGACGCACTCAGGAACCAAGTGGTCACGACGGAGCTGAAGGCCACGATGGAAAAATGTCTCAGTCGCTCCTGGACCGATGATCCTCAACTTACCTTCTTTGCGTTGGAACGAATGGGTGATTCTTCTCGTTGGCCCTCCACGGACTTCGAATGGGCCTCCACCTACACAGTGGTCTATTTGGCTTTTTCGATCAAGAAAAAAGAAAAGTTGGCACTTCACAAGGCTCTTCGCGCTCTAGGCGATGTATTTATTGGCAATCACGATGAAGGAACAGCCGAAAGCCTCTTCATCGCCGCCCTGGAAGGGTTTATCGACATGGATGTACATCGCAGCAGAGCGGACTGCATGATTCGTCTTGGAGATTTAACCAAGAACCGGGGTGATTCAGCGGGTGCGAAGGAATTTTGGAGCACGGCAAGGCCACTATTTGAACGGTCTTTGCAGACACAAGGTGTTGCAAAAATTGACAGCAGGCTTGCTGCTCTCGAACAAGAGACAGCGTAGAGTAATGCCCTAGTAAATTTGGTTCTTTTTAGTCTGTATTCACTCTTGCATGCCATACCATATCATTCCGACCATTCTATAATTTCGATCATCACTCGCTGAGATAGCCGACGAGTTTCTTTCAAGCATGACAACCGGCAGCACCTCGACACAGCCTTCGGCTAGGGCTTGGCGAGACGTCTCAAAAGGATGTCGCCTACCCGTGGGCTAAATGCAGTCACTCGGGGAAATCCGTTATTTTGGGGCGCCCGGAAACGTTTCCGAAACTTAAAGTTCCGGAAAGGGATCCGGGAATGCCGAAACCTTTGAGTTTCGGCAACAATTCCGGGAGAGCCGAAACTAAAAATTTCGGGTGGGCCGAAATTGATTCCGAAACTTTTGATTTCGGGGCGGCCGAAACTAATCGGCCCGCCCCAGGGTCTCCCGAAACTAAAAGTTCCTGGATCAGTTCCGGGAGAAGCCGGAACTTTTGGTTTCGGAACCCGTTACTACTCCCGGACCCATTCCAGAAACTTTTAGTTTCGGGATCGTTCCCAGGCACCCTGATTCAACGGATTTCCCCGAGTGAGTGATGGGTCCCTCGTATAGTTCAGAAGATGTTTGCCTGCTCATTTTGCTTGGTGGAAGTAATTCCACAAAAAAAACTCTCGAAGTGCATAGCAGTTGAAACTCCGCGATCATTTTCGGGACTGGCCGGCAGCAGTGACCAAGCTTGGCTATAATAGACATTAATCATGAATGTGATGGGATACAACACGCTGAACGAAAAGTAGCTGACATGGCCGTTTTGAACGCGAAACTTGACAACCTGTTTCGCGGTCGTGGCGGCCGTCTTTCAACGGGCCGTCAGAGCCGAACCTGCGGCGCACCCGTGCTGTTGAATCGTTGATCTGGTGCCATTCAGCCGTCCAAACGCCAACTGTCGGAAGCCCTACGTTCCTGGAACCTTTAGGTTTCAGGTCTCCGAGAAGTCTTTTGGAAATCTTGTCCCGATATGGTAACAAAACAGCACCTCAAATGTGTATATCCCCATTTGGATGCTCCATATGTGGCCTCGTTCTCATCACTCCAGATGTTGCTTCTTCAAAATTTTGTCCCAAAATGGCAAGTTCCAGCCTCCCCATCAGGACGGTTCACGTGCTGGACTCACGTGTTGAGTCCCCGCCCCATCACTCAAAGTTGAAAATGGTGGTCCAAAATGGAAAGAGCCCGTTGCCTGATCAAGACACTGCATATGACATCCTCGATGATATGGTGTGGTGCCTCAGGTTCCAGGGGCGCCCAGAGGGCCATGTTGAATTAGAAAATGCTGTCTGGGGTTGCGACTACGAGTCTGTCATGATGACAAGGTTTCCATATTAGGATTTTAGAGCCTCGTTTAAACTTGAAAGACCGCCGAGTCGAAACCATTCATCAGTAAATCGGTCAAAAACTGTTATAGCCAGGCAAGACTCGTGATTTCTTTGCAAGTCTGATGGCAAATGACAAGCGCTCGCAATCCCTCCACAATTATTCTGAGCTACAGACGAGCTGCGCACAATTGTGGTAATGAATCATCTCAGAGGCAAAAAAATTGTCGGGGGTCGCGAGGGCTTATACATCACAGATACTATGGTATTTATATGTTTCGTGATTTTATAGTCAAAGTTCGTATTGAATGCCGAGAAGTTTCATTCATCCCAGGTCAAGTAACTTAAGTAGTATGAGGTACGCCAGTAAGTAGCAAGGCAAATAGATAACCTATTCCGCGCCAAGTCTTTCAAAATCCGCTCGGAAGTCATTCCGTTGACAGATGGCAACGCATGGTGCCATCGCGATCAAATAGTTTGCCGCGCTCTTGCTCTCCCCCCCCATCTTCCTGCCTCATCGCCTTGTTTGCCAGCAGTCCTGCAAGTCCCCAGTGTTTCCTTTCAAGTCTTCAACTTCATCAAGTATCCTCAAATATTGTTTTCGCAAGCCTGCACCGGGTCCGCAAGCCCTCAAGCCTCTTCAAATCGTCTTTATGCAAGTCCTCAAATGCTGGTCAAGACCTCGAGGCTACCTACACGCGGGGCTTCAAGGTCAATGGCTAGTTGTCAGTGTCTGCTTGGGGGTACAACCCTCCCTCGCATCTCAAGATCAAACACAATAACCTCCAAACTCTCTTCTCCCAACGCGGATTCCTCCAGATACCCCTCCGCTGAACTCAGTCTACGGTGCGTCTAACCATCTACTTTTTATTATTATTATGTACTGATGTCTCGCTGCGCCGACATCTTTACATCACTAAGTGACGGGGTGCTTATGCTTCCGAACGTCATGGTCGCAGGGTTGCACTTGTCATAGCACATTCACAGTGGCAGCGACTCACTGGAGTCAATGAGCGCTTCTCCAGCGAATGCGGGTTTGGCGACAACTCTTATGTAAGATGTTCGTGTGATGTACGGGCGTGCGAGGTGGGATTGTTTATTGTTCTCTGACTGAACTGTAGTAGGAGAGTATATAAAATTGGCTGAATATATGTTTTTTCCGAATGAAACAGTCTGCTTGCGTCTACAGCAACAACAACGATGCAATGAAAATCTCCACAGTTTAAATAGCAGCGTTGCAAGGGCTTATAATCCCTTGTACACGCTGGTAAGACTCGCGAGATTCACAATGATGGTGAATATCGCGAGCATGACATGTGGAGACTTTTGATTGTCTGCTGGTTCACAAGAATGGTGAGGATTGCGGCAATTGTGGGACTTGCAACCGCATATATTCGCCGGTGACTTTTTTCCGGATTTACTGATGTTACAACTTATTGTACGCTTTCCCTGAACGCTCAACATGTCGACAATTTCCCATTCCCACTCCCATGCTTCGCATTCTGCAGCAACAATAATCACGTATAGGTGTTCGTTTTTTTTGCGATATCCATCACGCGGCCCACCATTTGAGTTGAACAAGTGGACGTGAGGGGCTGATAGCGGAGTCCCAAAGGGCTTCTGTTGTATTTCGGGCATCTCGGGCATGAGTTATTTCTCTGATGTTCTCTTTCTCACTCATTTCTTACTCATCATCAGTCTCTGTCTCTTACATTGTTGCAGTACATTCTCCTGTAGTATATCAGCTTGGCTCTGAAAGCCCTAAAGACATAAATTATATCCCAAACTCCTCTGCGGATCATCTCCTTCAGCTTCAGACAGGCCCATGTAATTTTAATGAAGGAGTGGTTCATCCTTTCAGACTCCTGCTCGCACCAGATTTTCATTCCCTTTAGCCTTATCATTGTGTCGAAAGCCGGTATGCGTATGGCACGCGAAAACTCAACGCAAGCCCATGATATCAGTGGGTACGGGCTGTTTTTTCATTTCTTTTGCCGCCCTGGTCTTCGGTCTTTAGACATCCCCTCGCCTAGCCTCGAATCCAGCCTGTCGTATTGAAATCTTTGTGTTGATTGACAGGCTGGTCAATCGGAGTTCGAAATCCCAATATACGTAAATTGTCCCAAAAAGGCTATTAGATAAGCCAGTGTCGTTTGACCTTCGGGGGGGAGAGTGAAATATGTGGGCAATAGTGAAGACAAAGGAAGACGTACTTAAGGCTACTGGGCATTTGCTTTGGTCATTTCCGCCTGGACTGAGGACTGGGTATTATTTTTCAGTTCATGTTGCCACTGTTTATATCAAATGTTATCGGCCTGGCTCCACCAAAAGATCGCTTACAAATAGCCTTTTTGGGATAATTTACACGTATCGGGAATTCAAACTCCGATCGACCGGTCTGTCTATCAACACATACAGTTTCGATACGACAGATGGTCTCCGGTCTGAGCGGCCTTCACTGTAGCGAATGTGTCCGGCCCAAAGCGATTGTCAAAGTCATCCAACATTTGATCTGTTGGGTTCTTGGGCACATCGGTGGACTTGGTGAGCCCCATCAAAGCGCGAATCGTGAGATTGAGGGCCGCCTAAGTACAAAATGTAAGAACAAAGAATAAAGATATCAAAATTTCTGCGCACCTGGCATCTGGAAAATGACCCAGGTCTATAATGGTCTGTGGTAGACCATATAGAAGAAATAGACGGATAGACTTCCCCCTGTCTATTCTAGACAGCGATAGACATGCCACTTCTGTGGTAGACCGCCGTAGACCGATAGACCGATAGCGCCATAGACGCATAGACACAGGTAGACAGATCGGCGCGCAACCATTATAGTCGCTTACGAGTCGCTTGAACGCGAAACCATCAAAAAAGATCGTTGTTTCAGTCTCAATATAGGTTGAACGCCGAGAGGTCCCAGGAGCAAAGAGGTAGGGGTGAAGATAATATATTCCAAAGCAAGTTCGTAGATACAGACTAATTCTACTGAATTACAGCAGCAAGCAGGCCAAAGGAGCGAACATATCCACAACGGACATGAGGCAGTGAAAGTAGAATAGTGAGGAAATGAGACCTGCAATGAGGGCAAGGGCCAGAAGTGGAGGGGCACTGAAAAGCAAAGAATTGAATGACAATATTGGAAGGATGAAGTGGAGAGACTTGCATTATGTGTTTATTTGTGGAGACAGCCTCAAGTCGCAGGGTGGAAGCTGGTTGAAGGTGGTGAAGGAAAGGAAGATAAGGAAAATTTCCAAGACTCACCCCGTACTTATACCCGTGCGTTAACCGACAACTTGTCTCTCTCGGCAAAGGACTTGTAAAAATTTTCCAGGTCGCAATCAAATACAGTCTGAGAGATGAACCGATTTCGCCAACAGGTCATTCAAGATGTGAACATTGCGACAGAACAGCGTCCGGATGGAGAGAATCAAGCTTCGAATTCACATCAAAGTCTGATGCGGCGTGGAAAGTCTTTAGCGACTGTCTATCGCTTCGAGCTTGTGTCTATGGACGTCTATGGTGGTCTATGGGTCTGTGTCAGATATGGCGGATCTGTATAGACAGGGTCTGTCTATAGGGCTAGAATGCCTTTCCAGATGGGAGTGGCTTGTCCGCTGCGCCAATATCATCACGAGAGAGATGAAATTGAGCAGGTCTCTTCTGCTTATTAGTTTTCGGAGGCATGGGTCCTCGCCGTCGTTTACCGCGCTGGGATGTGGCAGAGGAAGAAGTTCTTTGTCTCTTTTTGGGCAATGACCCGGCCCCTGAGGTGTGATCCGGATTGGAAGAAGAACTGGGATTTTCATTTCTAGAAGTGGATGTGGACACCTAATGCAGAGAAGGATGTAAGAAGAGAATCAAGTACACAAAGAAAGGTTGCCGAATATCCATCAAAACCGTGTTGTAATCACGACGCGTCGTGGCTTTCCTTGAGACCAATTATAATAATATTATATGTACAGAAACATAACAGAGTCTTCGAGTCTTACTTATATAAAGGGGTCAATTTTATTATAGGAAGCTAAATTCTGCCTCTTGCCTTTTTCCGAAACAAAACCAAGTTGTTGAAAGCGCGCTGGAAATTACCTCACATGACCGTGTCGCTGTCTTGTGACAATGTCGTGGTCTGTCAAACACTTGAGAAGTCGTAGGCCGGCGATCAAACTGTCAGGGCACAAAAGATTTAGGTGCATGGGTGGTGCGTGGTAGGTGCCTCCGAGGCACCTAAATTCAACGTGCGCAGGTGTCATGCCCTGTGTTTTTCTTTTTGTTTACCATGGGGTATTCAAAACTTTTGTGAGGAATACCTCGGAACTCCTTCATTTTTCTTACCTACAAATTGAGCTTAACAGAGCCTCAGAACTTCCCGGCCGCCAAGCCACAGCAAGCTTGGAGTGTCGGGCCGACGATTGATTCAGATGCTGTTACTTCTCGGGAGTAGCTACAACCATTCAGGTCGATTCTGTTTTTTGATTGATTCTCGGTCGATTCTGATGACCAGAATTGACGTCTGAATTGCCTAGTGTGTGCGGCTCGTGATATTGGGAAGAGGACTGAGCCGGTTGTTCATGTTATATACGTGCTGGTATTAGGGAGGTTGTGCAAAAGCCGCACGAGCCGCATGCGGCTTTTGTGCATTGTGCAAAACTGCATGCGGCACCGTGCGGCTTTTGCTTTCCTATCTATGATGAATACAAACCTTAGATCTAGTGCCTTGAATACCGTCAGCATTGATTCCGGCATCAGGGGAAAGGAGGAAAGTCGGGTAAACGGCGGTCTTCGGCAGTGTCAATGCCATAGCCGCACAACAGATGTGCCGAATAATGTCGTCAAATAGGGTGCACAATACATTCAGTAAGTAGTTCAGTGTACTCCATACTACCTAATTCACGCGTATGTCTCCAAAATGAACCGGGATTCACTCAAAAACCCTTTGGTTTGTTGTGCGGCTTTGCACAATGCAAAAAAGCCGCACGCGGCCTGTGCGGCTTTTGCACAACCTCCCTATTAAGAGGGAGAAGGGGGTTCCAATCCTCCTGACGGCATGAAGAGGCCAAGTCCTGATCTCTTTTTCGGTTGGTCCATTCTGTTGTGATACATTGTCCAATACCGAAATGCGCTTCAATCCAGTGCCACCATAACCTCTGGACGCGCAGAATGTGCCTCGGTGCCGCTGGCAAGGTGGCTGTGAATACCAACAGGTGTGTCTGAACTCGAACCTTTGCGGAGCATCCTTAAATTTTGCTCGGGGACATAGCGATTCAGATGGTCAGTACATGGAAGCCGTCGTGGCTCCTGGCGGTCATCCCTCATACCATACATTGATGACGTATAGCACTTCAGAAGGACCTGAAGGTTCAAATCATCTCCACGGCATCCAAATTTCTTAGAACCGTTTTTGTTTGGCTGCCATGTTACCCATTTTAGATTTTCCCCCGCCATTTCCAGAACTCAATCGCAGTCATGCGCGCGGGGTTGATGTTTTGAAATTCCGGTCGACAATGAGAATCACCGAGTCTGATACTTCAGCCGTTGACCGTGGTCATATGCTTCACGCCAATAGCAAAATTCAAGCCGTCGACGACCATGGTGGCACCCTTCCATTATACGTGTGAAGTGTTGGGTTCAGAGGAAGCCGGAAGTTCGACTCCTCCCGACAGCATTCTATGATTTCGGACATGCTTTTGATCCTTCTCGGATAGCTATTTCCGGTGCATTCGGCCCATCGAGGATGGTGGTCGCCCTCGCATAGTAATTAACTACTGGTCATTCTCCCACAGCTTGTACCGCGCTGGCAACTCTCGAGCAAGCCAATCTATGTTGAAATGTTCCTAAATTCCGCACCGCACGCTCACGCATTCATTGAATGCAGATACTACCCCCCGCCTCGCCAGACGTATCTAGTACTCGGACAAACACCAATATCTCGCCCACTTTCGATCCGTTTGACTCGAAGCTTGGTGTGAGTGAGGCCTAGGACCTGGAATTGCACCTCAAGCATATTCTAATCGCCCAGGAAATCCAAACAATTCGGCAGGTCAGCTATTTTTGGACAAATGCAATTTTCGCACGCGTTGTGGAAATGTAAACATGGACCATTGCATCTCAGACTGTTCATAGAGTGCGAATTACCACCTACACCAAGTTTCATAAAATCCCGCAGCTTAGTTCCTTCACAATGTTGATTCCATGCTGTTGTCTGATGTATTATAGTGAGCAGAGCGCCATCGGAGGTCTTCAACTGATATGGTGAAATCTAGGACTTCCATTGCATTGTGGGACACGACTTGGTGACAATTTTCGGTGCTGGGGCATGCCAGGATGGGAAGCGAAACACTAACATAATTACAGACTGTCTACTCTATGGATGGGGCTAATATCAACGGGACAGGTGTACCAAATGGTCAAGTGACATTGGATGCCACTTCAGGACTCTTTAAAAAAATATTACAAACGTGCCAATATGGCTAGATGGGAAGGAAACGCTGTGGAGGCTCGGTACTGAGAATCTCGAAAAAATGCCCGTTTGCGCACTGAACTTATCGGTCTCAATCTTCACGCCGTGTATGATCACGGTGTTCCCCAAATATTCACAACCCACTTCTTTCACTGACTGGTCCTCAATCCACTGTATTATAATTTCCCGATGTTGCGGACCCAGGGTGGTTGCCCTCAAAAATTCAGATAGCGGCGAGAGATTCAGAGGGAGCTGGAAGTTTAACTCCTCGGTATCAACAGCTTCTATGAAGGCCATTTTCATTTCGTTCTTTGCTCCAAAAGTCCACCTGGCCCATCCAAAATCTCCGAACCATGGGCCCTTCCTCGAGTTGTAGTTCAGGCTTCGGCCTTCTGCGCGGCACTTCAGCGCTTACCTCCCTGCCAGCATTCGGTCTCACTGCAGGATCTCGATGGAGTTCGTTCACTATTAGGTTGAATATCCACAGGTTCCCGGGGTGAGAGCTAAACATCACATCTTGTAACGCGCCAGGTTGAACTTGAGTTGAACATAGCCGACCATTCCCGGGGGCAGTGCTGATCTGCTGTGCCCCATCAGTGACGCGTGGCCATTCTTCTTGCCTTCTTTCAGGCTTGTTTGTTGTCGGCACCTTTTCCTCCGTTCTCGCCACTGTCTCGGTTAATCCTCTGAGCTCCGAATCGCAATCGCTCACAGTCGACCTCGCGATCCGGCGACTCACATTCCCGGAGGACGTCGGCTTGCCAGTGTGACCATTCACGCTGGGTGCGTGGTTGCTTCTCTTACTTCCCCTTTCTTTCTTCTCCTTCCCAATACGTACAAACTAAATGCTAACTCGCAGGCATGCCGCGCCCTCGATGCTGAATGCGCGACGGTCAGCCGGTGCAAGTCACACCGCGCACTCGACCCAAGCCGTTCGCTGGGACGAGGTGCGTTCCCTCTCAGCTTCCCATTTCTTCATTCCATCGCTGGCTCGCTCCGTCCACCACACTCATTGGTGCTTACTCGGCTCACCGTTCACTCTGCTCATTCACTCTCGCACTCGCAACTCGCACAATGCACTTCGCTTCTGACACTCGCCCCGCTCTACTTCGCACTCCATCTAACCCTTAGAAGTCTTTCCTCCGCTCGCCCTCGCGGTGATTCATGCTGGGTGCGCTCGCTTTCAGAGCTCGGATAATAAATGTTAACTGGCTGACTGCTTCGCCCGCTTCGTTCGCTTCTAAACGTGCGCCACGGCCAGAGCGTCGGTCTCCAAGTCACACAACGCACGGCCCCCGCTCAAGCCCCTCGATGGCACAGCGAGTACTCGGCGCGCTGTGCTCCGGCTACCTCCACCTCAGCTACCTCGGCAACGGCGAATTCCTTGACTACGCAACTCCACGGAGGAGGAAGCGTGCACGAGTGTGCAGCAGATACAGTTGGCGGATAGACTATTAGGTGCGGCGTGTTACCTTCTTCGCCTTTATCTCCCACCCTAGTTTGCTCCGTATTCTCTTCTCATTCTTGCTTCATCCTCCGTTTCTTTGGCTGTTTTCTTTTTCATGACCGCTAATATTCGCCGCCGCGCCAATATGACATGCGGCACCGGATTCTCTTGCTGTCCACTTCCTCCCATTTCCTTTCCCTCTTGTTTTCTTTCCATTTCCGCGCCGTTTCTCGTATGACTGTTTTCTTTTCGGCTTGCTGGTCCGGCTCCTTCATTTCTCTTCTCGTCTCTCACGGTCAGTACGTCTTTTTGTCAGCCTCCCTCGTCCATTTCCCCAACAAACCTGCACCTCTTTCTCTATTCTCTCCCTTTTCCATTCCCTCAGCGGTGCGTGGGTGCTGTGTACGCGGGTGCGGGGCATGTGGTTTCGCGCGGCAAGTCTATCTCATCGCAGTAGTCGTCGCACTTGCTAGTCGCCCGCAGATGGGCGATGACGCCGTGTGGACTGTGCGAGGGCGCGTACTATTGCTTCGAGCTAGCTGGTCTTGAGAAGAAATGCAGTAACCCTAGGAGTTTTGTTTAATCATTCCCTGTTGCAACACTAATCCTGGATTAAATCAGGGATTGATTAATCTGGCAGAACTGGAATTTGATTAAAAAGCATGCAGTAGCAGGGTTCGAACCCAAAGCATCTACTGTACATGCGGTGACCACAACCTCTCTGCCATCAAGTCCATGCCAAAAAGTGGCGGGAATATCACCAGAGGAGCACCAATGATTTCTGTTTGCTTTTTCCCCTCTTAAATTCAGTTGAGTTTAATTGACAAGAGAGAGGGTAAAACAGCCTTTAAGCCAGTTCAATACTTTGAATTGATAAATCTGGATTAATGACCAGATGAAGCCATGAAGAACAATCATTTTAAGCATCATCAGATCAAACCTCTACCTGGTCAGAGAAGGATTAACAGACCTAAAAAAATCATTAAACTGCTAAATCACAGATGAAAGATCAATGTTTAATCAGCCCAACAGGGATGCAGGAAGATAAATCTCCCTTGTTGGGTTCAAATTGATGTAGCAGTGAAAATATATATAAAAGTTCAAAAAATACTGTAAAAAAAAACCCATGCCTGGACAGCTGCGTACTGGCCATGGCTATGTTCACTGATGTGAAGAACAACATTGGGGCATAGGTAAATAGAACAGGGCCTAGGCAAGCTGGAAGCAATTTCCTGATGTGGGAAGACAATGTAAGACGTAACTTATGGTCTTCTTGGTCCAGTTGGTAACGTAGTTGCCGTAGGAGAATGCGGTTACGGGAGATCACTAGTTCGATTCCCCTAAGCTGCATGATTTTTGCCCCTGCTGTGAACCCGGATTAATCCCTGTTCAATCATTCCGGTCCGATTAATTCATCGCTGATTTAATCCAGGATTAGTGTCTCAACAGCAATTGTTTAAGCAAAGGGCCTGGGGCTTTATAGAAATGGAAGAGCGCAGGCCATGCTCTGCACCTCCAAGCTGTTCTCTGCGTCCAGGAATTGGATCGGTGCCTCCGTTATCTGCACAGTGCCATTCTGCGGCTACTTTGACCTCCGCGGGGAGTGAATTCTTCGATCTCAGTGAATTCTACGAGCAACTTCGCGGAGACGCAGCCGACGATGGCCGTACACATCCGGCTCGCTGGTGCGACGAAGTACGTCCCTCCCTCTCTGCTTCTTGCTTCCTTTCATGCCTCGATCGCGCTTCGCAACTCGCCCCGCCTCCTTGCTCGACAAACTCTCGGACTCGCCCCTCGGACTCGCCCCTCGCTACGCTTACTTTGCTCCTGGCCTCCCCCCCCCCCTCGAACTCATCGAAACTCGCTTCTCCGCTCCGCCACTCTGCTCCGCCATGCTGGTTTCGCCATTAATTCACACTCGTACTCTCCGACCCAGTTCTCAGGCTTCCTCCGCCTCGCTGACCTCGCCGCTGTCGCGCTCGCCTTTATCTCCTATTAATATTTTTCTTTTCACCTGCTCGGCTCACGTCATCCACCCCGCGGCCCTCCCTTGACCGCCTGCCCGCACTTGCACCATCGTGCAAAGGTTGGTGTATTCTTCCGATCTAGAGAACAAAGCCAGGCAGCCCTTTGGTTTTCAGCGCGAGATGCCGTGTCCGTCGAGCTTTCTCGCATGCGGTGAGCAGCGCTTCACCGACCTCGCAGGCACGGTGGTTTGGTGCAGGATGCGGCGATTCGACTTGCGCGCCCCTACCCTTAACCCTGTGATCAAGGTCAGACCAAAGTCTCATCGAGGGGATGAAAGGGTTCGGGGACATTTAATGTGGGAGGCAAGCGAGAGGGATGATAATTTTGAACCGTGGCTGTCCGTTTTTCCCTAGAGAAGCAGTCATTTGGCAGAGTACACGAAGGAAAGCAGAATAACATATTCCTAAAATTTCCGGGTCTGCGTCTCTAATTTGACTTTCTCGGTCCACTCTTTCGAAATTCATCTTTCGCGCTGCAACAGCAGTATCAACAAAGTGAAGGCCTATGCTCATTTCCCATACCTCCTGTACCATTTCCGAGATTTCCTCGGTGGGGAATATTCCGTCTGCCTGTTTCCCACTCGGACGATGTTGCGTATTGAATTACCCCACCCTTTAGAACACGCGATAATGATTTTCGCCCTACCTACATTATACACGGCTTGCCACTGTGAGCGCCGTCTTTCTCTTCCAAGGAAATATATGTTCCTTCTTTCACTTGAGACCCGGGGCAACGCAGAGGCTCTTCTTGTTTGATTTTTTATTTTGTCCACATTAATGTTCCTTCTTTCACTTGAGATCCTGGGCGACGCAGAGGCCCGTCTTGTTTGATTTAGTCCACATTTGAATCTTGAAGCCCCGCACATGGACGAAATTTGCAGCAAGGCTCTGAAATATTTCACGGTATATGTCTGCCGCATACATGGTGGCATGCTGGTAAATCGCTCCATGATTTTAATTCCCTTTGTCTGCGGGGACGGTTCGGCAGCCCGGCAAGTGCAACGGGCAATCATCGTCCGGATTGTTCCATCTCTGCGGCATCAGCTGTCTCTCTGCGACGCCCGTAGCCAGCAACCATCAGCTTCCCGAGGCAGTGCAACGGGCAGCAGAATATAAAGAGCTCATCCACGCTGTGTCTGAGTATAAGTGACTCTCATCCCACGTCAAGTACACCGCCGTTTGTAAAAAATGTGTCAGGGACGTTTCTGTCGCGATGTTACGAAACAATCGTCAAATCATCACATAATGCCGTCTGAAACCTTTTTAAAATAAAGATGATCATATCCCACAAGGCTTGTGCAAGGTCCCATTCTGAAAACATTTTCCCAGAACCTTCAATCAGGATTTCGTCGGACATTAGGGAGACCATTATTTTCCAGCATTGATTTAATAGCGCAAAAATCATTTTGTATTGAATAAAATTGGCGCGCAGGCTGGATATACAGTATACATACTGATACTAACTGACATCTCAACTATGTACCTCGCGTCCTGACGCGATACATCAACGGTTGCCGAACCCACCTCGCCGTCACGCCGATCAACGTAACCCTGCCGCACGGATGCGTGTCGAGCGTGAACGTGCCGTGTGTCGCAGAGGCGGAGAAGATGTATGTGCCTGTGGAGAAGATTCTCCACAGGTGCTCGAGTGTGGTGCAGAGGTTCTCTGTGTATTCACCAAGGAGAGATCAGTCAAGGTAAATGTAAACTAAGGGGGAGGGGGGAGGGGAAGGGACTCACAGTCCACAGGAACATCCCGCTGCCTCCACTGATGTCATCCTCGTCGTCGTGGTCCGACAGCGCATCCACAGCCTCTCCTTGCGCGTGAGATCAATATCAATTGTCGGCCTCGGAGTGACAACTTGCGGTACAGTCAATGGGCCGGCGACCCGGACAGCTGGGGTTGCGAGTGAGGTTTGAGGGGAAATGGAAGCCTTGAAAGTTTGAGACCAGTGACGTCTCAAATTGAGTCAGTTTTGAAGTGGATGTGGTTTGAGCTCAACCCAAGCAGATTGTAAGAGATGGATTGAAGAGATGGAGAGCTTGGAGGGACGCGGAAGAGTCACCATGACCGAGGACATGGATCACTGTCTTGCAGGGTTTGATCAGCCCGAGAGTAACACTTGTTCAGCCAAGATCAGTCGCGCCGACGATGGGAGCTGAGTTGGCTTGCGAGTTGAATTCGATGCAGCAGTGGGAGTGGAGAGAGACGACGGACATGTGTGGGTGCACCAACATTGGACTTGTTTGTGCTGATGCGCACGGACAGTCGATCACAAACTCACAACGGACTCATTCGGACCACATGTTCATAAGTACATGAATAATGCTTGTGCTCAAGTCTCAAAAACTCCCTACCCTTGCACAGTTTCTTGAATGCTGCGCACTTACAGTTAAAAGTTACACATTGTGAGTGGGCAACCATGAACAAGTACTAAGTATGACCAGTTCAAACGGGCTGTCGCCAAGACAAAGACCAACCGTGAGCATTGTGTATGGACTATATAACTTACGTCCATTGTCACTTGTGTACACTGTATAATTGACAGGCCAATATGAGCACTTAATTAAATACCCACATCACTGCTGGAAATACTTGGTGAATATTTCCAACAATGTCTCCCGGAGCTTTCACCAATGTGCTCACAACCTTGTTCTGGCGTTGGCAAGATGTTTTGCGTCGGACGTTCTCAAAACCTCTCATACGGCATATTTTGGACATCCTGAGAAATGTTTTCGTCACATCTATTCTCGACGTTTGATGAACAAAGTGCTCGATTGGCGCACCTGTAAGTCCCACCTAAGCCCTGTAATAAGTGGTGGAGAAGGGGGGTGTCTCCCCCGCTAACTAGAGCTTTTTATCGCGGTCTTCGAGCACGCGCTAATTATGCTTAAATCTTTAATGATAATAGCAATAGCTCGTATTTATTAGCAATAGCTCTTCGATATCATAGATGGCATAGATAAGCCGTGCTGTAATCTATCCGCTATTCCCATCAGCACCTGTCAAAGATATGAACGCGCTATCGTGATTTGATGGCGCGCCGGTCCCATCAAGCGCCATCAATAAACCATCACCACGCCCGCCCTTGCATCCCCTGACCTCACAAGCGCCCGAATCAATCTGGAAATAATATAGGACATAGTTGAAGGCTTCTCCCTACAGAGGCACTTAAACCTATTACCCAAGATCCCATCATCTCACAATCTCATATTTTGATGAGTCGACCACCAGTTGCATGAGAGCTGCGTACTGGCAACTTTACGCGAGAGGATGACATTGCCATCCGGAGATTGACTGACCAACAGGCATTTGAAGACATCGAGGATTTTGGGTGTGCCGTGTGGCGGACTTGTCTACTGATGCGATCAACGTGTCTCCTTCCCTCCTCACGCGACTCGAATATGTCCTTTCCTCGGTAGGTTTTGCTCATCCTTTCACAAAACTTGCCAGTTTTCGGGTGGGCTCTCGATACGCAGGCTCTCACCTGGGCCGCCATCGAGAGCCTGCCAGAAAATTTGCAGGAGGAAACCGTGCCTCCCCCATGTACTTACGGACACATTTTCACAGTATTCTTTTGCCATGATCAGGCAAACACATTCAAGCATGATGTGTTCCTCATGCACCTTGTTGAACATTACTTATATTTGACAGACACTACGTGACACCGTCTTTTCTGTGTGGACCGGTGCCGTCAATTTCACCCTGCTACTGTCGCAGGCTGTTGCCGCGGAGACTAGCGACCAGGAAGACTCCTAACCCAGGCCACATATCCCGCCACGGTGGATAAGATCGAGAGCAAAAAGTGTTGCTCCCTCGCTGAGTTCCTCAGATTCCCTGGAACAGAAGGTGAGATCTCGGATGCGCAGCTGCTTGTGGCTGGTGCTCGCCAGCCAGCCAGACAACAAGGAGTACCAGGCTTCTGTTGCTCATGCATAGGACACCACTCATTGTAGCCTCTTCGCCGCCATGAACATTGGGCTCACCTACGGCAAGGAGCAGAAGCTCCCAACCAGGATGGACAACAATCAGCACACTGACTCGGATGTGGCCACTGAGCTGCTCGTTGACGATGGCGATACTTGCCTGGCAACATGTGTGTTTTCTTTACTCTTTACTCCTTTCTTGATCCGTGCACTGATGCCCAATGTACAGCTGTATTTGTAGTATAGGCACCACTACCGTACGCCTCGCAGTATGTGTATGTCTTCACCACCATAAACGCTCCTTACAAATCTGTGTTTTCCTCTGTCGCCTTCAATTTCGGGCGCAAGACGTGCACCTCCACGCATTGCAGTCCATACATACACCATGCCGTTTAGCTAGTGATTGATCAGGGCACTTGGGAAGTTCGACCCAGGAGACGAGCACGTCTCTTTCGTGCAGTTCACGGCCGGTGAACTGTTTTGCTACGTAGACTACGGGTTTAGAGGGATACGAGTGGGCGATGGAGCAGAGAGGATCAAGCTGGGTAGAGGTCTTAAATTATGTAGTACACTTGACGAGCTTTCTTCAACTTAATGTAACTTTGGCCGCCATGCATATATAGAAAGGAATTGCACTTTTGACTTCAAACCGAGCGGAGACTTCACTTCAAGCTTGAAGACTTGTTTAGCCGCTTGAACCAGTTTCAGTCGCGAACTGATCTAGATCGCGAACTGATATCTGACTCCAGTTCCGCCACTTCCACTCAACCATTGGACATCAAAATTTGGGATATGCATCTTGAGTGATATTGAGGCAACTTTGAATTTTTGGCCAGGAGACATTTTATTCAAGATTTCATACTGCATCCCCTACACTGCTTTTTTTTTCAGGCCTAGCTTCAGGTGCATTCTTGCTCTTGTAAAAATCTTGAGGCCTTTGAAACATGGAGGCAAGTGCCACAATTAAATTCTCGTAGGTTTCAATCGCGAACTGACATTTGAGTGGGGATTCAAATATGATTTGCCATGTGTGTAGTGATCGGTACTTCTCTTCCTCTTATCCCCCACGTCGCGGCGCCAATTCTTTCCGGCACATGCTCGACAGACGACGCGCCCTAGATCAAGATACCATGCCCGTGCCCGGCGGAAGACCCGCCCTATATTGAGATACCACCTGCGCAATTGCTGCCATTGGCCAAGCTTACGCCTGATGCCTACTAAAAATCCCGCTCCCACAAAAATGGATTTATCTTGCTCAAAGTCTGGCCGAATCGCTTCACCATGGTGACCTGCGGGACCTCCATGGGACTCTCAAGACATCTGTGCCATCAAAATAGCGCTTCGTCACCAAACGCGTCCGCGCGATCGCTGCCAAGCCCGACACCTGCTCAAAACCCGCTCCCGGAAAGATCAATTTATCTTGCTCAAAATCTCGCCGGATCGCTTCAACCAAGTGACCTACACGACCTTCACTGTCTCCTCAGGACGCCTATGCTATCGACTTTAGCCTTGGTCACCAAACGCGCATGCGCGATCACTGGCACTGAGCCTGACACCTGCTAAAATCTCGCCACCTCTCAAAACCGAGTTATTTTGCTTGAAATGTCGCTGAAGCACTTCGTCCAAGTGAGTTGCGAGCTTTCCAGAAGCCTCTCAAGGCGTCTGTGCCATCAAAATGGGCCTTCGTCACCGACCGCGCCCGCGCGATCGCTGCAAAGCCCGACACCTGCCGTAAGTCCCACTCCCCGCAAATATTGATTTATCCTCCTCAATATCTTGCCGAATTGCGCCAACCAACTTCCCACAGGACCTCCAGACCCCTCTCAAGATTCCTGTGCTGTTGGGTCGAGGCCTCGCCTCCGAACGCGCCCGCGCGATTTTCGCCAGGCCCGACTCCGAAAGTCCCACTTCCCGCAAATATTGATTTATCTTCCTCAATATCTTGCCGAATTGCTCCAACCAACTTACCCACAGGACCTCCAGACTCTTCTCAAGACGCGTGTGCCGTCGATTCGAGGCTTCGCCTCCGAATGCGCCCGCGCGATTGTCGCCAGGCCCGACGCTCGCCCGAAATCCCGGGCACCCCAAAAGTCAATTTATCTTCCTCAAACTCTCGCCAAATCGCTCCAACTAACTTACCCACAGGACCTCCAGACCCCTCTTAAGATGCCTGTGGCGTCGATTCGTGGCCTCGCCCCCGGACGCGCCCGCGCGATCGTCGCCAGGCCCGACACCCACCCGAAATCCCGGGCCCCCCAAAGGTCAATTTACCTTCCTCAAAATCTCGCCTAATTTCTCCAACCGACTTACCCACAGGACCTCCAGAAGCCCCTCAAGACACCTGGGCTGTTTATTCGAGGCCTCGCCCCCGAATGCGTCCGCGCGATCATCACCAAGCCTGACACCCGCCCAAAATCCCGGGCCCTGCAAATGTCAATTTATCTTCCTCAATATCTCGCCGAATCGCTCCAACCAACTTACCCCCGTGACTTCCAGAACCATCTCAAGATGGCCGTGCCGTTGAATCGAGGCCCCGCCCCCGAATGCGCCCGCGCGATGGTCGCCAAGCCCGACACTTGCCTGTTGGCGCAAAGTGCGGCCTACTTCAGTGCCATCCGTGTTAGGCTGCAAATCTGTCTGTAAGCATGTAAGAGCAATGAAATATGAAATCAAGATCCACGCGTTGCACAGTGGCGCACGCCCCCTCTTTACATCCATGTTTTTTATGCCTGTGACGAATGTGAGACTAGGAGATCAATAGCAATCAATTCAAGTGGTTCTGGGACGGAGTTGCTCAGATATGTCCTATATTAATTTCAGAATTATTGAGGCACTTGTGAGGCCAGGGGACGCAAGGGCGGGCGCGATGATAGGAAATTGATGGCACCGACAGCGCGCCATCAGCGCCTTGATATCTTTGACGGGGTGCTGATGGGAACAGCGGATAGATTACCGCACAGCTTATCTATGCCATCTATGATATCTAAGAGCTATTGCTAATAAATATGAGCTATTGCTATTATCATTAAAGATTTAAGCATAATTAGCGCGTGCTCGAAGACCGCTATAAAAAGCTCTAGTTAGCGGGGGAGACACCCCCCTTCTCCACCACTTATTACAGAGCTTAGGTGGGACTTACAGGTGGAACGGCGTGCCTCTTGCTTTGAATGGCGATCTTTTGCCTTTTTCCCTCATTTTCCAGTTTCATGGCATTGCGCCAAGGGGATCTCTCAGTGCTCTGTCTGCTGTTGTCTTTGACTCTAGGTACTGACACCGTACTGTGCTGGGTATTTCTATGCTGATGGCCATGCGAATTAGGAAAAATATCCCGTGCTCAAGAATTCCTCACTCAAGGACTGCTGGGGTCACTGTGACTGCTCTGTCTAGTCATTCCTTCTGTATGCGATTCCTGCAGGGGCCGATTTTCTAATAATCAGTGCCCCGTTTAATTTTCCAAGGTTAAGGATTCAATATTCTGCTTTTTACACCGGGATAATCCCCGGAAACCGGTGTTCGTTATTCGGACCATGCTGTGTAATGCTACCTACCTACCTACCGGGTCTTCCGCTGCTTGGCTTTCACTTCAAAGAGCAGAATTTTGTGGTAGTGGGTCTATCCCCGGACCTGCACGTTCACGAGGCGTATTTGCGCTATCCAGAAGTCTGGCATGTGCAACCCAACATTGGATGGTGAGGGGATGCTCAAAAACCGAAGAAAAAGAGAGAAGTGTGTGAAGAGGAGGGGGGGGGGGACAATAGAAGTGCTGGTTGCAGGGTGGGAACCTTTGGAGTGAAATAGGGAGCAAGAAAAAACAACCAACGGACTCTGTCCATGCCGTTGGGCGGAGCAGAAGCGCCTCCCATTCTATATAATTCGCAGATCCCGGTGAATAATGTGAAGGTGACCCACCCCGACCGATATGTCGCGCCAAATAATAGATCATTTTGGGGTGGGATTTAGTAGCATCCAACGATGCGTTGCAGCGATCGGTAGTGCACCCTGGGATCTCACAACTGAGGTCAAATCAGTAAGTAGCTAGCGAGATTGAGGAGTTTGGACAGCGAAGAGAGAGCAAAAATAAAACAAAATGCAAGATACAAGCCGATGCCGTCGGATGGTGTCGAACCACCTACTCCCTCTTGACACCTGGATTATCGAGGATAATTGGAGGGTGACCACCCGATCCTCGACGGCTTGAATACAGTTGTATATTGGGTCGAATACATGGGTCATTTTCTGATGGCAGTTGTAGGCATTGAACGATCCGCAGTTGAATTGATTCATAGCCCCATTCAACGCTTGAGGGGGCCCGGAGAAAATGACGTGATTGACGCGGCAGTGACGCGCACTGACGCGCCGCATGTCTAAGCGTGTCAATCATCTGTCATTCATGTCAGTCATATGATAGGATATTATTTTCATCATTCTAGGTTCTCTACAACCTTCCCTAGACCCCCACAAGAATTGTAGGAGCTGTCTACCATATTTATCTAACCAACAGAACAAAGAAACTTGATTATTTGAGTGGAAATTCCTCGCATGATTGAGTTCAGCATTACCAAATTTAACCATCTTGACCTTCAACATGTTTAAGCAGCAAAGCTGGCTTGGATAAGTAGGAATAGCAACCTTTTACTGTTACTAAAACATAAGATATGCATACCTGTCCCGCAGCAGATGCGCATTGGTACTGCGTCACCTGCGCGGCACTGCTGCGTCACTGCCGCGTCAATGCGCGGCAGTGCCATGTCAACTCCCTGTAATGCCATCTCAATGTTCTTTGACTGTGTGTTGCATTTCAGTCTATCTACTGTCTATTTCGAATGTGCAGCCATAGTTAACAAGTGCTCGACCCTACACCGTGGAGTACAAGGCAGGGGAAGAGAATGGTCCAGAAGCACGAACATACGTATCCACCACGGATTGAGCAAGAATGGGAAAAGAGGCGAGACACAACAGAATTCAGAGCGACTGAAGTAGATTGTTTGAATGAATGGACGATGGAATGAGATTGGCATCACGGAAGCGACGAGGGAGTAATGTTGCTGCGAACTCGGACTAAGTTGGGTGAAGTCGACTTCCGAGTCGAGTCAACTTGATTAAGTCGACTCTCGTGGACTCCGGAGCCGAACGAGTCGACCTGAGGTCGGCTTACACAACGAGGATAACCAATTTTGTACTGGCCAAACATGTGAAACCCATGAAGAACCAATATACAATGTGCTCCATTTTTTAGATAGAACAGCATTTAAAAATGTACTCAAATTATGTTCTGCATACCCAACTTCATGCAGAAGATATCCGAGTCATGGAGAAGTTATTTTGAACCTCTTTCAAATATTGAACCAGCAACTATTCAAAACACATTGTAAATTAGTTCTCAATGTATTTCACATGTTTGGCCAGTACAAAATTGGTTATCCTCCTTGTGTTAGTCAACTTCAGTCGGGTATTTTAAAGCTGTTTGATACTGAGAAATAATGAATATTACAGCTCAGTTGGATCATAGCTTCTCGGACCCAAAATCTGCACAAGTACAACACATCTGGAGGAGTGCAACACATTCAATTGTGTTCAAATGTGTCGTGTTCACATCATTCAGCTTAGAGTTGTAGAGTTGTGAGTGGGGTAAATAGAGAGGTTGCGCAAAGCCGCATGCGGCTTTTTGGTGTGCAAACTCACCGCATGCGGCTTTTTTTTCTCTTTGTTCTGGTGGTCAAAAGGGGCTATTTGAGAGTCGCAGTGATGCTCCGGAGCAGAAAGAGGATATTGCCGCATGTGGCTTTGAAAGCCGTATGTGACTTTTGCGCAACCTCTCTAATATATTTATTTGACAACTAATACACATTTATCAACATTTTAAAAAAATAATGCAAAACAAAGAGAACGTACGTTGAAAGACAGTCACTCCTAGTGCGGATGGATCACATTCGAGAAAGGTTCACAAAGCTAACTTCTATAAAACCAAACCCTAACCAAAACCACTCAACAACACCTTCCTTAATAGGAATGATAGGTTAAGTTTGGGGGTGTAGACCAAGTATTAGGTCAACTAGTCAAGTGTGTGCAGGTTTCAACTATTCGAGAGAGTCTCGTAGTTGAGCGTGGTGCGTTTTGTTGGTTTGAGGAGCACTTTTCTTTGTTCACAGATGAATGTAGGTTGCTTAATATAAGAAACAGACTCAAAGGTCTGGCGTGGTTTATTCCGAGGAACGGGTTTTGCTGACATGTTGGCTTAACAAGCACACAACGATGGTTTGCAGACACAAGGACACAGAACATAGGACACAGGACACACAAGAACATTTTCATGGGCACAATGACAAGACAAACACAAGACAAAGGACACAGACACATTCACAGACACAATTCCACAGTTCAGTCCACATGGAATTTAATCCAAACCACTAGTTACTTTATATCAGGTGAAAGAACAGTCATGCAGGGCTACTGAGCTCTCGAGCCAAACCTGTCTACAACACTACTGTGTCTAGAGGTGGGGTCTGCTACTGTACTGCTAAACTGCCTGTTCTTTTATACTACTCTCTTATCGTGATGACTAAATAATATTATATACACTGGTCCGTTTATCCATGAAATCTGACTCGAAATCCCTGCTCAAATAATGCTATTGGCTCCCTATACCGGTAGATCGAACACCGGTTCAGACTCAATCGATCAAAGTTGAAATATTATGGTATCTTGGTGATAATGCTGGGTCTGCGACTCGCAGCTTGGGCGACGCTCTTGCCTAGACGCGTCTCTTCATCCTAGCCCTATTCAGACTCTCCTGCTGAGGTCGGGGCCTCTTTGCGAGCGACTTATACGGTTCGCAGACACTGTCAAACTCTCGCGGTTCAACTATATTGATCGCATTTCGGCTGTTGCCATCTTTGATCGGATAGCTCTACTTGGAGCATGCTTTGGCATCGGTCACCTAATCCATCTTGGTCATACTCCGGATCTGCATGGACCTCGGAGCTATAGCCGTTCGAGATATTCGCCGCTTTTCTGTTCTCGGAGCCCTCCGCTTGCATGTGACACACATCCACTAATTCCAGGAATGCTGCGACAAACAAGATGTCTATGGAGGTGATTGTGACCACTGAGTTCCGTCCGCAATTGCTAAATATAGATTCCTTCTAACTCCTCTGTAGTCCAAGTCAGCGTCAGCACTTCTAGGCGGGTTCCTAGGTACTGTCTGGTTATTCGAGATTGTCTCCGTGTGAGTGTGACTCTAGCTATACGACTGGTAGCTCTCCGCGCGAGTCTTCGCAGAAGCTTCTCGGGATGTCTGCATGATTGTTTATACTGAAAATCACAAAATACCTGTGTTTCACGTGTGACTGCTTTCATGGCTTATCAACGTTAGCAGCATTTTATTGTTTCTTGGAGCTGGGGGCTTCATTGGATGCCTGGAGCTTTGCTGACTTGATTCGGACGTGCGAGGAATATAAAATGTTCGCTTCATCCACCTCCGCACCTCGCTTCCGAGGTATACCAGCTGGAGGGACATTGGGTGGGGATGGTGCGGACGTAGAGGGTGATAGTGGCGCGGGGAGCGTGGGTAGGTGATTCACACCAAAGTGCAGGGAAAGGTCTCGCGCCAGGCATCAGTGCTCGAGCCCTCGAATCAAGACGAGGTCAGTAGCTCATGCAGAGCCGTAGAGTCCCATCCAGCGAGCATGGACGCCTCCTGCACTGGAACCATCGGTACACACATCTCTGCCGCGACCAGCGCCTTGAGATAAGCAGGGCCTCAATAGTCGGGGGCATGGTCTGCCGCGGGCGCGGACACCAAGGTAAAATTGTCGAGTCCATCGAACGGCATGCCCAAGGCCGCTGAGGACGACGCCGGGGCTTCGGATTCGAGATTGAAGTCAGGCGAGGCCTGTGCGCTGTCCAGTTCGGAAGCTCTGCAGATGCATTGCTGGTGGGTGGAATCGGTCGCGATTTGGGGAATGGTGAGCGCAGTAGCTGCTGGAATGCGACAGTCAGACGAATCTGAGAGTGACAGTCTCGCTGTTTACACATCCCCGGATGAATCGATGGCGGGAACACATCGCCGACAGGAACGGGCTTTATCGCTGTGTGTATTGCTCATGCCGGCACCAGAATATACCGGCTTGAGGACGAAATTCCAAACCCTGATTGGCCACTCCACAGCTCCAACCAATGAAGCCCATAAATATAGAGAGCTTGCGCAAAGCCGCATGCGGCTGCACAACGCCGCGTGCGGAGGTGCACTCTTTTGCATGCCTCATTGGGGAATGGCGCGCGTCCAGGAACAGCTTGGATCGCTCCAATGGAGTTCATTCTCCATTCTCCGCTGCTTTGGGCCTGCCGAGGAGGATACGTATGTAGGCCCCACTGATCTCGTTAACTAGCTCATGGAGCAATCTCTACCTGGCACTCAGTGAATTAAACACCATGCTAAGCACGAACAGAAAGTGCGCCGTTGAGTTTCGGATAAATCAGTCGCATGTCCGGAAGCAGTCGGAACTTAGTTCGAGATGGTATTTGCAGCACCGCTCGTTCTGCATGAAAGGTATGTGCCACAACTCGCATCACTATTTCGCGATGATTTTGAGGCTAGAGGGCATTACGAAAGACGCCGACTACATATATAATGATGTTTGATTTGCCCGTATCTCTCAGCACTCAAGGTGTCCCTTCCACGTCCCATAACATCACACTATTATGTTTTCCTCTGTTAAATCTCTGTCTATCGCCATGGTTTTGCTACCGTTGGTCGCCGCAAACATGCCAGCCATCCAAACGCGTGGTACTGTGTCCCAGTACCTTGTGGTTCCTGCTCGAAATACTGACACCGAAGCTGCCGCAGACCACACCATCGAACGTCGAGTATATTTCATCTTTTATCCATCTGCTTCAACAGTTATCATTCCTCATTTTTGAGCTTGCGGACCAGGTGATCGCGATCAATCCCACCATCGCAAATTTCGGCATGTCAGCGGTGGCTGCAGGACGTTTTGTGACGTCGGCGGATGGAACGCAAATTTTCGCAGAGGCTCGCGGTGATCCTTCAAAGCCGGCGATAGTCTTCATTCACGGATTCGGAATTGGAGCGATGGCTTTCAATGAAATATTTGATGATCCCCTGTGGCTGAACCGAATATTCCTGGTGAGTCGAACGAAATGCTAGATTCCATATAATCGCCATGGCTAATTACTGACACACAGGTGCGCTACGATACTCGTGGTCATGGGCGAAGCGACAAGCCGACGAACGCGTCTGCCTGGGTGTCTCAGCGCCTTGCAGAAGACTTTGATGCGGTGGTGCAAAGTTACAGTCTGAATAAACCATTTGTATTGGCATGGTGAGCACATTGTTACCGGTGGTCGACGCAATGTTTTCTTACTTGGATATCCGGACACAGGAGCATAGGCGGTACACTCCGACTCTCCGTCTCTCTCCATTTCTCACACCGATCCTCATACAGGGACTCATATTTCAGATATTTTATCCTTCCATCCCCCGAATTACATCATTTACGTTGATAAGCCGTGAATTTGCCAATGCCTGAAATATAACATTCTCTGGATTTACATTAAGGATACATGCACATCTGGGTCTACGACGAGTCCCGAGTCAGTAGACCTGGAGCTATATGCTGTAAACCAATTATGGAACCGGTTGCATATGAGCATTCAGAAAACACATATACTGGGTGCCTCTGACTGATAAGCCATTGGTTCTGGATCCGACTGTCGTACCATAGGCAGGAGGCTGCAGGTAGTCCAAATAAGCATTAAGGAATATAATATCCACTCTGTGCCAATTATTGAGCTCACAGCAAGTTTATCTTGGATGGGTTTCAACATTGTTTATCCATGCTTGTAGTGAGACGATGACACATTTGATCACATGATGGCTCCAGAACCTTTCAAACCGTAACGGGCCGGATCCGGATAAGGTGCCATACCCCCATCAAATATTGATCGGCTCAATATGGCAACTGAGTTCGAACCCAATTTAGGAATTGATCTTTCACTTGGGCTATGAAGAGGACCAGGGTGTCTAATTGAGGGCAAAAGGCCCAAGGTTCCAGATTTCCAAGAATCATCCAAGGGACACCAGTGTTGGGCCCAGGAAATCCAGAATACTACAACCAATCGGGTGCTAAGTAAAAGCCTCAATCACGTCAGAGATAAATCAGACAAATAGGGATCCTGCTCAACCAGGGCCCGCCTCGACAGTTAAACAGTCTAAAGCAACTCTTGGGCTACAGACAAGTTCAGGGTGTCTACAAAGAGGCATTTTATAGCTTTATCATATCTGACCATAATATCTTAAGGGACTAATCCGGAACCAACATTTCTAGGATCCAGTTTAATCAGTCAGCAAGGTCTTGGCAATCACATTTCATATACTGAGTCACGGACATGAATATGCCGGTAGATAATGTATCAAGTTGAAAAGTTATTTTTAGATGTACAGTATATAAGGAGGACAGTCTGTAGGGAAACAGCACAGAATTCTACCCGGGCACTGAAAGCGGAGAAGGCTGATGGTCTCTCCAGTGAGTAAAGAAGGGCGGAACCTCCAGCTTGATTCATCGAGGCTACTCCAATAAAGGATGTGCTTGTATTTTCGAGTTATCACAAATCTATCAGCTTTATTTGGGATAATATCCTTGTGTGTGTGTTTTAAGTGTGCTAAGTGTGTTTCCGGATTTGTTGTGTGTTGTGTGTCAAATTGGTTCACTACTCCTGTCTTACGAGGTTAGAGTGGGTGACCCAGAGTTGCAAAACTATAAATTGAACCTTGTCTAAGGACAAACCATTGGACTTGCTTATAGCAATCCATGCAATCTTAAAAACAACTGTTCCCGTGTACACTGGTTGAAGTATTCAAGTTTTTGACTTCAAAAACTGGTGAAAAATTAACAAAGTTTTCCATCAGTTTTTCAAGCAGAAATAATATGAAAAATTCATGAGTTTTTCAGTAGTTTTCGAGCAGTGTGGTAAAAATTTTGAAAGAAGTGAAAAACTACTGAAAAAGTTATAAAATTTTCACCAAACTTTTGCTTGAAAATACAGGTGAAAAACTCAAATAAATTATCACCCATATTTTCCCTGAAAAACTTGAAATGTTCAACCAGTGGTATCTTCTATTGGTACACAAAGACCCGTACTTGGTCGTACTCTCTGGGACTGTATCTGGAATCACTTGTGGAGTTTGGTTGGTTGTTGTTTTAGGATGGTTAGTTTCGGGATTTGTGAATCCTAGACAAGAGCACATTTTCCTATTGCATTCAGCCCGATATAGTTGTATTTCCCCCATAGACTGCCGG
Source organism: Mycena galopus ATCC 62051 (assembly GCA_014925785.1). Taxonomy (NCBI): domain Eukaryota; kingdom Fungi; phylum Basidiomycota; class Agaricomycetes; order Agaricales; family Mycenaceae; genus Mycena; species Mycena galopus. The sequence goes on from WIQG01000138.1 coordinate 330,700, forward strand.
CACATGTTTCAAAGTTCAATTCAACAGTCACGCATCACGCACCCCATTGTCGATGTCGAAATGTCAAATTTTTGGTACCAGTCACGCCAAGTTGAAGGGTCTGTTGAATTGTTAAATTAGTTCAGACCATCACGTGTCACACCCCCTGTTACAAGTACTTATGTAATTGTTCTATTAATATCTTCACCATGAGGTTTTCCGCACCTCAATTTTTACTTGTCTGAGTTTTTCAATGCAATGAAATTAGTGGCTGTGTGAAGAGAGAATAGTGGCTGTGTCTCAAGATTCATTAGATTTAAATCTAATGGTTTCTGACTTTCCTGACCAGGCGACGGTTCAATTCTTGCTGGAGGCATTTTATTTTGGCTGGTTTTCCTTGGCTTTTTTGTTCTTATCTCTTGGTTTTTCCTTCGCTCTGTTTTGAATGACTGGTCAAACTCTCCCTCTATCCTCTTTTTGCTATTCCCTCCATCCATACTACCACAAGTCTCAAAAGGATTTTTGGTGGATCCACCTCAGGTTCATGAATGCTCCTAAAATAAATTTGTCACTACCTAAAGAGTGGGAGTTTCAATGATTTTTTTGGTAGTTCCTTGAAGAATCCACTTGGATATTCTCAGACACGAGTCATCAAGGGGCTTCGGATTCTAGAATTTTTAAATGGCCTCAAATATCAAAACTGTTCATAGTTTTGAGCCAGAATACATGCTCATCTCACCCAGAATGAAGTGGTTGTCAAGTTATAAGACAAAACATTATTGCCATATTGGGTAAATCTACCCTTATCTATGGAGCACAACCTCGTCGAATGCAGTGGGATATCACGTGGACTTGATACCGTGGTGGCTTTTGAAAAAAGAATTTGGTCAAATCTCTCTCAAGTACCTGGCGGAAAGCTGAAGGATGGTCCTGGAAGTTTTCTTCAACAAACCAGATGGCTCTGGGGCCCTAAACACTCAACGGTACTGGGTTTTGATCGCAAAAATTTCACATGAAATTACCTTAAAAGGCGATTTCCCGATTTGGGAGGGGATGGGGGGTCTCTCATTCCTCTGAAAAAAAAAATTGAGGTGTAGTGTAAATTTCGGGATCAGTTGCCCCTTGCAAGTCATAGCTTCATTCTGGCCCCACATAACCTTGAAATCAATTATTCTTCATATCATTCTTCAATGAACTTGGGTTACACTAGTTTGCCTCGCCGAGACCCAAATCACCATAGTTGATTTCTTAGACTAGCTGATTACAATATACACACTTGCAACTAAAAATCTTTGAAACTCCTCAAGCTTGGGCAGCTGCGAACATATTTTCGGAGTGACAAACAAGCATCAACCGAGTCCGTTAAAGAATGTGAAATTTAAAACTTTCCTGGAGCAAGAATCTGACCATACCTTGTTTCTTAGACCAATTGAATAGACTCTACAAGGTTCCACCAAAAAATCAGTGAAACTCCTTGAGCTTGGGCAGCTGCGAACATATTTGTGGAGTGACAAATAAGCATTAACCTAGTCTGCTTATGAAATTCAAAAATTTCCAGAAGCCAGAATCTGGCCATGGCTTTTTTCTGAGAACCACTGAAAAGACTCTACAAGGTTGCACCGAAAAATCATTGAAACTCCAAGCTTGGGTAGCAGTGTTTTTTCAGAGTCACAGCCAACCAACGATAATTGAATCTAATGATTCCAGATCTTTTCTGGCTCATCGAGGAAGAACCACTTCCTCTTTAATCTCAATGTAGGTTTGAGCTACAAAAGGACATAAGTATGAGGTCTGCCGCGCTCCGCGACGGCCTTTACCCCCAAGTTGATTTGAATGTGAAAGGTAAACGGTCCAGAAATGAGCTCACAATTGTTGTTCTGGCTGGAAATGGTCAAAAACATAAAAATTTAGCAGTGCCCTAAGTTCTGCTAATGGCAGTAATACGATTCGGCCCATCTGAAGTTGAAATCAAGCTTGACCTCGAGGCGGGTAGAAGGATGACCCGGAGTCGCGTATCGTTCGCTTTTGCCGGTGGCGGTGGCAATCAGTTTGATTTCATCCGAGTGTCCCTCCGGCAAACCGTACCAACTGGCAGCAAATTTGTGATTCAATGGAAAGGAGCAGACAAGCCGATATTTTTAATATTCCCGCGCCATCTGTGGAACCATTATAATATCTGCTGCTCCTTCCCCATCGCCCCATGGTTTATATCCGAAGACTTGTCTTCAGTTAACCACGTGTTTCAGATCGCACATCCGTTCAATCACCCCTCAACTATCGCACAAGTCAATTTCTGTGTTCACGCATGCCATTTTATCGGAGCGGTAGGACACGATGAAGTAAGAACATTATAAGATAAGTAAGATAGCTGAGCCAAAATGCACAGCCGTAAGATCAATCAATTACCACAATCTGGCCGTTTCCAGAGGCGCAGTCGTAGGTTAAAATGGGCAACATTCTCCGAAATCCTACGAACGATGTTACACCCCCAGAAATAAATGACTAGCGTCCATACCTAAGGTGAGAGAAAATCACGAAGCAAACAGATCATGTTTCTTCTTGGACGAGTACGAGGCAGAATCGTTCACTATCATCTTTATTTCGTCGGCGGGTCTTTCATCAGGAAGGCTTTGGCCAGGCTAAAATTATTGCCATATCAGCATCAGCGTCGCCGTTGAACGAGAGAAATTTCTCACGGTGGTTTTGAATGAGCCTCTAGAAAACTCCTGCTCAGTGTCAATATGAACCTTAGGAGACAAGATCAGCGACAGATCTATTAAGCACCTAAAAATCGCAGTACCACACGGTGGAAATCTGGAATACGCATTGCGTCAGTCTGAGCCTCATCAGAGCGCGAAGAAGAAACCCACGAATGCCGCCATAGTCGTCGCCGCCTTCACTCTGCTCCTGATTTTCGCGCTCACCGCGAGTCTCGGGGTTCGCACACGAAGACGGGGCCTTGCTTGACCACGGCTTTTGGGTATTCCTGAAATTCAGATTCGCGAGCTTCAAGTTTTGTGAGACGCCAACACGCAGAAATTTTTTCATTAGAGTGCGAACCAGGGTAATACAATAAACGCGGCCCAGGCAGTAGGCGATGCCGACAGAGACTGGAATTGTCAGCCAGGGATGGAAGTGGAAGGCAGAGAAACCCACTGTTGCTTTCTTTGCTTGCCAGAAATCTGAACAAACAGTTGTATGAGTTCGACAGCACTGGACATTTCTGAAACCTTACGCGACCAAGGCAGCCAACGCTATGGTCGCCCCAGCGGTTCCAGTCTGGATGGTTTGTGCCACTAATCTATTGAGCAGACTACCAACGAAAATCAGGTCCAGTCAGTGATGCTGACTTGCAAGCTCACCTCATGGTCTGTTTGGACAGGGATTTGACCTTCATGAGTTGCCACAGAAGGGCCAACGCAATGGAAACATCCGTCACGGCTTCGGCGACGAAGAAGATTCTACATTTGCATGTTAGTTAAAGTTGAACAGACCTCAAAAGCGATGGCGACACACGTGCCCGGAACTACGGCTTTCTCCCGATCCTTATATCCGGGGGAGATCACGAGGGTGATTGCGGTAGCGAAAGCGCCGCCTATCTGTCAGCGACGGTTGAAATCAGAGTTTAAAAGTGTGAAGGAGGGATAGAAGCGTACTGCGGTTGTGATGAACAAAAATAAAGTGAGGGTGATGAAACGGCTTTTGGTTCTACACCGAGTTAGGAGCTGGGCCTCGACAGAACGATATAAATACGGACAGGAGCCAGTATCTAACAGTGAGGAAACTTTGGGCCAAAGCGGCTACTATGCCAGTTGTAAAGACGTAGAGCGGGTAAGGCTGTTCGATCACATGCGTTCGAGTATGTTTCTTCGAATTGGACCGAAATGACTTGCCCAATACTGGTTCTGGAGATACGCCAAATCTCCTGAGAAAAACGAACTCGGTCAGCGACTGTGAGAAATCAAGTGGAAAGACACACCCCAATGAGTGATTGTGTACTATACATAGCATATACTGGCCCGTTCATGTGGTGGAAGAAGCAGATACGCACGAGATATACAGAGGCATAGTTTGCAATCATCGACACGGAATCGACCGTGATGGCAGACGATACTAGCAGCTACGAGGCGGGACGGAAGATCAGAGAATTGACATGGTTATGCCGCCGAAGTATAAAACCTTCAACATCCAATTGTCGTGTTTGAAGTGGCGGTAGTAGTAAGCTGCCTGAAGCTAGTTTAGCATCTCCCCGCCATGAACCTTGGACCCACATACCTGAAAAATTTCGATGGTATACAGAACCTAGCATTCATAATCATCTCAAAGCGCAAAAACGTGCCAAGACTGATGTTCACCGAATTTGCCCAGGTTCCCACAAGCAAAGCCCTAGATGAACGAAGTAAGGCCGTGTTTCGAAACTTTAATGGGAATGAATATACCCGAGAATGCTGTTCGAATTGAAAGACATTGTGGAAGGAAGGGAAGAAACAGTCTGCAAAACGAAGGTGCTGTTGGTTTTAATATTACCGAGACATACCTGATATGGTTAGACTCGTGACCCGAATAGCAAAAAGAAATGCGGCGACCAAGAAATGCGGCGACCATTTTGCTTACGTAACAAGCGGTGTCTCCGCGTCAACCCTGGAATTTGTTTTAATGATAGATCGGGCGATATGAATATTCCGTAGGTAGGTGCGTGGCATTACATGGATTCCCGCTTTAAGGCTCAATTAAGGCTTAGGAACGCCGGTTTAAGGCAGTATCCTTCGATGTAAAATCTGGCGCCTTCTGGAGATTGGGGAGTACCCGTAAGACTCACGTACGCGATCCAGACGCTCACCTCTTGGCTCATCGACAGAGCTTCCCCCGACCTCGGAATATACCGTCAAAGGTACGTCCAGTGTCAGACAATTTTTTGGGGTTGATTGCGGAAATGGCCGGGGAAGATTCCAAACATTTCCGAGGTTCTGCTTGACAGGCAACGGCAGCCATAAGCTCTGAATCCTCCTAATTTCCCAGGCCATCAAGGTGGCGCAAGCTCTACATGCTACGGGCCGTTGACAAAATTGAAACCCTTCACCGGTGGAAGTAAATATTGATGCGCCTGCCACATGCTGAACAGCTCCAACTCTTAATGATTATATTCAGGTGTTTCGAAATATAGATATGCGCTTACGTTTAATCCCAGGCTTGGGCCGCCGTAGCGCAGCACATTCCCTCAGACTACGACTGAATCAGAACCTATCCTCTTGAGGGTATTACTTCAGGTTCAAATACTGGCTGTCTATTCAGAACCCCGGCTTCCAGCATCCTTATGGAAACCCGGGTGCCGGAGCCATTGCCGAGTAGCACCGAGCTGTTCGCCCCCTACGATATTTTTGCAAAGCCTTTAAGAGTTGAAGTTCATTGAACTATGTGCGAATCTGATCAAGTCAATGCACTCTCTCCGTTGGTCTGGAGATCATAGTACTCGAGCCCTTGACAAAAATTTAATCCAACAATGACTCGGACAGGGTTTGCTTGACGGACTTGCGTCATGCCTTCGATGCTCAAGCTCAGCAGCTGCAGGCTTTTATTTCCTTGATTAGATATACATCATTCCAATGACTCGCCTCGTTTAGATATTTGGCTTCATAGGACTTGAGCCAAGGTTCCCGACGTCCCTAACTGTACCTTTCTGTGTTTAATTTGATTTGACTGACTGATGCGCCGCGCGTATCACCATTTACCTGGTTTAATATACCTAGCAACAGCAACTTGGCCCTTGAAGACAACCGAAGCTTCGGAAATAGAGGCAGGTCATGTCGTTCTGCCGCCTCGTTACGTGTGCTGTTGAGTGAGTTACAGGTGTGTCGATGTATAGATAGAGAAAACACGATGCACTCCAGGTCTATTCGTTCACGGACCTTACGACGACCCGCCCGCTCAAGGTACGTTGGTGCCAATATTTTGGAAGAAAGAAGAGGTGTGCTGACGTGTAGTGCAGCAGGTTTTCGCCGTGCGGCTGTTGCTGCAAGGAAGCGGCGCGACGGCGGTAGGCCAGTACCGATTACTCATATCTTAAGCCGATGGCCTGATTTCATGTGCGCATGGTTATATTCTTATTTTTCGCTCACTCTCCGCCGGCAGCTGCCGTATGTCCATTCCAATTCCGGTTTCATCTCTAGGGTCTGGAAGCTGCATCAGAATTACGTTTGATCCAAGGATTTGGACCCTCAACAATGTTATTTTCGACCTATCCGATCAACCGCTCAATTTCGGAAAGGAAAGGCATTTATTTTTCTTTCACGTCCTCATCACTTTCTCTTATTATTATTCTGCGCATATTGATATGCCCCGCCTTAAATTACTCGTCTCTCAAGCAGATGCCCTGTTTTTGTATACCCTGTTTTTGTTCTTCCATTTTTCCCACTCCCTGCCGCAAACTTCCGTATGTGCATCCCATTACCTACTTTGCTTTCGGGGTTCTTCCGATTGCCGGTGCATCAGAAATTAGCTTCGATCCAAACTGGACGCTCGGGAGCTCTCCGATCAGCCGGTCAACAAGCATTCAAACCGGACATGTCTCCTTCGACCTCTTTCATTTCCACCGCCATCATCTCTCCCTGTATCGCTTGGCCTGTTTGCATCGTCCGTCAAGTTTTCTTCCGAATTATTCTGAGCTTCCTTTGTAGCTAACATCAGTACTGCCTAGCACATGAGGAGTCTACGAGCGGTCAAAATGTCGGAGGGAGGGTGAGTGCATCATGTATTCTCCGTCTCGTGCTCTCTGTTTCCGAACCGCCTGATGTGCTATTTACGGCAGAACGGGACGTTGTCTACACATTCCTTTCAATAGTCTCTCAATTTTTGCCACTTACACGTCCACTGCCTCAACCGAAGTGGAGCGCTCTGGTATCATAAGGAAGAACGCCTCTTACACACCGAAACCATTGGAAGGATCCGAATCTCTTTCCCTTGAGCATGCCCTCCAAGAGGCGAAGAAATCGACCTGAACGTCCAGGTCCCCTTGAAAGCAAGGTCCCAGGTGAATTCGAGCGTATCCCGGCCTTTGTCCATGCATCCTGCCAGTTTGACGGTTTCAATCCGAGTGGCTAATCAAAACAGAAAAGAAAAATCCCAGCACGAACCAACCGTCCGGAGGATTCGAACCTTCCCCTCCCTCTTGAGGAATATCGGGGCGTGCACCTTGCAGTTGAAAATTGTTTCAATGGATCTTCCAGCTGTTTTGAAAGTGAATTTCTGAAACCATGTTTATGAAAGCATCTGTCAAAAGAATTTCTGAATACCAAGTCCTTTATTCCTGATTGGAATCGGCTCCCGGGAGCTCACCTCTTCACCCTTTGCTAACACAAAAACACTCTGCCATTTGAGAAAGCACATTTGAACCTTGTTCTTTCGGAGCCGGTTTCACACCAAATCAGAACATCAATATTTTCCTTGAAAACGTACCCCGTGTCTTGTACTCGGTTGCTAGCCGGACACCCAACGACCAGAGAAAAAGGTACTGTCTCCACTCCGTATGCCATCGGATGGATTCGAACCACCTGCTCCATCTGATGTAAGCTGCAGAAAGAATCTACCAGGGTCTAGGACGGCTTGGATTTGTGCATCTGCAGATATATGTCCAGATGTAAATTGGAGCGAGTGCACGAGACAATATACATGCGCTCTTCCTTCCATCTCCCCTCGAGACCGGCGAGCTCTAAGCAATAGTGCGCGCGCTCGCACCGTCCACACAGCGTCATCGACCATCTGCGGGGCGGCTCAGCCGTTGCGACGACTAGTGCGGCCTGCCGCGAAAAAACACATGCCCCGCGCCCGCACCCGCGTAGACACCACACACCCACCGCTACATAACACTCTCCTCACTTAGGCCCAATCGTGGCGCTCTGATGGGTTGGGAAGAGAAGCGCGAGGGAAAGAAGAGAAGAGAAAAAGCAGGGCGGGAGGTGCAGGTTTCTTTAGAAAAAATGGACGAGGGCGGCTAACGAAAAAGAGCACCGTGAGAGGTGAGAAAAGAGATGAAGTAACCGGAGCAGCGAGCCGAAAAAAAGAAGCTAAACAAGGAAGTGCGAGGAAATGGAAAGAAAACATGAGGGAAGGGAAATGCAAGGAAGGGGGCAGCAAGAGGATCCTGGGCCACATGTTATGTCGGCACGGCGAATATTGGCAGCCACGAACAAAAGCAGTAAACGAAACGGAGAGTGGGTTGGATGAATGAAGAATGCGAGGGGAATCCGGAGGGAACTGAGGTGGGAGATAGACGCGATGCGCGCTTTCTCCTCGGAGTTGGGTAGTCGAGGAATCTGCCGTTGTTGAGGTAGCCGAGGTGGAAGTAGGAGAGGCACCAGCGTGCCGAGTATTCGCCGTGTCGGCGAGGTGCTTGAGCGGGGGCCGTGCGTTGCGTGACTCTGAGGCCGACGCTCTGGCCGTGGCGCACGTTTAGAAGCTAACGATGCGGGTGAATCGGGTCGGCCCGTTACCATTTGTGATGCAATTTTTTTTGAGAGCGAGTGCACCCCACATGAATCGCCGCAACCGGGCGAGGGAGCACGGGAGGAGCTAGGACAGGAAAGCGGAGGGAGTATCAGGACTCGGCTGGGCGAGTGCGAGTGAATGGCCAAGCTGGCATGGTGGAGCGGAGGACAGAGTTCTGTCGGTGAGATGGGGTGCGGAGTGGAGCGGGGCGAGTGTCAGAAGCGAAGTGCATTGCGCAAGTTGCGAGCGAATAGGGCGGAGCGAATGGTGAGCCGAGTAAGCACGAGCGTGTACAATGAGTGTGGTGAACGGAGCAAGTCAGCGCTCGAATGAAGCAATAGGAGGGACGCCCCTCGTCCCATCCGCCAGCCCGAGCTGCACGGTGACACGGTCGTCGTTGACTGCGTCTGTCCACGTAGTCGAAGGATTTGCCACGGGTGAGTCGGTGTTTACTTTATCATTATGGGGAATAAGAGGAAAGACATGGGAAGGGTAGGAAGTGAAGGTCCTTACCCAGCGTGAATGGTCGCAAGCCGTACTCCGAGAATGTGAGTCGCCGGATCGCGAGGTCGACTGTGTGCGACTGGGGCCGAGAGGAATAACCCCACGCGTGGCGAGATCGATAAAGGAATCAATAACAAGAAACGGAGCCAAATGCACAAAGAATGCACGAGCCCGAAAGAACGCAAAGCAAAGGAGAGAACGTCACCGTTGATGGGCGCAAAACAAGGCATAGCAGATGGGCACTGCCTCCGGGGATGCCCGGCGATATTCAATTCAAGTTCAATACGAGCTGTGCTGTTTAGCTCGCACTTTAAAGGCCTGGTGATACCCATGGGTGGACCGGCATGGGTATCAAGGAACACCCCCAATACCCAGTAAGGAGGGGAACCGGACGATAGCGGGGAAGTAAGCGCTGGCCGCACAGAAGGCTGAAACTGGATGAGCTACATAGATCATTTTACAGCTCCGTTCATGTTTTGAGAAAGGTGGAACTCTAACCACAGGAAAGACAAAAGCAAACCGGCGGATAGGGCCTATACCATCGTGAGGAGTCAAACCTCTGACTGCCTCTGAAACATCCCCATGCAATCTGAGGGTTACCACCACCGTCCTCGACGGCTTCAAGAAATGCGTATGTGGATCCGAATTACTGGTGCACCAACGGGTTTAGGAGGGATTTAACCATCGGCAGATTGTACGCTGTATAAATATTTTCATGCGACGGAGAGTTGGACGTGCGAGGTGGACCTTTGGAACAAAAAGAACGAAACAAAGGTTACCGAGGCTGTGTAGGCCGTCGGGAGGATGTGAACCTCCAGCTCCCTCTGAATTCTTCGCGGCAATCGTATTTCTGAGGAGGACCACTTTGGTCTGCAACGGCGTGAATGTAGGTTTAGTACCAGTGAGTGGATTGCTGGCTCGGGACTTGCCAGAACGATGGCTGAGCTGGTATAACGAACTTTGGGGAAATGTTCAACAGCTGTCTTCAGTGTGTGTCTTGACAGGGGAGACCTGTTCAGACCGAAGCCTACCTTATATCGTCGGGAAGAGTCAAACCCGCGACTCCCTCTTGCAAAACCTGGCTCGAAATTATTATATGACGACGACCACCATTCTCGATGGGTTGAATGCACTGGAAATACGTATCCGCGCAGGAAAGGGGGATGAGAAGAATTAGAAAAAAGAACACGCCATTGCCAGGGAATGCCGTCGAACCCCCGGCCTCCTCTGAACCCATCACTTCACATGTACTGTAGAATTTCATTCAATTTGGCATAGGGTGTGGCCCGTGACCAAAAATACCGATTCGGCACTTCGGCACCCAACAAAATTTGGCGTGACACTTGCAAAATTCCGGCATTCAAGACGAAAATTTTCAAAAGTTCTGCCTTTTTTGCAGTAAGAGAGATTTGGGCTGATTGTCCCGAATTTAACATTCGGCACTGGGTGCCGTGACCCGTGACCGAGACGAAAATTCGTCGCGGCACAGGGGGTGCGTGACGCGTGACTGCCGATTTGAATGAAATTGTACAGTATAATGGGAGGTGCCACCATAGTCGTCGACGGCTTGAATTGTGCTATTGGCGGCAAGCATTTTGACAACATGTAACAGTTGAACTATCCAACACGGTGAGTCACAGCATTGACTAAAATTTCAAACGTCACCTGGGCATTGCTGCGGTTCAGTGGTAGAAATTGCTGGCGCGAGTCCAAAATATCTAATGTGGTACATAGCAAAAAAAAAAACTTGTTCTTGAAAACGCATGCCGTGGGGAGGATTCGAATCTCCAGCTCCCTCCGGTATCTGTACCAAATTACAAACTTATTGTATGGGGGGTGGCCACCAGGGTCCACGGCGGTGTCGATATCCTGACAATCCGAATCACTATTTTGCAGAGAAAAACTTGAGGATGCCCCGGAAAGACAAATTGGAATTCGAGCTGAGAGATTTAATCTGCTAGTCTTAAAAACTTGTTTGTCGGCGGGCCGAGGCTTGTTTCACACGTCCGGATGTTATGGCGGAACCAACCGAATGTAAGCCCGGCTTCATGAGTGGAACGAACCAAAAGAGATGAGGACTTGGGCGTTTTTTCACGCCGTCGGGAGGAGTCGAAACCCCTTCCCCTTCTTATAGACCACGTGAAAGGAGGTATGATGTGAAGGTGACCGCCTCAGTCCTCGACGGCTTGAATATACCTGTATCGGCATTGAGGTGAGCATGAGTGGATGACCCAACGCGGAGAATTTTGACAGGTTCAAGGTGGTTGGTTCCTATTTTATCAGTGGATTCGCCTACCTGCAGGGTCGAGTTTGGAGTTGAGCCTAAGCTAGGCGAGCGGACGCGAATCACTGAATGATTCGTTGGCAAGGATGAGTTTCCTGAACAATAGTGCACAGAAAAAGAATCTTCGGAAGAAACTAGCCATGTCGTCCGGAGGACTCAAACCTCCAGCTCCCTCCTCCTGTGTATACACCAAGCACGGCTTATAGTATGAGGGTAACCATCATGGTCCTCGACGGCTTGATTACTGGTGCGGGTGGACGGGGTTGACTTGAATGACTGAGCTCGCGAATTTGAGAATGTTCCATGTTTGGCTGAATCAATGGGACCCCAACTCATAAGTAGCATCAGATGGGGATACCATAACCCCAGCTTGAATGCAGTGCGGATCCACACCAGAAAGTTACAGATAGTATTTCAGGGCTAAATACGGCCTGAAGTTACTGGGAAAATGTGAATTGGTCGAAGAAGAGAGGCTTGGTCACAGATGAGGCATAAATGAGTCGAGTTTATGCCTGCCATTAGCTATTGACTTTAAGGTTAAAGAGAACAAGCACCCGGTGCGCGAGCGGAAGTTTCATAGGAGCCTCATTCATTCTTTACCTGTGTGAAGCCATTTAGGACTTAGCGCTTCAGCACCACCCGCCCTTTACGTGATGTTGAGCACCATTTGGCGCGATGAGAGCAATAAGAAGATTACCGGAATATGCCAAAATCTACAAGGAATGTAAACGAAATACGAATGGGCTCTTGATAATACCCAGCCATTCTGCCATTTGTGATCCTTGCTCTTTGGGACCTTTCACCTTCCACACCAACCCAAAAAAATCAATTAGCCTCGAATTCTTTTTGGCTACCGATTCATCTTAGCTAGGTCAATATTTTCCTTTACCTGGTTGGTAGTATAACACATGGCCTTTGAAGGGATTTAAGGACCTCGATAAGACATGCAGGGTGATATGTACTGATCCAGAAGATGGCTCGAACCCGGTTGGAGTGGATCCACGGCAGCAAAAACCATGGGCATGCATGCGGGCACTGCTTACTTTTGGTTCCAGTGCGATTGCTAAATTGTCCATGAGAAATCATGAAAGAAAAAAGTTCCAACCGGAGGTATGCTCAGAAGGAGGCGAACCTAAGCTCGCTCGTATACTAACAACACCTGCTCGAAGGCAATGACTGGGACAGTGGCTTGAATCCACCGAGGACTGGGCACTTGATCACTGCGCTAAATAAGGCCGAATTCAGGCCTTTATCGAAGTTGACACTCGCTTGCTTACCCAGACGGAGTCCATGGTACACTCCAAATTTAAAATCTGCTCCGCAACTGAGTAGTGAATGAATGCCGCGAGTGTATGGATAGACCAAGGAGGCAGACGAAAACAAAAAAAGCTAAAGAGTCTCAAGTTTCTCGTCCCGGCGGTATGGAGGAGTCAAACCCCCCGCCACCACCACAACGCTAATATTCAATCCCAACGCAAAGGCATAAGTATGACTGAGTGACCGCGACGAATTTATTAATATTGCGGCGTAAGAGGTCGATGTATGAGGATGCGCAGCCTGTGCAAGGCTATGAGTCAGACATCATGCATTCTATCGAAATTCGAGGCGTATTTGCGCTATCCAGAACTCTGGCGTGTGCACCCGAACATCGGATAGAGAGGGATGCTCAAAAACCGAAGAAAAAGAGAAGTGTGTGTGGAGAGTGTGACCACCGTGATCCTCGACGGCTAAAATGTGCCGGTACGTCGTTGTAACGATCGGTAATGCACCCTGGGGTCAACTAAGTAAGTGGCCAGCGAGATTGATGAGTTTGGAGATCGAAAAGAGAGAAAAAGCCGGTACATCGCAACAATAGATCATTTGGGGTGAGGGGCATCCAACGATGCGTTGTAACGATCGGTAATGCACCCTGGGGTCAGCTAAGTAAGTGGCTAGCGAGATTGATGAGTTTGGAGAGCGAAAAGACAGAAAAAGTAAAACAAAACGCAAAATACATACGGTACCATTCGTTCAATTCGTACCTACACGATGTCACTTTTTAATTTTCCAACAAATCTCCAAATTCCGCTAAAATCGAGAAAAATTATTGCGAGGATTTCCAGAAATCGGGTGTGACGCGTGACATTATCCGTTCTTTAAGATTTTGCTCGTTCGGCAGTGCCCATCACGTTGCACATGTTGCGTTTTTGCTCCGTAAGGCTTAATTAACGTGTTTTCTCTCTCACGCAGGTTCCTCATGATCCGCTACGGACTGTGCTTATAATCTCTTTCTCCTGCCCTCAGCTGTCCGATTTTGGCTTCCTCGGCATTGTAGCCAACCAACCTCGTCCATATCTACGCTTTTTACCTGTCAAAAGACCCGTCTGCTGCACTGCCGTTCTCTTCCTCCTCTCCTCCTCCCACCATCCCTGCAGCAATTCTCGGCCAGACGCCTCACTTGCGACCAAGACTCGCTGTTTTTTTGCGCACCAAGACACTATGCCGCCAAGCCCGTCTCAGACCATGCATTAATAAGTTGGTTTGGCATCGAAGTCTTTGCAAGGCGGGGAAGACACTTTATCTTTCTTGACACTGGGCTGCCCATTGACTACGGCCGGATCGATTCTTTCGTGCTCTGGATCCATCTATGAAAGCTCGACTCAGGCGGACAACATACAAACCTACATCGCCCCCTGCTCCGCCAAACGACGTCCTGAACGACAGATCTACGACGCCGTCTCACAAGATCCCCAGCGCGTGAAGCACCTTCTCGCGTTTTGCTTTCGCTTTTTCTCTTTCTTCCTTGCCAATCGAATCATCAATTCGTGTTCCTTCCTCTCGCTCCTCCTTGCTCTGCTAGTGCAAAGGTTCCGCTTGGCCAAATCTATGTATGCGACACAATTTCCCGTCAAGGTAGCAACCTCATTTATCAATCTTAAGCTTTCTCCTCCCAAAAGGACTGCTCTTGGCTGGAATCAGCCTGTTGGCGCGAAGGTAACCTACCACAAAAGAGCTCCCTGAGCTCCTTCGTCACACCTGGCTGCGGGGGCAGAGCGCGAGGGTGAGTGGTAGCAAACTATGTCGGATGGGTGAATCTCTTCCTTCCATCTCCGATTTGTACGAAATACAGAACGAGAGCGCGGGCTGATGGATGTTGGCAGTGCCTGACGGCTCGCGATTCGAAAGAGAAGATCCGGGCGAGGATGTGCCAGACCGGCACGCGTGACGCGTCCCATCTCGCAGGTGGGTTCATTCTTCGACATTCTTGGATGCTGAATTGAATGCTGACTACATGCATGGACAGGGGCGACCGCTTGGGTGCAGGATGGTCATGAGGATGGGGCCCTCGCCGTCGCTGTGTATTCGCCTTTCCTTAGGCGGACACCCACTTTGATACCAGCACATAGTATACAGGTATGCAACTCTCTGCCGCCTCGAATGTCCACTACGACCGACCTTTCTTTAGACGTGCTGACCTACGCAAAGGTTTGCTTGATTGTCACTCATTTTACCTGTCTGCCCTCTCAGGGGAACCTGTTCCGAACGTGCTCTCTATCAAGGTATGTCACCAAGTCAAGAAAGTCTTGCCCGCCAATTTCTCATCATTGATACGCTCACGTCAGGCTTACGGCCAGTGGCATCAACGTCAGGCGCTATCTCCATGTAACATTTTCAAAGTCCTCGGCTCTCCTCAATTCCCAACATTTCTGTTTCGTCAGAATATTAGTGCGCGTTGTGCTGTGGGTCCCAATATGTTTCTGTGACTATCCTGTTTAGTCCTTGGGATGTGACGACGCTTCTCCTGTCTGTAGATAGTTAATTATTCAATTGCTTGCCAGTCATTGCCGTGCAAAAGTAATACCCAACATGTTCATTCTAAATTTGTCCTGCAAAATATGATATCAAATGCCGGAGCGAAGCGAAGGCATATCTTGTACGAATTGAACGAAATGGTACAGTATCGGTGCCGTCGAATGGAGTCGAACCACCCACTCTCTCTCGACATTTGGATCATCTGCGATAATTTGAGGGCGACCACCCGATCCTCGGCGGCTTGAATACAGTTGTATATTGCGCCGAATAAGTACATGGGTCATTTTCTGGTGGCATTTGTAGGCATTCCACGATGCGCAGTTGAATTGATTCATAGCTGCACTCAACGGTTGAGGTGATAAGTAGGAGAGACCCAAGTGACAAGAGGTAAATGGCAGTGGGCGAGTGACAACGATTTGGTGAGAGGGCGAGGAACAAAAACAACGAAGAGGAGAAAACATGATTCTGCAAATGACGTGGCATCAGTCTGAAGCCAGTGCATTCCGGCGAATCAGACTGGATCACGACACCACAAAAAAATGTCAGATCATCATACTCAACACCGTCGGGAGGATTCGAACCCCCTGGCTCCCTCTTGAATCTCTTAAACTGGACGTCTCTCAAGGGCGACCGCCATGGTCCGCAACGGCTTCAAGGCACATGTTTGGGTGGCATCGTAGGCTGAGATGTAAATGTACGCGCGGTTCAGGCGTCAGGTGAAGTTTACGAGCACTCGTACATGGCCTGGGCGCAAAGTTCTCCGATGAGCTCAGTCGGGCTTGGTAAAGAAACGCAAAAGAAAATCAACGAAGGAAAAATGAACGGGAATATTATTGCGCAATGGACGCATAGTTTTAAACCATAGCCTACTGAGTCTACTCGCCACATCAAAACGATGAGCCACACCACGAAACTCTGAGACATATGACTAACTTTTTGTTCCAACGCAAAGCTTCTTGGACGAATTATCGTGAAGCGCTCGTTGGCTTGAACGCCCGCAGCGAATCGCCACTCCAGTCCTCCTTTCAGTCTCTGCTTCGGGAGCGACTCGCCTCGGTCTTCGTCGCGGTCCTACTACACCTAAAATGGTGAGTTGAAAACAGGAGAAAAAACCTATCCAGAATACGAGACTGCGAAAGCAGAAACAGTGAGCAGCTTGCGATTTAGGGCAAAAACAAAGCACTCACTCCCTCTCTCCTCATCTCGTCTCCGTTGTGCCATTCTCGCACCCCGTGTACACAGCTGCGCGATCGACCCTACACCCACCGCTGCACAACCATACTATTCGCCAGCCCCGCCTCCTTGATCGTCGTGGGGTTTTCGTCGAGCGTGCGGTTCGGGAACGTGGTGCCGATGGTGTAGTGGCGCGTGAGGTTCTCGGGGCGGGCGCCAGCCTGCGCGTTGCAGTGGTTAGTTGGAGTATGGGGAAGGAGAGAGGAGGGACGACGGCGCTCGGAGGAAATGTATAAAGAGGGAGAGAGGGAGGAGGAACGACGATGCGTGGGAGGAACACGACGGAAATGTTGGGTCGAGTATACGCAGGGAGGGAGGAAGGTGGACGAGAGGAGGGACGCCGGCGCTCGGAGGAAGTGGAACAAGGGAAGGAATGAAGGACGGCGCATGGGGTAAGTGGAAGAAGCAGTTGGCCCAACTATACGCAGGGGAGGAAGAGACAGCGAATGGAGGAGGGGGAAGGCGAACGAACGCACCGGTTAATAAATAAAGTTGCTCAGATCGCGCACCGTGTGCGTCAGATTCATGCGGCACACGATGCGCGTCCCATCCGCCAGCCGGATCTGCACGCTCGTCGTCGGCGGCGTCTGGTCCACCCCGAAGCCGACGGGGCCACTTGCCGTCGCTGCCGCATGCTGGATGCCTTTGCGGTACTAGATGACGTGGAAGAGGCAGCAGGCACCGGCGCGCCCAGGCTATTTCCTGACCCCGAGAAGGGCTTGGGCGAGGGCGGGACGTAGTCGTCGCTTGTGTGTGCGTGACTTGGACGTCGACGTACTGACCCTGGCGGACGTTTAGGATCGAGGGGGGTGCGCGCCCCGCGTGAATCACCGCGAGGACAACTGTGTTGGCGGGGTCGTCGTAGCGCATGATCTCGACAGTGAAGCCGTCCCGCCAGAACGTGAGGCGGCGGATCGCGAGGTCGTCTGGAGTGTGTGAGGATTGAACAAGCCAAAAGAAGTCAGATGCGCGGTTGGCGAATGGGTTAGACGCAGCACAGAGTAGCCCGAAGAAAGTAAGAAAATAATCAAAAGGTTAGGCTTTGGATGGATAGATGAACGGGAAGGACACACACCCTCCACCTCCTCTCTCTCACCTGGTACAAACACACTCGAAGTCCCCTCCCCGCCCAGCGTGTGCCCTCCTCCGGTGAAGAATTGGGCGTGGGTTCGCCGCTACTCGCGCCTTCCCTGCACGCGCAGCATCAGTGTAAGCTAAAATTGAAGATAGAGGGAGGCGATACGCACGCGTCTTCCGGTAGCAGGGTTTTGTACCGCTATGCGTAAGTTCGTTAGAAATCGAATGAGTCGAATAGAAATCAAAATAAAATGAAGAGGAATTAAGGAGCGGAAATCCAGAGAGACATGGGCAGGGATCGGGTGGGCCTACGCTCCCCACCCGCGAACAAAGTCTCCTGCTCGTCGTTCTCGCCGTCGTTGTGGCCGCTCATGATTAGATTCTCGGGCGATGGTGGAGGAAGGAAGGGAAGACGTGCGCCACCGATGCAAGCGGAACATCAAATCAGCACCGCCACCGGGGATGCCCGGAGGCTGGTTCAACTTTGCGCGATATGCAATGTGGTGCTTCGTCGAAGCAAAAGGAAAGCTCTCCGATATTTGAAGCTGCATTGGTATGGCTTGGAAGCAATCCCTCAAGTTCTGGTATGGTGAAAGAAGTATCAGATCTGACAACTGCTTGAAGCTTAGACACATCGTTCGGCGGACGGCTTGAAGCAGATGAACGAGGGAATCGTGGAGGTGTCTGTCAATCATGTCTGCTGCATATATGAAGAAAAAGCATGTTCATAACATAACGCCTTACGCCGTCAGAAAGAGTCGAACCTCCGGCTGCCTGTGCATCATGAGTGGATGCACCGCAGTGTGAATCATGGCGGTGGTGACCACGATGGTCCCCCGACGGTTGGAGTATACTGGTATCTCGCGCACCCCAAGGGGAGTTCTTTGCGATGAGATTTTCAACCATATAATTCGCTGTTAAAATGATTAATTCATAATCCCACTCAACGGTGTCGACTTCGTAGTCAGCTGGCGAGGTTGGGCAGCCATAAATGAAGTGCTGAGGAGAACGTTGCGAGCGACACACCGAGAGAGATATAAAGCAAAAAGCAACGTATGAAAGACCTATACCGTGGTATGGACTCAAACCATCTACATATACTTATGCTTCTAAAAGTGCCGGAAAAAAACGACTCCGTGTTCGTGGACTTCAAGGATCTGACCCCGAATCGAACGGGGTACCTGCTGGCAGCTGTTCGCCGAACTAGATAATGTAGGTGTGTTCGCCGAACTAGATAAAGTAAGTGTAGACCACCGGCCGACCATCTGCGCCGGGTCTTCATATGCGCATACACTCGGTCTTGGATAAGATGGATAAGATGAAGGTGTCCTCGTTGAAGTCCTTGGAAATAATCAAGGGTGCTAATAGCACCCTCGGAACCTCCATGTCGATACGTCACTACGGAGGCACATACATAATCTGAGGGTGACCAATTTGCACGAGGGTTCACAGTTCGGAAGGACACTAGAAGAAGGAAGTCGTGAGTTAACAAACGTGTGGACTGACAAAATGCGCGTACTGGACCTAGGCCGAGATGCCCG
The DNA here is from genome assembly GCA_014925785.1 of Mycena galopus ATCC 62051. Lineage (NCBI taxonomy): Eukaryota > Fungi > Basidiomycota > Agaricomycetes > Agaricales > Mycenaceae > Mycena > Mycena galopus. Next base: position 349,591 of record WIQG01000138.1, read on the forward strand.
AGAATGGTGAAATGTGAGCGAGAGTCATCAAAATTAAAATCTCCGAACAATCCGTAGAAACAAGGGGAGAGAAAATCCGAAGGACGAGGGAGAACAAGGAATTGTGAGGGGTGCGCAGTTCGTGTGCGTGAGGTTCATATGGGTCTACGGCAGAAGATCTTGTGCGAGGCGAGCAGAGTGTAGCAGTAGGTGGGTGGGCAAAGTGAGCGGGTACAACCCCACCAAGCACGAGAAGAGTGGAGTGACCGGGCGAGTGCCAATAAAGCCAGTGTTAGGACCGAGAAGTAGAGTGAAATGAAAAACATGTATCTGTGGCGACAACAGACACGCTTGGGGTGATCACGGAGCACCGGCAAAATTCGAGACACCGGGTGGGGGGGAAGGAGTCTCAGACTGCGTCGGAGGACCCGCGCCATAATATGTGAGTATACAACGCTGAACTGAATAAGTATTTCGCCTCATTGTCAGCAAGCTTAGCATATCCAAAAAGTTTTGCAAGCAGTTTACATGTAAATCATATCGGCCTTCTAGTGGCACGCTGACTCTACTATCTCTTTGACGAAAGTGACCAATAATGCCCCTAAGACCACTGATCCGGATCCGCATCGGCAAATGTGGTTCCCATCCCGATTTGGTCATACCACACCTGCCTGAAGGGTTGGGTCCCCTTCATACCCCCATCGTCATACCACCCGTTAGCGTAAAGCCCAACGCGGAACTCGAACTCATCGGTCTGTGCGATGGTCGTGGCAATGTTGTCCTTCTCCAGCACCTTCACTCCGTCAAGCCAAAGCTTGTAGTACCCAGTGCCGCCATTCTGCCAGTTGGCCTGGATGACCACCGTGTGCCAAACGCCGGCAGAGACGGTGGCGAGATTCAAAAACTCGGTGGTCACCTGGCTGCAGACAGAACCCGTTTTTACACGGCTAGCCAGCTGGTCGCCGATGATCCACACCATACTGGAGGGCATCCAGTCGTCGCAGCCCGTATAGGTGAAATCAGCGATAAACTGAGCCAGATTATAGCTTTGGGCGGGCGAAAACTGCCAATCCTGTGACAACCGGAAGGCGAAGCCGTAGAAGCCCTGCTCGCCGAGGTGGTACCCCTGGGTATGGTGCAACTCGGAGTGGTAGCGGCCGGTATAGGACGCGTCGTACGTCTGCGTCACCTTGATGGCGGTACCACCGGTGCCGTAGACGACATTGGTCACTTGTTGCGCCGTGCCTTCGTGCTCTGTTTGAATAGTATCCCAGCCTGCCGGGGTGGTACCCGTGTTGGAAAAGGTCTGCGTGGCCGAGGCTGTGGTGGAGAGGGTGGCAAGGACGCCAATGAGGATGGGCATGAGGTGCATGATGAGGACTGGTGTGTTGGGGCTCTTTCCACACGAAGAAGGAAGAAAAACAAGGATTGCTGCTGAGCGCAGGGGGTTTAAATGACCTGAGGACAGAACATTAATACCTCCTGTTGGTAATCCGAGTCCGTCGCTCGCTATCTCCGATGCTCTATCCCCTCTCATTTACCTCGTCATCCGTCACTTTCTCTGAAAATACACTTTCACTTTGTTTAATTCACCCGAACTACGCTTAATTAGTGTCCACGTGAAGGAAGCCCATGCTGCAGATCTAGGGCATGATTACTCGTATATTAGACAGGTTGCGCACGAGCCACTGGAGCCACCTGGTGGCTCTCGGCCCGTGGCAAAAATAGCAGGTGAGTGGTTTGAAATAGCCACCAACGAGCCACTGACGTCAGGTTCTGGCGGTGGAGCCACCGGTGTGCGCACGACAAAAACGCCACCAGGTGGCTCCGGTGACTCCTGCGCAACCTGTCTATTATCCAGATGCCTCGAACCAGAGTGCACCTGCACCGAAATTGCCCCAATCATTATCTCAGCTGACCGCATATATTGAGCAGATGCCTCATATCGGGGTACCATCACCTCGATTTGCGATTTTCTTCCCAACCGTCACAGAGCCGTGGCTTTGTGCCAGCTCGATTTGGTCGGTCGTTCTCCGATTGTTAATACTAGACCACCACAAGATTGACCGGCGCTTCGCCCCGGTATCCAAGATCTCAAGGAGGATTACGCAATGAATGACAAACGTTTGGAGGTTCAGATATCTACGTTGAAATAGAAAGAAGCATTTTTTGAGCCGCATGAAAGGATTTGGAACGAACCAATATGAATGCTACAAAGCCTGCTGCTTGTCGACACTAAAACGGCGGAATTGTATCGTTGGAACATCGCAAAAAGAGAGGAATGATTGATGGCCAGAAGATTCCCTGGAGGGCCGCGGAAATAATTCACTAGCAAACCTTACCATCTGTCCGAAAAGTGCCAGAAGGTAAAACAACGACGCAAACAGCGAGTAAAGTGACAGAAGGGATCACACAGATGGCTTGAATGCAAAAAGGAATTGATACTAAGTACGGTCCTTGCCGGGAAATCTGAATTGACCGCAACGAAAGAGCTACACTGACTTGCACAGAGCAGTATCCTTAGTTGGTGAAGCCATAAAATTGCGGCGCCAGAAGAGACCCGGGATAAGCAGCGCCTCAGCAGCGAGTTTGTTCATTTGACCATAGAACTGAAGTCTGAAAGACAGCCAGCAGTACACAGAGGCGAAATCGGGCCGTAATTATTCTGTGAGAAGTAAGTATATTGCTGGGTAAGGAACTGAGGGCGTATTAACCACCCTCTTTCTATTTCTATGACCGGCACGACGGGGCCAACCGGCTGGATAAGATCGAACGGGCTGCGCCGTAGGCAGCAGCGACTACGTCAAAGACTGCGCGTAGGTCAGGTGGTCACCCACAAATGGAAAGCCATTGTCGGATAGCAGACAAAATTGCGGATATAAGAGGGTACTCCAAGAGCAAGAGCAGAGGAAACACAAAAGCAGAAGGGCTACGGAAGCAGTACAGCCGAGGGAGGAAATTGTTAACCACGAAGAAGGGTGATCAGCTGAGGAGCGTCAATTGAAAACCCCCAAAATCCACAAATAGAGAAGGGCAAGGATCCTTCAGGACAAACCCAGAGGAAATCCCAAGGAGACAGATAAATGGGGCAATGGCACAGCTGAACGAGCAAAATCTTAAAGAACGGTTAATCCGCCCAAGGTCGCCGAATTAGGTCTGCATTTTTCCCATGAATATTCCCCGAGAATGTTCTCAAATCACAGTTCGCTCCGGCGAGCTCCGCTTTATTAAACACCATTCCATTTTGAGCAGACATGCGGCTCATTGTCAAGCCTTTGTGCGGGAAAGCGAACGCTATTTTGAACCTTGCCGATTCGCCGGCACTGAACTCGTGTTCTCCGATGGAAGTATCCCGGGCAATCAATTCAATTCACGCTAACGCACAATACAACGCCCATCATTGATATAATTCAATGGTTGCACGGTTTAAGGGGTTTAACAAAATCTCAACTTGAATGTTTCTACAGAATCGAAATGAATTATGCGCCTGTGCCCTGACTTGGTGTTTTTAAATGAGATGGTTATTGAATTTTTCAGACACGATCCATTCAAAGTGTTTCGCGCGTGGAACACTGTGTTCTCAGGGGGGAATACCTGTGAGAAGCACTGAAAGGTAAAATATCAGATCCTCGGTGCCCTTTGACAGATGGCTACGTACCAATCCAATGCGTGTAGTTGTTTCAGGGTCCAGCCTGGTATTTGAGATAACTACTTATTGGGTACTACAGGGTGCGGAAAGCTGAAAGATTCAGATACAGGCGAAGAAACAATACCCGGACCTGTTGAGTAGCATCTACTCAAACATTTACTTACTGTTACTTCAAGTTACTTCAAGTTACTTGGAAGTAACTTGCCCCGCCAAGTTAAATCAATGTGATCAGACAAAGTAACTTATGCCATCAGATAGCATCAAATTCGGCTACCATAAGCCTTTTTTTCGCACGGCCGCTTATCGTCGTCAACGCAATGGAGGCCCTCCCAGAGTTTCTCTGGATCCCTGAAGCAGCGGCTGGTGCATTTGTACCCCCCAAGGACCATCCTGTGTTAAAACTAATCAAATTTAACCTTCCCTCTCTGCACAAAGAAGCAGGACAAGTCAAGTTTCTCCGATCATGCTAGAAATGGCAGCTTTGTGAGCGCAGCGGCCATTGCAACATCAGGGCGCATCAGCGAAGAATAAAAAAATATTTTGGACACGTGTTTTTCGCGATTTTGTGACTTTTTTGACAAGTTCGCGCTCAGCCTCGGTGACCTGTGACAGGCGCGAAATTATTCGTCGATTTGGGGGCCTGTGACGCGTGACCGACGAATTGAATTAAATAGTACAGTAGTGTTCTATATTTCTGCCCTTCACAATGATTATGTGAGGCCTTGGACTGTTATTCAGTATCTCTAGCCATCTACTCAAAGTTTCCTGAGGGCAACTTGCCAGGAATCTCGCAGAAATTACAACTACACTGGTGGAGCATTTCACATTTTTCAATGAAAATATGGGTGAAAAATTATATGAGTTTTTCACTTCCATTTTCAGTCAAAAGGTGGGTGAAAAATTCATAACTTTTTCATGAGTTTTTCATATGTTTCAAATTTTTTACCATATTTCTAAAAAACTTGTGAAAAACTCATGAATTTTTTATACAATTTCTGCCTGAAAAACTGATGAAAAACTTTGTTAGTTTTTCATCAGTTTTTGAGGTCAAAAACTTGAATACTTCAACCAGTGCTAACTGAGTTGAACTTACAACAACCGATGAGACCACACTGAAGGTCTGTCGGGAAGACTTGTTGCTTCATTAACTTGGTAAATTAAGACTGGAAATACAGCCACTGGAGTCTGAAAGCAGAGTAAAAACTGTTCCTTTGCTATGTCAACCCTTGGCAAGTAGAATCCTTATCGGATGAGCAGTTGGGGTGTGATTTACATAGTATGCAGTAAACTCTGGAGCCAGACACGCAGATATGATGCTGGGAGTGATTAACTTATTCTAACGGTCCAGGTACCTTTTCTAGCTTGAAGTTGCTTTTGCTTACTTTATTTTACTCGCCTGCCATAAGTAAAGTGATGTTCATTTTGATAGGCTAAGTTAGTTTTGCGAGTAACTTTAGTAACCATCGTAATGGACCTACTGCTGGCGTTTTAAATGTTGACAAGGTTGACAGAGAGATAGCATCTTGTCATCCAAACTATGGCTGCTGGAAAGCACATAGTGCGGTCCCGCGGACCAGAAAATTCGAGTCATCACGTTGACTGTGTGGTAGGGCATATGTATCAGCCCCCATGATTGATTGCGTGAGACATGATTGGTAGAAATCCCATCATGCAAGCAGGTTGAAGTTGAATTTCCATATGGGAAATGGTCTCCGTGGTGCAGCAAAATTCCAGTCGTTCTTTGGACTTGCATTCCTGGTCTGCTGATTCTATCTGGTAGAGTATATGTATCACCCTCCATAATTAATTGTATGAGACAGCAAGGACAGAAATTCTATCTTGTAAGCTCGTTGAACTTGAATTCTGAATTGGAAAGAGTCGGACAAATTCAAGTTGACGTTTTAAATGATATTCCTGTTTTGCCTATTCGATTTACGTGCGTTTGGCACTGGAGGAACATGTATTAACTGTGCAAATTTCCAGTCGGGACAGAGCATTCTTTGCGCTGAGTCAATCTTTCATGTATTCCCCGCTGCAATGGGACTACATGAAATATAGGATGGAAATTGGATCGACCACATGCAAAAAGGACCAGGGCTTCCTTTCTGCCTCCAACTGGACCATCGCTATGGAGCGGGCCATCTAACCGTCGTATCTGTCAAACCTACACTGCAGAGATTCAAGATGCAGCTTCTACACCGGACGGATTATTTCCATTACCTTCCTTGTAGAAGGAACACGTGGGTGGAAGGCGCGCAGACAGACAGCAAGGAGAATGCGACACTAAAATCTCTAGATTTTCCAAACTGTTTGACTGGATTCCACATTTAAACGACGTCTTGAATGACGCAAGTTAGCTGTGTTGGAACTTTCTTCGAGCACGGAACATCGTAAGATTACAAGACTGAATAAGCAATCCCGGATATAGATAACAAATCTAGCTGGCTGTATGAAATCCAAAGCGAATTATATCGAGGTTACTCCGACAGCAATTGATCACCGAAGCGTTCTTCATGGCAGTCTCTTGCGGTTGCTAACGCATCGTACTGGAGAAGAGTAGACTGAATCTCCCGATCTGTGGATCAAATGTCAGTACAGGCCAAGTCCCGCCAACTTTCACCTACATCTGACAATGGGGCCACCGCACATTCTTTAGCTGCTCAGCCGATACGTTTCTCACAAACTCTCCTCGTTGCTTCCGAATGTTATGAGAGGCTTTTAGTCTCTGTGGCACGTCCTCCGGTCTTGTTCCAGTGGGAAACAGGCACCCAATTGAGAAAGAAAATACAACCCTTACATGCACTCCATCCGCACCGAGGAGAAGGTCAGCATGAATAACTTCGCCGCTAATTAAGGCGTGCCAGCCCTGTCGGAAAAACCCTGTTTGGGTTGTAACACCTTGGGAAGGAATATCGGATGGTGAGGTATTGTAGTGAGTTACGAGCCGGTGGCGGAAAGGATTATAAGCCATCGCTAGCTCTCGTAAGGGGTGTAAGGTCCATATCGGCGTATAACGTATCATGTTTGGTTGGGATCATCGCAAAGACTCAAGGCCGGAATTGTCTAGACTGCGCGTAGACTTCAACTCGCAGTCTCGCACCCAATTTATCTTTCGGTAGTGCCCCAAATCCTTGGCATAACTCTGGTAGTGGCCACGACGGGGCACAACGCGAAATGGAATGGTACGTAATGAAACGTAAGGATTCCGTGGAGCACGGCTGGAGCACGGTAAATAAATGTATGCTCCACCGTGGCTCCACCATCTCGTCTATAAGGACTAGGGTGCTGACTCTTCAGCCCCCATCTTTTCTTCCCTCCGACCACAACTCACACGAGAGCGAAGTCTCGAGTCCGTATGTCTGAATGAGTTCAATTCACTGCCAGTGTTCTCTTCTCATCAGCCGCCCTCAAATCCGCCTCCCAGCCTGCTTCGTTCCCTTGCTGTAGGCTAATGTTTGGATTTTCTAAACTACTAGGTGTTTGGAGGCAATGTTTGGTGATTCACATCTGGTAAGCCCTATTCTATTATTTGCTTTCTCGCAATCGTTTCCCCCCTTTGGGGTCACTGGAATGCTATCGTCGCTCCAGCTACCAGCCTCTGTACCTGGGACCGTGCGCTGGGTGAATGGTCCCGTGCATCGCGCTCTTTGGATGATGGAACACCGGTTACATGGTTGCATCATCCACCAGCCATCCTGTCGTACAGCGCCTGTCGGCGCCAATGTTATTACTTGTAAATATATACACATTATGCTTTGCAATATATTATTATTCCCCATTTTTATACCGTGTGCACTGCCCAAAGGATTTTCCAATTTTCCAACAATTTTATATTGTCTGCCAGCAGTTCAGGTCATCACACCTTGAGGGCCAACTCAACCTCATATGCCACCCACAACCTTGTGATCCATGGCCTGGCTTACTGCTTCATATATCAACTCTGGGTCGTGTTACAAGCCAGGCCGAGGATTATGGGAGTATCACGTATTGTGAGCCAATATATACCGCTACAATACGTTCAGGATTTTTCCGACACCTGCGCGATCTCGAGATATACAACAGCAGTAAACGACATGTGGAATGTAAAAGTCCATGAATAAATAAATGATACCTCAGCTAACATTTCCTCCGACCATCAAGCTGACCAGGAAGTGCGCAAAGACGGAAGAGGGAGTTTATCTGTCCCTGAACAGTGTTGTCAAGGAGGTAGCCCAAGGCTCCCGACCGTTCAATCCCTAGCACTCCCAGCGAGCCGAGGTCTCGGGATGTGGCTCGCGTGGGCATAGCGCAGTGGCTAATAGTGTCATGGTGAGGGATAAGATAGAAGGTATAGAGATAGGATACTGGACAATTTCATTCAAGTGGGCTGGTGGGAATGAATAAATGAATCATCTGCGAAAGCGAAGAACAGATCTGGAATACAAGATCGATACTCAAGAATGCAAGGACATGGTCTTTCGAGACTAGCGCCATGCCAGCACAATCTGTTTCTGACAGTAATCCATATCACCAATGACCGGATCTTTGATGTGTGATGACCAGAAATTCACATGTGTTTGACGCAAATGGGAAGGTGCTCAGACCAGATATGTTACCTGAGGCGACCAAATAGTTCTTGTGCAGATATGGCAAATGCTGGAAAGAATGACCAAAAGTGTTGAATTGGTCTACAAAATACATATCAAATCCATACAGATTTGTGAACAGCGAGGGATGCATATGTTATTTCTGGTGGACCTGAAGAGCAACAATGGCATACTAGAAAGGGATCATCTTGAGACCAGAAAGCCATGCCCAGGACCGGATTGCAATCTATTTTGACCTAAATTAGTCATGCCTTGCAAATTGCAAAAACTGATAATTGATGGCCGGTGTTTTAGGCCCGAGGCGGCGTGATATGTCCCTTGTGTCTTGCCTTTTTCAGTGCTTACGCACGATCAAATTAAGGTTATTGGCTCCATACCAGTACCTTGGGCAGGTCCCTACTTTTCTCTTTTAAAGCAAACGAGGCAAGCAAGGAACCACTCACACTCAAAGGTCGAATGAAGCGCTACACAGATTCGGGGACCCAGGCCAGACAATCGAGGCGAGCAAGGGACGAAGGAAGAACAAAGGGTTTGAAACAGGAACGTCGTGAGGGGTCGATCAAAACCTCTGGGTGAGGTGGGTAAGGAAGAAATTATTATGGCACGTTGGGATAGTGCTGGAAGGATTCAGGGCAAGTACCTGCATTGGGCTCTGTGGCTGTTAAGTTATGGAGGTGTGTGTGTTGGGATAGAGGAGGAATCGGGTCGTCGTAGTTGAAGGGGAGCCAGCCGCGAATAACTTACATTGACCTGGGCACTTGATCGGCGGCGAAGCGTTGAATGGAGCATATTAATCTTACTGAAAGCTGTATGGAAACGAGCACTAACCGGGTAAAGTAAGTCTTGTGGCGAAGCGAGAGAGCCAACGTCAGCGGGGGTCAATATATTTATGCTGGGGGGCTCACCCGAGCTCCTTCGGTCGATCCCGAGTAAACGGCGTCCAGAGCTAAGGATACTAGAAGTGAACAACAGTGAAAATCATACATACATCAGAAACTCATATAAAAAAAAGAAGCCCAGACGAGACTTACACTTGAGGTCCTGTAGGCGTTCTTGTGAATGTGAGAAAAGATCAGATGCTCAATGTCTGACCAATCAAGTAATAGATAGACGGGGAAAGAAAACGACGTACGTGGTGGGAAGCAAGGTGAAGGTTCCGGGTTTGACACCGAGGACAAAAGAGAGGTCAGAATGAGTCGGGTTTCAGCGAGGGATATAGGCAGGATGTATCTACAGTGGTGAGATGGTGATTGAGAAGAAAGGCGCGCATATGGGGGAGCCGGGCCTGCAACAGAGCGGGGGCATAGCCAGCCGAGAGCAGAGATTGTGGGCGGGCGCATCTTGACGTCGGCGCATGCCGTGGGAGCCGGGAGCGGCGGGGCGTGGGGAGCAGAGTGGTGCGGTGGTGGGTGTCAGGTGGGTGCCGTTCACTGCATTCCGGGGGTCCCTAGCCACGGCATCGTGCTGCACCACCTCGCCACGGCTAGCCGAACCGCATTCGGCTAGCCGATGGCAGCCGACATACCCACATCCGGCTATGTCCGGCCGGTGATCTAGCCGTAGCTCGCTACAGCTAGCCAATGACTAGCACAACTAGCCAGAAGTTAGAACTAGGTGTTTCCCACTGCGCTCTCTCCTTCTGATTGAAACACTGGAGGTACAGTTCTTTGCTCGGCATCAGAGTTGCCGGTGTGGGAGAATGCCGCAATAAATGCAGCTGTCTCGAAATTGCAAAATTTAAATTACTTATCTGCGGGCCATTCTTAGTCATGACACATACATAAGGCGCTTCATGTGCGGCCAGGGCTGAGCCTGACAGCGATACGTCGGCAGAGTTCAGTTGACTGATGGATTTGCGTTTAGCTAATACCATTGGTAACAAGCGTACCTGGTGGTCTAAGATCAGTCTGATGTTGGGCAGGGCTAGCATTAGTGTGGCTTGCTTGGGGAAGGTTGCCTACCCAGATTGTGGCTGGACCAGCGGCCAATAGCTAGCAAGAGCTCACTATACATGTCGCTAGGCAACTGCGGTTAGACAGCTGTCCGGAGCTAGCCGAAGGATAACCGCGGCTAGCCTAAGGATAGCCACGGCTAGCAAGAGCTAGCCGTAACATCTGGAAAATGACCCAGGTCTATAATGGTCTGTGGTAGACCATATAGAAGAAATAGACGGATAGACTTCCCCCTGTCTATTCTAGACAGCGATAGACATGCCACTTCTGTGGTAGACCGCCGTAGACCGATAGACCGATAGCGCCATAGACGCATAGACACAGGTAGACAGATCGGCGCGCAACCATCATAGTCGCTTACGAGTCGCTTGAACGCGAAACCATCAAAAAAGATCGTTGTTTCAGTCTCAATATAGGTTGAACGCCGAGAGGTCCCAGGAGCAAAGAGGTAGGGGTGAAGATAATATATTCCAAAGCAAGTTCGTAGATACAGACTAATTCTACTGAATTACAGCAGCAAGCAGGCCAAAGGAGCGAACATATCCACAACGGACATGAGGCAGTGAAAGTAGAATAGTGAGGAAATGAGACCTGCAATGAGGGCAAGGGCCAGAAGTGGAGGGGCACTGAAAAGCAAAGAATTGAATGACAATATTGGAAGGATGAAGTGGAGAGACTTGCATTATGTGTTTATTTGTGGAGACAGCCTCAAGTCGCAGGGTGGAAGCTGGTTGAAGGTGGTGAAGGAAAGGAAGATAAGGAAAATTTCCAAGACTCACCCCGTACTTATACCCGTGCGTTAACCGACAACTTGTCTCTCTCGGCAAAGGACTTGTAAAAATTTTCCAGGTCGCAATCAAATACAGTCTGAGAGATGAACCGATTTCGCCAACAGGTCATTCAAGATGTGAACATTGCGACAGAACAGCGTCCGGATGGAGAGAATCAAGCTTCGAATTCACATCAAAGTCTGATGCGGCGTGGAAAGTCTTTAGCGACTGTCTATCGCTTCGAGCTTGTGTCTATGGACGTCTATGGTGGTCTATGGGTCTGTGTCAGATATGGCGGATCTGTATAGACAGGGTCTGTCTATAGGGCTAGAATGCCTTTCCAGATGAAGTGCGGCTATGGCGCCCCGGAATGCAGTGGTTGACGCCGAGGTGGGGACGTAGTGGACCGCGCAGAGGAGAGGTGAGTCGCGGCATCGGCAGGGAGGCGGTGCGGTGGGTGGGGTCGCTGGGGTGCGCCAGCGGTGGTGGTCGTTTGGGCGTGGTGCGTTGATGGCGGCGTTGATAGGTCGGCTTTATTCGGCGTTATCCGTGCCGAGTGCGGCGCCGGGTGTGCCGAGGTGGGGAGCCGAGTGGGGGAGGTAGGGAGCAGAGGCCGTTTTAGTATGGCGGGACGTGATTCAAACAAAGGAAAGTGGGTGACGTAACTTAAAGACAAGAGTTTTGACAGCTGCGGCCCACTCCGATCATTCCGATGGGGTCTGGCGATCAAACGCGGTCAAAGCGCCAAATATTAACCCAGTTCGGGTAACCGGAAATGCATTACAGGGTGAATAGGAAAGGTAAAAATATGAAATTCATATATTCTGAAAGCTCAGAATCAAGGCATTCACATAGTGTATGAATTCTAAAATGAAGTAAACACATACTGAGAAGGTGGCCCTTGTGGGGTAATTTTGGAGAATTTCAGACAAGACAACCTTCCACAGTTGGATCACAGCCAATACTAGGTAGGTTGAGGTCAAAAGTTGGTGGAACCTCCTTCCCAAGTCCCAAAATTAGATTGGCCTACTCGGAATTATGAAAAACGAATCAGAACATATGTTTTTGGACCGAAGAACCATGCTGGCCTCAAGTTCATTACACTACCCAGTGAATTTTACGTGGTCCCCCCCGCAGATTTTTTTCTGAAAGACTGGTTGCTCATGGTAACCTGGGGTGTAAACTTTGAAAAGGTGTCGGAAACTGCCCAAAAAGACCTCTTTTACACCTTGTTTACACCTTAATGATCGGAGTATCCCACGGTATCGCCGTGAATATTCCAATTCGGTCCCGGATCAATGGGGCTCATATTACTGTACCAAGTTGTAGGGAGGCAACTGCCTGAATACCGTGACAAGGCCGTTGCGTATTCTTTAGGCAACGGCAGGGATCGTGAGCGTGACTGTTGCTTGAGGAGGCAACCAGTTTTTTTTTTGGAGGCAGGTTATCCGCATTAGCCACTTTGCGATGCAGCCATCAGAGCCACTGGATGGCTTTTTTGCATTGCGTCATTTGGTAGCTCCACCCCGCCAAAATACCACCGGATGGCTGCCAGAGCCATTCGGGACCAAATTTGGCGCGTGGAGCCATCAGGCAACGCAACGCAAATCAGCCATCTGGTGGCTCCAGTGGCTGCATCGCAAACACTCTATTTCAGGGATCCTGTGGGCACACCTCTGTTGGAGGAGAGACTGTGGATGATTTTCTGACCGTTTTACCTCGTTTCCAGGGCCAGCAGATTTTTTGAGATTTTTACCGCTATGTCACGATAATTTTGAGGCAACGGCCCCCACCGTTACCGTGACCCGCCAGAAAATAGGCAACGCAACGGGCGGCCCGTGACCGTGACCGTTGCCTCCCTACAACTTGGTACAGTACTAGTTAAAACTTCAGGAAAGTCCACAGATATAGATATATATTTGCAGTAGAAAGTCCGAGGGACATGTGCAGGATACATCTGTACTACGCCCTGAACGCGGCAGCAAGTAACTTATCAAAGAGCGGAGTGCCGACACCGCCTGCGATCAGAATATTAGCCATAGCAAGTGATCGTGTCGGGAACACTCACTGAGCGGATCCCATCCAGTAGTGGCGTCGAAGGCAGGGGTGGAGGCAGGGCAAAGGCCCGAGTTGTGACCGGCAGTGATGTCAGTGAACGCAGACTGGGACGCGTAAAGGAACGGGTTCAAAAAGCCCAACACCGGCTTGCCAGCCGCGATGAGGCGATCGTTGATGAGTGCAATGATACTGGCGAAGGCCGGGGTAGAGGCAGACGTCCCCGTCACCGCCATAGTCACGTTGTTGTTCACGATCTCGTAGTTGAACCCTTGCATCGCAACATCGGGGATTGCACGCCCAGTCTTGTTGAACGTCCCGGAGAAGTTCCTTGGGAGCCCGTGGAGGAAACTCGAAACGGCCGTCTTCTGGTACTCTGGCGTCTATTGCCACAATTCAGAGCGTGTCATATCAAGTTAATCGCACCACGCACCGGAAAGAAGACGGAAAACCCTCCGCCGCTGAAGTTGGCAGCCTTTTCGGGAATTCCGACGGTAGCACCCACTGCGGTGACCCAAGGACAGGCGGCGGGAAATTCGGGCAGGACTAGCATTGCGTGGTCAGCGAGGGGTGGAGAGGAAGCGCTAAACTGGGCGCTCACAAATGTTCTGTGAGCAGGGATCGGTGGCTAAGGGCGAATGAATGTGAGTTGAACTCAAAGAGAATGATATGAACACCCACCATCTAGGTTCACGGTGGCACCACGAGCCCCTGCCTACAATCTGAGTCAGAGAGTGTTGCTGATGTTGAAAAACAGTCTGGCTCACGTCTCCCGAGGCCGCAAGGACCGACACCCCGCGCGCTGTGAGTCCTTGTAAAGCGTCGCAGATTTTGCTGCGGATCACCAGTGCTTCAGCAAGCGCAACACTGAACTTTAAAAAGTGTACTGACGTTGCAAACGCCAGGCCAAAGTCGTCTTCTCTGGATCCGTACGATATGCTCACCACCGTCGGAGGGTCCTCAGCACCTTCCAGGAAGGTGATCGCGTCGAGTGCATCCTGCACAAAGTCCTCGAAGGTGGTGTTTTGCACCCCAGCTGACAAGAACTGGATGGGCACGCCGGTGGCGATTCCTGCAAAGGCTCGCATCAGTGACACCGCCAGATTAAGACGATGATAAATGGTACCCAGTGTGTACTGGATATCCAAGTTCGCTTCGACGCCGCCATCGCCCGCTCCTTGCGGGTTTTCCCCGTTATCTACGCTCAACAAGGAGAATGTGGTGTTTGATGCGATGTCGGGGCGGAATTGTTTGAGGAAGGACTAGGACACGCAGACCCATTAGAAGCCGTTCCGGGTAGGTCTATGAGAAGGGAGCCTTACTGAAAGATCAGCCGTCTCCGCGAATATGTTGGAGAATCCAGTCACGAGAAGCGAGTTGTTGCGTTGAGTCGCCGGGGTTGAAGGAATACCGTACAGGTCTTGCAGACACGCAGGTGTAATGCGACCACTGCCGACGCTGGTGTCACACGACTTGGTGGGGGCGGAAGCCCGTTGCGGGTCTGGATGCTCGCGAGGCGGGGGCTGGTATGGACGAAATCGGTCGAAGGGTGAATCACGTCGACATGGCCCACCAGCTCAGAGGGCAGCGAGACCGAGAGCGTTCGAACCAGGTTCGACTTGATGTCGGGATGGGTGAAGACCTCGAACTTGGCGGCGAACAGGGTGTTTGCCTTGCTAACAGGCACAGAAATGGAAACCCAGTCGCCATGCGGCGAGGTCGCACCGGGAGTGATGCCGTTTGCGGATGCCCAGGTGTTGAAGGCAACGACGGTCTCGGCAGAAGGTTGGACGTAGGATGTCACCTTGATGAGGCGTCAGCAGAGAGTTAAGCAGAGAGAAGGGCACCAACTTCATCCTTGGACAACCACTGTCGAAACTCGGAGCTCCCCGGCGAGGAGACGGAAACTAACTTCTGCTGCAGACCCGCAAGGTCATTGGAGGCCAAGGCAAGACGGATGTTGAGTATCTCTGTCGCCGGCGCCGCACCCTGACTGACGAAGCCAGTGGGGGCGGATAGACGGCTGTGCTGCACAACCATGCGCTCGGATGCCACCGAGAGCCCGGATGCCACCGAGAGAATCGAGAGAAGGGCTAAGTGTGCTCGGAAGCTCATGGTGGTGAATTAGATTAGTGGAAGAGGTGAATGCCATTCCATCGGCGGGCACATTCACCTAAGTAAGTATAGCAATACGCGGTATCCGTGCGCAGTGCCCGTGCGAAGCTGGTTAAATTGAACGCGTTGCCACCGAACCAATCTGAGCGTTGCAACTGCGGGCAGCTACGATCAAGCAGGAAAAGAGCGTATTCGCAGCGCGCAAAAGACCTAAGCGACACTTTTGATCCAGAATTTGATGTTTGATTCCAGAAATTCGTGACGTCCAAAACGTGAAGGGAACGGCAGACCCATAAAACAGTTTAAAAATTCAAAAATACTTGGTTTTGCGCCATTTTTGTGGGAGAGCCAACGGAGGAGTGCTTGCAAACAGATTCATGCCGTTTATTGAACATTTGCCAAGGGGAATTGCTTTGCGAGCTCAACTTCGTCACATCAGTAACTCCACATCGGCTAATTTGACCATTGATCTCGGAAATCTGGAGGATGTCTTTTGCGGCTGCGAATACGCTCTAAAGAGAATGCCCTCACCGATAGAGAAGTCACGAATTCAAGGTCACAACGACGAAACTCCGGAGCACGGAACACAGCATGAGCATCGAGCCTCGAAGTCGGACCGACAGCGACAGCACCTTGGCGGCGCTGCGGCGGGCTGCGCCGCCTGGCCGGTGCAAATTTCAGCCATGGCGGCAAGGAGACCGATTAGATCAGAATTACGTGACGTCTAAGTCTACAACGTTTCCTTTGCCCCACGTCCAACGCCGCAACTCGGCCTCTTAAAAGTTTTCTTTCCCCTCTGACTCCTGATTAATAATTAACCGTTCTTTAAGATTTTGCTCGTTTGCCTGTGCTACTTCCCCATGTAAGCCTGTCTCCGTTGGCCTTGCCTCTGCTCTAATCCTGCTAGTCCTGTATCCGGCCCCATTTGCATATCAAAGCTATCCCGGTGATGTTTGACAGGCATCTCTCAGCTGACCTCAATAATTACCGCAGTCCGCAGATGCACGCAGCTTCTCGCAGCAAATTCTCACTGTGCCGCGGTTATGCCTGTCCAAAAATTCACACAACGCTGTAATCTTCTCATTCAGACCGTATCACCGAAGCATCTATAAAATATGTGTCTCCTAGCGGCAACGATGACTACTTACTTGTGTTCTCCTATGAACATCTGTTTAGATTTCCAGAGCTGGTTTTGGCGTGTGTTCACGCGTGTCCCTTCTGCTTCGAATTCAACTAACGTTATTCCGCGCAAAAAACTTGCTTTCATTGCTATCCTGGCGACATGGTATTTACCTCCTCCTATCCTCCTGAAACTTGCACATTCTACTGTACAATTTCATTCAATTCGGCAGTCACGTGTCACACCCATTTTTTATTATTGCGGCAATAATTTTTTCTCGGTTTATCCGAATTCCTTTGGATCTAATCGCCCGAGTGGACAAGTGGAAGCACGGCTTCCGATAAAACTGTGCAAGGCACTCGGGTGCCTTGCATCAGGTCTGAACCTCACGTCCGACGGGACACTCAGTTGTGCGTGGGTTTAGCCGAAATGCGACTCCCGAAGTGGGAGCCCGAGTAAATTAAAACCGTGGACCGTCAGGTAAAATAGCGAGGGGGTAAACTGGAGCCGAGGAGCGGAATGGAAGGGAGCGAGGGGAGGGAGGAGCCAGAAACCCGGGGTAAAACTACTGATAGGTAGTTAAGCAATAGGGTAAGAGGAAATGAAACTGTAGTGAAGTAAAGGGCGGGAAAGCACGAAAATAACCTAGTGACGCGTGAAGCGTAAGGATTTCTGCAATAATATACGACGGAAAAAAAATCCCTTTACCTAGTGACGCGTGAAGCGCGAGAGAGCACGGCTCTAGGAGGCAGCGCGACTAGGGGATTTCTATAGCAAACTAGATGATTCTCAGTTCGCTGCACGGAGTACGACAGCCACGGGCCGACGTACGGTGGTTGATTCGCAGAGGGCGGTCGACGCGACTGGAATCACGGGCAGCTGCGTTCACGGGAGGGAAACTGACACAGACGACGCGTCTCGAGTCAGCTTCCTGAAGCCAGCAACCGGTCTCGGGAGACTTACCTAGAACGAGCGGCACAAGAGAGTTGGAGGTAAAACCTCGCTCCTCTCTTGCCCCGTTCTAAGTACTGCCGCGGAGGGACCAAGCGCGCAACAAAGCGGACAAGGGAGTGAGACCCCTTCCTATTGTTCGCTTTGTCCCACCGGCAGGACGCGCCATCGAGGCGGAGGGTCCTCGCTCAGCTCGATCGACAAGCTGAGCGCGAAGACAAAGAAAGACCCGAGGTAGCATCAGTGGCGATGTCCTCGGGTCAAACTGCCTGAGTCGGGCCACGGGCCGATTAGACTCGAGTAAACACATCTTTTTAAACACCACTAATCGCCCGAGTGGACAAGTGGAAGCACGGCTTCCGATAAAACTGTGCAAGGCACTCGGGTGCCTTGCATCAGGTCTGAACCTCACGTCCGACGGGACACTCAGTTGTGCGTGGGTTTAGCCGAAATGCGACTCCCGAAGTGGGAGCCCGAGTAAATTAAAACCGTGGACCGTCAGGTAAAATAGCGAGGGGGTAAACTGGAGCCGAGGAGCGGAATGGAAGGGAGCGAGGGGAGGGAGGAGCCAGAAACCCGGGTATACCTAGACATCGTAACGAAGGATGGAGATGGGAATATGGTGATGATTTTTTTTTTTTTTTTTTTTTTGGAGGGTATAGGTAAGGAAAGGAAAGGGAGATAAAGGGGATGGAATTTGAGCGTACTACGGAGCCAATGGAAACGCGAGACGGCGGTTGTGCAGAGGCCCATCGTGGGCCGAGCGACCTGAAAACAACACCGATTGTAATAGGGACGGGTTCTTGCGCAAGTAGACCTGGAAGGCCTTTGACGCCCAACGACCCATCGCCTGGATTTGGTCAGGAGGGACGCCGGCCTCCGCGAGGGACGTTGCGCCGCCAGCTCGCATCGAATGGCCCGCGATGTCTTTGTCAAAGTATTGGTGGAGGCGGCCCATGAACCACGAGCGGGTGGGGATCGATCCGTCTTCGCGGACCCAGAGAGCGGGGTGGTGGGGGAAAAGGGCGTCCCGCGACTTCAGGTACCGACGGACCTTCGCGACGGTGTCCAGTTTCGGGTCAGCTCTGGATACTATGATGACTTGATTGCCCTCGAAAAAGGCGTCAGCTTTGTGCCCAGGGAGGATGAAGCCGACGGACGAGTCCGTGAACTTCACGGAGTTACGAGAGGTGACCTTACGCCAGTTGCGCAGGGCAACGGCGTCAGGCCAGGTCAACTCCCCGAGTCGCAGGAGACCGTCGAAACCCACAAAGAGCATCGTCACGAAGAGTATATCATCGTGGGACATCGACGGTTGAGCTCCGAGGGCTTCATTGACCCCGAGGAGGTCTGAAGTGGAAAGGGGGCGCTTGCGTTTCGCGTTTTTCCCAAAAAGCCGCTTGCCGCCCTTGAGGGTCTTCTTCACGAGCGGGGATGCACGGACGCTACGGACGTTCGGGAAAGTGTCCTCGAGCTGATTGCAGATACCAGAGAGGTAAGAGTCGACGGAGTCGGGTTTGATGAAGTGACACATATAGATGACGAAAAAGGACATGGTGTCCTCGGTGGGCTCGATCGGGAAAGCGTGCTGAGCGCAGAAGTTAATATAGGAGTTGAGGGCGGAGGTGTAGGTAAGGTTTGTAGACTTGTCAATGGCATAACCAAGTGCGATGGCTCGTTCGTGCACGAGCTTCGCGGTGGACCACGTCGGCCTCTTGGGCTGGCGCGATCCGGGCGTCAAGTTGAAGATCATACCCGTGCCGCCCCCAGTGCATCTCGAGGGGGTGTAAAAGGGTGGATGACGAGACCGGGGACAAGCGCGAGAGCGATGTCATTTCTCCAGCGGGAGATGGCGTCGGCGACCGAATTGAGCTTGCCCGCGACGTGAAGGACGCGCAAGTCAATGTCGCGGGTAATGAGGACATCCACTGAGGATTTCAGGATGTCATTGTACGCGGGGAGGGCTTTCAGCGAGTTGAAAATGCTGACGGAGTTTGAGCTATCCGTGTAGATGGTGAGGCGTACGCCCTTCGGAAGGAGCGTGGCTGCATGGTGTAGTGCTGCGCAGACGCACAACGCCTCGTAGAAGAAAATCTTCAAAGCGGGATCAATGCCCGTGGGTAGTTCCGACTGAAAACCCAAGCCCATGGCAGGGATATAGAAGCCCATGCCCCCCCTGCCAGCGCCGTGGGTAGACGCGTCACAGTATATCAACAAGTTAGCCTCGTGCGGACTGAAATCGATGGACTTGATGAGGTAAATGCCATCGCTGTTCTCGACGTGGTCCGCGAGCCATGACAAGTCGCGACGAACGGCCTCGTTGACATAGATCAGGGCGTCCGCTTTATCCTTCCCCTCCATCTTCGCGTAGACGTTGCAAAGGGCCGGCTTCAGGAGAGGTAGGACATTGAACACCCAGTTCGAGTAGCCTGCCAAGGCTTGCCACTCGCGGAGGGTGCGCCTGACTCCGTGAGTCGAACTCGCAGACCAGCGCCGCAGCTCAGTGGTGAAAGCGGTACGAGCTTCCTCGGGGATCGTAACGCGCATCAAGCGGGAGTCAACGAGAAAACCGATGACAACGAGCTCTGTCCCGAAGACCTGCTTATCCTCCGAGTGGGGAATACCGAGGCTGTCCCAGAGTAGCAGGAGACGGGTTTGGTTCTTGGGGAACAATCGTTTGTAAGGTTCGTAATACAGCATCTCGCTGGCGCGCTGCGCCGAGTGGAAGTCGTCCATGTAGGCAAAGAGGTGGGGGATTAAGAAAACTACCATGGCAATCCACAGGATAAAACCGGCCAATGTGGTCCAGGTCGGCGGCGAACCGACGCTGCCGAACGTAGCCGCTCGATCGACGTGAAACTTGCCAGCAATACAATAGACTTGCCACGGCTGCCATAACAAGTGCATAGGGAGCACCTTGAAGGCGCCTTTGACGTCCGATTTGAAAATATTTATTTCCACGTCGGGGCCCAGAGTACGCCGGAGCTCGCGAAGGTGATCTGCTAGCTCACGGATGCCGTCCATCCGTGTCGCATTCGTGGCGAGGCGCGAGATGGTGGAGTTCCTCGAGAACTCGCCCCCACTGAAGTCCGTCACCAGCCTGAATTTATCCGAGCGAGGTTTTGGAACTGCGTGAATGGGGATGGCGTGCATGCCCGGAAGGAGGGAGGGAAAGGCTTTCGAGAAACGGCCTGCCTCAATCTCCTCGTCACGCGTTTTTTCGAGGAACGCTCGCTCCGCGTCAGAGCGGGCGATCTTCGAGCCATTGAACGTAACCGGGTGCGAAGGGTCTGGGCGTGACCAGGGCCAGAAACCCTCACGTAGGCCTTTACAGAAAGAGTCGACGAGAGGGCGGTTAGGGTGTGAGGAAAGAAGACGCTCGAAAAGAGCCACGTTGATCGGAGTCGAGATGGCGAAGAGGCTTGGGTGCTGGATAACGGTGTCTACCAGCGCTCGATTCTCAAAAGCCTCGGGCGGAGCGCCGGGAAATGGAGGATCTGATTCTGTCCCGAGCGCTGTCTGGCTCATGCGCCGCTTGCCGTCTGACCAGATAAACTGCCGCAGGTAGCGCGGCCTCGGCCGCGCCACCTCGAGCTCCTTACTTCGGGCACTCGGATTCAGGGTGGTTTTTCCTGCATCCCGCGCAGATGTGGAGGTGGCGACAATCGTCGCGTCTGCACTTGCCAGCGTTCCACAGCCGGCAAGGTTCTGTTGACTTTCCCTTGGGGCGGAGAGGTTTCTGCTGAGCGGCGCCTCTTCCACCTCCAGAGCCGTTGGCCGATTGATTTTTCGACCGCCCGAGGCCCTCACTGTGGGATTCGACTGCAAGTCTTCCCATCGAATTGAGGTGCATGGTCTCGAGGGTGGCGAAATGATGGGGTTGATCGAGTGCCACGTCTGCTCGTCGACTAGCGAGGAGGCGACCAGCCTTCTCGAAGGCGATGACGCGGTGGTGTTGCGAGGCGTGGACAGCACCGAATTTACCGAGGATGTAAATCCCCCACGCCTGGTACTGGACGCTGAGGTGGGGGAAGACGGTGAGCCCGGCCTCGACGGTCTGCATCCACGCGAGGGTCCAATCGGACTGCGTAACGACGGTGCGAGAGGGCTTGCTTGAACTGGCACTGTTGAAGGTGAAGTCGAGGTCTCCGACGGATTCCGTGTGAGCGGTGCTCGGAGCGACACTGTAAATCCCAGAGAGGACTGCATCGAGGTCGATGGCTTTGTTGGTAAGGAGCCGGAGCCACTGGGATTCGGGAAATTCGACGCGAGCTCGAGAGCGGAGGGAACGGAGCGCCCGTTTAGGATCGACTCCATAAACACCGAGAAGTCGCACGGATTCTGCAAGGTCGGCGCGGAGGGGTTCAGTGCTGACAAGGGCGTCATGCTTGATCCACGGGAATTCTTCCTCATCGAGGGCGAGCCTGCTGCGCTTGGCTGGAGGCTCCCCGTCGCTGTCGTCGACGTCCCCGTTGGGATCTGCGTCATCGTCCCCGTCCGCAATTTCTTCGCCGTTGGCTCCGAGTGGGGCGTTAGCCCGTTTCTTTCCGCGGGCCTTGGCCTTTTCTTGGTCTCGGACCCATTGGTCGCACCGGTCCATGTAAGGCTCCATGAACTTTTCGATTTCTTCGGCTGTTGGGATGGGACCAGCGACGCCTGAGGACGAGACGGAAGGTTCGGCGAGAATATCGTAGATGGCCAACGTGACGGCGACTCGAGAGGTGGTACCGGCCTCG
Source organism: Mycena galopus ATCC 62051 (assembly GCA_014925785.1). Classification (NCBI taxonomy): domain Eukaryota; kingdom Fungi; phylum Basidiomycota; class Agaricomycetes; order Agaricales; family Mycenaceae; genus Mycena; species Mycena galopus. The sequence goes on from WIQG01000138.1 coordinate 371,504, forward strand.
AAGGCAGAGACGAGGGCCTCGCAGCGAGCGGAGGGAGTGGTTGTGACATCGGACATTGAGCGGAGCGATGGGAGACGGTTGCTCAAGCGGGCGTTGAGTTTATAAAGCACGAAAATAACCTAGTGACGCGTGAAGCGTAAGGATTTCTGCAATAATATACGACGGAAAAAAAATCCCTTTACCTAGTGACGCGTGAAGCGCGAGAGAGCACGGCTCTAGGAGGCAGCGCGACTAGGGGATTTCTATAGCAAACTAGATGATTCTCAGTTCGCTGCACGGAGTACGACAGCCACGGGCCGACGTACGGTGGTTGATTCGCAGAGGGCGGTCGACGCGACTGGAATCACGGGCAGCTGCGTTCACGGGAGGGAAACTGACACAGACGACGCGTCTCGAGTCAGCTTCCTGAAGCCAGCAACCGGTCTCGGGAGACTTACCTAGAACGAGCGGCACAAGAGAGTTGGAGGTAAAACCTCGCTCCTCTCTTGCCCCGTTCTAAGTACTGCCGCGGAGGGACCAAGCGCGCAACAAAGCGGACAAGGGAGTGAGACCCCTTCCTATTGTTCGCTTTGTCCCACCGGCAGGACGCGCCATCGAGGCGGAGGGTCCTCGCTCAGCTCGATCGACAAGCTGAGCGCGAAGACAAAGAAAGACCCGAGGTAGCATCAGTGGCGATGTCCTCGGGTCAAACTGCCTGAGTCGGGCCACGGGCCGATTAGACTCGAGTAAACACATCTTTTTAAACACCATTAATTGTACTAAAATTTCCGGATTTATGCCGAATTGATCGAAATTGTACAGTATACCCCATTTTTGTTTCTTTACCTCCCCAAGGCCAATGTCCCTATAAAATTTCTGCTCAATACTCTGCTATGAATATTTCAAAAGTGATATGTTTTATTTGGCTATTTCCCACGCTAAAGTAGGCGACACAAGTTTCATTTTGATCCCATCAAAAACTAAAATTTTAGCCAAAATGACATCATCACACTAAGTAACTCTCTGCCGACAACTCATCGCCTTAGGCTTTGTCGCCGGAGTACGGCTTGCGACCATTCACGCTGGGTGCGTATCGTCTCCTCCTACCCTTCTCATGTCTTCCCTCTTATTCCCCATAATGATAAACTAAACGCCGACTTGCGCGCACGTCACGCCCTCGATGCCGACGTGCGCGAAGGCCAGCGCGCGAAGGCCAGCGCGCTGACGTCCGAGTCACGCAGCGTGTTCTGCCTCAAACTCCGCGGTGAGTGCGAATCCTTCGACTACGTGGACAGACGCAGTCAACGACGACCGTGTCACGGTGCAGACAAGGCTAGATCGGGCTGGCGGATGAGACGGGCACTCATTGTACTCACTCGTGCTTACTCCGCTCTATTCACTTTCGCACTCGCCACTCGTGCAATGCATTTCGCTTCTATCACTCGCCCCGCTCGACTCCGCACTCCATTTAACCCTTAGCACTCTCTCCTCCGCTCATGCCTTGGCCATTCACACTCGCACTCGCCCACCGAGTCCTGATACTCGCTCCGATTTGCTATTTTTGTTCCTCCCGTGCTCGCTGACCCGGTTACGGCGATTCATGCGGGGTGTGCTCGCTCTAAAAAAAAATTGCGTCACAAATGGTAACGGGCGGACCCCCTTCACCTGCATCGTTCGCTTCTAAACGTGCGCCACGGCCAGAGCGTCGACCTTTAAGTCATACAATGCACGGCCCCCGCTCAAGCCCCTCGCCGGCACGGGGAATACTCGGCGCGCTGGTGCTTTCCTACCTCGACCTGAACTACCTCGGGGGGGAATTCTACTCACATTGCGTTCCGTAGTCGACCTCCCGTCAGACCTGCGCTAAATTATCCAATTAGGTGCGCAAAGAAGGCGAGGAACTCTTTTACTTGAGTTCTATTGGCTCTGAATTGTTATCTGGCCATTATTTATCCAAGTGAAATACTGGGCTCTTGTTTATTTACCTGAGGGAACAGTGGATGCAGGTGAGTGGGTGGAGTGATGAAACCAAATGGATGGATCGGAACTCACCAACGCTGATCCCCTTCTGCAAGACAAGGCCGCCATTCGTTTGAATGCCCTGCCGGAGTAGCGAAGAACGTGGTTAATGACGAGAAAGACATGTAGGCGGGGCCAGCTCCCTCGCTGCGAGTGCTTTCAACCCATGCCCGAATGACACAGCGGGGGACAAAGTACACATTGAGGGTTAGGAAGAGGATCGTGGACAAAGCGATCGACGCAAAGCGCAGTCAGCAAGTATATTGGAAGGATCGGGGCAAGATTTGACAGCTGAGCCTAAAGGGGCCCGGGGCGAGGACAACAAGGAGATAGTGAGCGAACACAAGTTTCATGAAGCGAGACTGGGGAGTATAAGGCAGGGGGGGAGAGACCGGTTCAGAAGCGCGAGAATACGTATCCACCACGGATTGAGCAAGAATGGGAAAAGAGACGGGACGCGCCGCAATATTGTGAGCAATCCATGGACCCCCCGTAGTCGACGCAAAGAGCGTGCATGCGTAAAGAGCCCAGACGCGACAGAATCCAGAGCGACTGAAGTAGATCGTTTGAATGAATGGACGATGGAATGAGTGTGGCATCACGAAAGCGACGAGGGAGACAAGTGGAGCGAGGAGAGGTCGTTAATTCTGTGGCTCGAGGGTCAGAAATACTCCAGAGGCGTAGTTGGACGGAAGATCGGAGACAGGAATGCAGTCGTCACGATCGAGCCTCCTCGGCTTCGGCTTGGCCTCAGGTTCGGCTTCAAGCCCACCTTCGACATCCCAACGAATGGGGCAAGTTATTGAACATCATTCATGAGTTTCGTTACAGGCAGGGGGTGATAACATTTCGTGGCCGAGGACGTGAAGGGCCTCGCTAGAATCGGGAATGGGGCGCGAGAGAAGGTAGCGTGGGAGGTGCAGGTTTCTTCAGAAAAAATGAACGAGGGAGGCGGACAAAAAAAAAAGTAAAGAAAAAGGGTCTCGTGACTGACGGGAAGCGGACCAGCAAGCCAGAAAAAAGCCATACAAGGCAGGGCGAGGAAAGGGAAACAAAAAAGAGGGGAAGGAAATGCAAGGAAGCGGACGGCAAGAGGAAATTAAGGTGGGAGATGAATACGAGGAAGGCAACGGGACACACTTGGTCTATCCGCCATATTATCTGCACACTCGTCGTCAACTTTCTCGGGTCGACCTCCTCGAAGTGCGCGCTTCCTCCTCCGGGGAGTTGCGTAGTCGAGGCATTCGCGATATCTCGGGCCTCTGATAACACCGCAAACCTATCCAAGGATGACTTAGGCATATAACGAACACCCGTCGCAGACGGTCTGCACCTGTACCCCGATCGATTCGGAGTCGGGTCCTTGACGTTCAAGAAACGCAATAATTTTGTCTCGGGCTCGTATAAGTAAAAGTATTCCCTACAACTCTCCAGCAATTGCTTCATCCCTGCGTGGTCCGTTCGTATCTTCTCACTAGAATTCTCCGATGACTAATTGAAATACTAATTGAAATGCATTTGAGTACCTCGATTATTTCGACCTGGTCCGCAATCGCCAGAAAAACAATTCGGCCCAAGGCCAATGACCATCTCTATGTTTCCTACCTATCCTAGGATGGGTGTAGCCTTATATGCATATCAAGACTCGACGCAGACGTTCAGCACTTGCACCCTGTAAATATTCAGCAGGCACTCCGTTCGATCCGGGATCGGGTCCTTCTTGTAAAGAATTCATCTTTTTTTCCGCTTTCTGTCGATTTCTTTATCACTGCATACTTAGTACACACGCTTTAGATGACGAGGACTGAGGGAAATGAAATTTTCAGCGCCCCGATTATTTCAACCGACTTGAATTCGTCCCCGATCCCACGCAAAGTGATAACACATCCAACTTACAATATGATTATTGACAAGCGTATACGCATAGGACCACCCAGCGCAGATGGTCTGCACCTGCTTTGTCTAGTTCGGCGAACACCTGTCAGCAGATACCCCGTTCGATTCGGGGTCGGGTCCTTGGCGTCAACGATCACAGATGGTTTTGTTCCGCACTGGTATAAGTACAAGTATTTTAGAGTGAGAAGGAAGCCCTGCTCACCGACTGACTCGAAAATAACTGTATTCAAAACGAAGATCCGACGCAGATCGTCTGCAGCTGCAGCATGTGGCGTGTGTAGTTTGTCCATCACTCTGCGCAGGCGCCCCGTTCGATTCGTGCTATCTCCTCCTGTTGTACGAATGATGGGAAAGACCGGTCATTGAACGCTCCATCGGAGAACACGAGTTCAGTACCAGCGAATCGGCAAGGTTCAACATAGTGTTAGGTTTCCCGCACAAAAGCTTGAGAATGAGCTGCATTACCCTCTTTGTAAATTTAGGGTGTCCGTCCGTCTGTCCAAAGCTCTTTAAACTCCACTCCCTGCGCTTTCAATTTCAATCTCCGCTCCTTTAGTCACCCTCTCAACAACCGCTCTCTCTTCTTCAAAAGTCTTTCGCAATGATCTTGAGTTCCTTAGGCTACCCAACCGAAATACTGCTTTGATTTTTAAATTCCTCTGCCCTCAAAGAGTTTCGCTGTGCAAGTAATCATCGCAGCCGTTGGAGTGCTGGCTGTGAATTCCCGGCAACACACAAAATCCATGGATGACGCACCCTGTCAGCTGAGTAGTCAGTTGAGTAGCCTATCTGCGCTCATCCGCCGAAATTAGGGCATGACTCCTCCATCCTCTTTCCCCGCATTTCTGGTGGGCTAGTCTCGGAACTGGGTTTGCTCCTGATCATCTTTGCACTTCCCGTAATCACCCTCTTTATAAAACTATCCTCTTCTGTCTGAATCACCGTTAAACTCCGCTATCAGCGCCTTGGCACTGCCCGCCTCTTGGCGCTCATTCAAGTGCTCACAAGTTCACTTGCCCCACCGGAAATTGTGGGCCGCGAAGTGGCCCTCCGCGTTCTTGTGTCTGCTCAAAATGAAATGACGTTTAATAAAGCGGAGCTTGCCGGAGTGAACTGTGATTTGAGAACATTGTTGGGCAATAGTCATGGAAAAAATGCAGACCTAATTTGGCGAGCTTGGGCGGATGGTGGTCTAGTAGTAACAACCGGCGAACAAACGACTAAATCGGGTTGGCCCAAAGCCAAGGCTCTGAGAAGGTTGGGAAGAAAATCGCAAATCGAGGTGATGCTACCCCGATATGAGGCATCTGCTCAATATACACGGTCAGCTACGATGACAATTGGGGCAATTTCAGTGGAACACAAAGGTGCACTCTGATTCGAGGCATCTTGATAATATACGAGTAATGATGCCCGAGGTCTGCAGCATGTACTTCCTTCGCGCGGGCTCTAAATTGGTTGGCATGTTTCCGAGATCAGACATAGCGCCCTATGGCCGATCGCGGAGACAGGGCGAGGCAGTGTTACCGCCGAGCTCGTATCCAAGGTCGGCCATAGACTGCCCAGGCACGACGGGCCGGGCCTACCGCTGTCTACCGAGGCCCTGAGTGCAGTGATTAGCAGTGAACCCATTGCAAACGCACAAGGAATTCATTCTACAGTACAGGCAGTTATACAAAACTTGCCAGGAACTAATTAACCAAAGATAGAGTGAATTAATTGAAGTGAAAGTGGATTTCCCCAAACGGAGAGAAAGTGACCAACAACGAGGTAAATGACAGGGGATAGGGCATGGGAGATAGCGAGCGACGTACTCGGATTACCCACAGGAGGTATTAATGTTCTGTGCTCAGGTCATTTAAACCCCCTGCACTCGGCAGCAATCCTTGTTTTTCCTCTTCGTGTGGAAAGAGCCCCGACGCACCAGTCCTCATCATGCAGTTCATGCCCATCCTCATTGGCGTCCTTGCCACCCTCTCCACAGCCTCGGCCACGCAGACCTTTGCCAACACGGGTACCACCCCGGCAGGCTGGGACTCCATTCAAACAGAGCACGAAGGCACGGCACAACAAGTGACCAATGTTGTCTACGGCACCAACGGCACCGCCATCAAGGTGACGCAGACGTACGACGCGTCCTATACCGGCCGCTACCACTCCGAGTTGCACCATACCCAGGGGTACCACCTTGGCGAGCAGGGCTTCTACGGCTTCGCCTTCCGGTTGTCACAGGATTGGCAGTTTTCGCCGGCCCAAAGTTATAATCTAGCTCAATTTATCGCTGATTTCACCTATACGGGCTGCGACGACTGGATGCCCTCCAGTATGGTGTGGATCATCGGCGACCAGCTGGCTAGCCGTGTGAAAACGGGTTCTGTCTGCAACCAGGCAACCACCCAGTTCTTGAATCTGGCCACCGTCTCTGCCGGTGTTTGGCACACGGTGGTCATCCAGGCCAGCTGGCAGAATGATGACACTGGGTACTACAAGCTTTGGCTTGACGGAGTGAAGGTGCTGGAGGAGTACAACATCGCCACGACCATCGCACAGACCGATGAGTTCGAGTTCCGCGTTGGGCTTTACGCTAACGGGTGGTATGACGATGGGGGTATGAAAGGGACCCAACCCTTCAGGCAGGTGTGGTATGACCAGATCGGGATGGGAACCACATTTGCCGATGCGGATCCGGATCAGTGGTCTTAGGGGCATTATTGATCACTTTTCGTCATAGAGATTGTAGAGTCAACGTACCACTAGAAGGCCGATATGATTTCTGTGTAGACTGCTTGCAAAACTTTTTGGATATGCTAAGCTTGCTGACAATGGGGCAAAATAATTATTCAGTTCGGCGCTGTATGCTCACATATTGTAGCGCACTTCATTTATTTGCGGCCGCCCAACCTCGCCAGCTGATTAACCGGTGAGGGCTATGGAGTAATAACTTCCCAGCGGATTAGATGGTTGAAAATGCCATCACCCAAACCCCGGTTTGGCGTGCGCGAGATACCAGTTTATTCAAGCCGTCGAGGACCAAAGTGGTCGCCGTCATGATTTGCACTGCGGTGCATCGACTCATGATGCACAGGCAGGCGGAGCTTCGACTCCTTCTGACGGCGTAAAGCGTTATGAACATGCTCTTTTTTGATATATGCAGCAGATATGATTGACAGACACCTCCACGATGCCCCCGTTCATCTGCTCCAAGCCGTCGGCCTAACGATGTGTCTAAGCTTCAAGCAGTTGTTAGATCTGATACTTCTTTCACCATACCAGAACTTGAGGAGATGCTTCCAAGCCATACCATACAGCATCAAATATCAGCGAGCCTTCTTTTTGCTTCCAAGATGCCCCACATTGAATGTCTCGAGAAGTTGAACCAGCCTCCGGGCATCCCCGGTGGCGGTGCTGATTTGATGTTCCGCTTGTATCGGTGACGCACGTCTTCCCTTCCATCGCGCTATAATCTCATCACGAGCGGCCACAACGACGACGAGAACGACGAGCAGGAGACTTGGTTCGCGGGTGGGGAGCGTAGACTGACCCGATCCCTGGTCATGTCTCTCTGGATTTCCGCTCTTTAATTCCTCTTCCTTTTATTTTTATTCCTATTCAATTCATTCGATTCCTACCGAATGGACACGCAGTGGCATATCGAGTAGCGAGTCGCGGCGATCCGGCGCAGTCCAGGCCCAATTCTTCACCGGAGGAGGGCACACGCTGGGCAGGGAGGGGACTTCGAGTGTGTTTGTACCGGGTGAGAGAGAGGAGGTGGAGGGTGTGTGTCCTTCCCGTTCATCTATCCATCCAAAGCCTAACCTTTTGATTATTTTCTTACTTTCTTCGGGCTACTCTGTGCTGCGTCTAACCCATTCGCCAACCGCGCATCTGACTTCTTTTGGCTTGTTCAATCCTCACACACTCCAGACGACCTCGCGATCCGCCGCCTCACGTTCTGGCGGGACGGCTTCACTGTCGAGATCATGCGCTACGACGACCCCGCCAACACAGATGTCCTCGCGGCGATTCACTTGGGGTACGCACCGCCTTCGATCCTAAACGTCCGCCACCGCCAGCGCGTCGACGTCCAAGTCACCCACGCACAAGCGACGACTACTTCCCGCCCGAGTCCAAGCCCTTCTCGGGGTCGGGAAATAGCCTGGGCGCGCCGGTGCCTGCTGCCTTTTCCACGTCATCTAGTACCGCAGCAGCATCTGCAGCGACGGCGAGTGCTCCGGTCAGCTTCGAGGTGGACCAGACGCAGCCCACAACGTGCAGATCCGGCTGGCGGATAGGACTCGCATCGTGCGACGCATGAATCTGACGCACACTGTCCGCGATCTGCGCAACTTTATTAACGGGTGCGCGCTACTCTGTGTTAGCCATTCCTCTCGCTCTCCTCGGCTCTGATGGCATATTTGGGTACATCTCTCTCCCCATTCATTTCATCCGCTTTCCCTTCTCTGTCCCGTCCGTCTATCCCAGTGGCTGGGTTTTTCTCTTTCCTTTCTCTCTCCTCGCCTTCCCTTCCCGTCTTCTCCTGGCTCCCTACTTCCGGTTCGAGGTCGCTTCTTCGCAGAATTACCTTGAAGTGCTCGTTGGCTTGAACGCCCACAGCGAACTGCCCTTCCAGTTTCATCACGGCCGTACTAGATGCACAGCTAGAACTGAGTTCGACGAACCGGAATAGCACCTGCTCCTCTGCAGCGCCCCCTTGTCTTTCTCCCTTCCGTCCTGCTTCTCTCCCCTCTCCCCTCTCCACATCCTCATACGCTTCACCCCACCGCGTCGGCGTTCGACCTGCATACACTCCACCGCGCTACTCCTCCGCCGCTACACCCACCGCTGCGCAACGACACCACTCGCCAATCCCGCCTGCTTAATTGTCGCGGCGTTGTCGTCGAGCGTGCGGTTCGGGAACGTGGTGCCGATGGTGTAGTGGCGCGTGAGGTTCTCGCGGCGGGCGTAAACGTGGGGTTAAGTATGGGGTGCAGGAAAATGGAGAAAAGAAAGGCGGCGGCACTGCCTTAGGATGCAACGCAAAGGTTAGTCGTGTGGCTCATCGTTTTCATGTGGAGGATATTTTCAGTGGGGTATGGTCACTTACTGTAAAACCATGCGTTAATTTTGCAATAATACCTTGGTTCAGTTTCACTTGGTTGCCCTTCCATTGTGTTTCGTGACTGGCCCACAATAGGGCTGCGCAAACCCACATCACCGCTATCGCAACGCGGGGCTCATGTCAAATAGGCTCAGAAGTTTGCGCTCAGGCAGACTTGATGCCTGAACGACGCGTACATTTACATGCGAGCCTTCGATGCCACCCAAACAGGTACCTCCAAGCCGTCGCGGACCATGGCGGTCGCCCTGGAGAATTTCGTCGGCCAGTTGCCTTCCAGAGAGAGCCGGAGATTCGAATCCTCCCGACGGTGTTCGGATTCCCAGGTGATCTGTCCTTTTTTGGGCGGTGTCGTGATCCACTCAGATTCACCCGGAATTATTCGAATTCAGACTCCAGACTCATGCACCTTATTTCCAGAACCATGTTTCCTCTTCTTTATTATTTTTGTTCCTCGCTTTCTCACCACACTTGTCATCCACCCACAGTTCCTTTACATCTTGACTGTTGGGTCTCGCCTACCACTTACCACCTCAACCGTTGAGTGGAGCTATGAATCAATTCAACTGCGGATCGTTGAATGCCCCCGAAATTGACCCATGTATTCGACGTAATACAACTGTATTCAAGCTGTCGAGGATCGGGTGGTCGCCCTCAAATTATCCAAGTGTCAAGAGGGAGTGGGTGGTTCGATTCCATCCGACGGCATCTGCATGTAGCTTGCGTTTTGTTTCATTTTTGATCTCTCTTCGCTCTCCAAACTCATCAATCTCGCTACCCACTTACTGAGTTGACCTCAGTTGAGAGACCCCAGGGTGCATTACCGATCGCTACGACCCATCGTTGGATGCCCCTCACCCCAAATGATCTCTTATTGATGAGGGTGGTCACCTTCCCACTATGCATCGGGATCTGCCAATTATACAGAAGGAGAGGTGCTTCGACTCCGCCCAGCGGCATGGACAGAGTCTGGATCGCGCCGCACCCCCACAATGCGTGAACATGGAGCGCATACTCTACTGACTTGTCGAGATCCCGAAATCCGCTTAAAGGCGATGGGTTCTACAACTCCCGCTACGTGGTTGCTACATACACACTAGGCCAGGGAAAATGTTGACCTAGCTGAGACGAATCGGGGGCCGAAAAGAATATGAGGATGATTAATGTTTTGAGCTGGTGTGAAAGGTCCGAGCAAGGATCAAATGTCTTTCGGTTAGAAAACGGCGAAAGCACTGCCGAGAGGTGAGCTATCAGGAGCCCTATTCCAACGAGCAAGAAAGGACTTGTTTTGTAATGCACACCGAAACCTCTGACTCGCTTTTGATTATTTTTTTGCCCTCCGGATCTTGGGTCTTGGCTCCATCTGGGCCCATCAGGCCGTAATGACAGCAAGCCATATAAGGCCTGATCCAATAGGAGTACTGGGATGATAAGGCCCTTATAAGACCATGATAAGACGGATGAGAATATCATAAGGCCAAAATAAGGCCGCCATCAGACGAGGGCACTCTGATTGGCTCTGATAATATTTGTTGGTATCTTATCAGAGCCTTATAACGTGACCTTCTCATAAGGCCAGTCAAAAATTTCCGACAGTCAGGCTACTGTTCCGCTTTCTGTCACACATAGGACGGTGAGCTGTTGAACTTTCAGTTAGTGAGGCCAATTGTTTTCATGTCGCTGAGTTGAAAGGGGAGTGGACTTCCGTCCAATACCGCGGTTAAAATGGCGAAAGAGACCTTCGACATCACAAAGACGCAGATGGGGCAAGCCTCTGTGATTTGACAGATGCATGTTGTCCAATTAACTATTGGAATTCGTGCGCAGCCTTGAAATAAAAACTCTCTGTGACTCCCAGGTGTGGATGCCTGTGAGGTTTTGTACATCCTCGTGCGCACTGCATTCCAGCTTTCTGTTCATTCATCAAAGCATGGAATTTTCTCAAACCCGTCAGCTCAGTCATTCAAGTCAAAATCCCGTCAGCCAGTACTAGTATCCAAGCCGTCGAGGACCATGGTGCTTACCCTCATACTATGGTACATGTTCGATATTTAGGAGGGAGGTTCGAGCCCTCCAGACGGCATAGTGCGCGATTTTTTAATGATTCTTTTCTGTGTGCTATCTTCACCCCGGCCAACCAACCATTGATTCATTCGCGTCCGCTCGCCTAGCCTAGACTCAACTGCTAACTCGGTCTCGCGGTGAGGCGAACCCACTGATCGAATTCGAACCACATGGAACTTGTCAAATTCGGCAAGTACACCCATCCACGGATCCAAATGCCGATACAGTTATATTAAAGTCGTCGAGGACTGAGGGGGTCACCTTCCTATTATACGGCCTGCCATGCGGAGTACTAAGAGGGGGTTCGACTCCTCCCTATGAACAGTGGCTCAAGTCTGCATCTCTTGTAGTTTGTTCCACTCATGAAACCACGGTTACATTCAGTTCCGCCAGCCACAACAGCCGGATGAGCAAAAATCGACGTTGGCCCCGCTGGCAAGCAAGTTTTGAATAGGTAGATACAGTCTCTGAACTAGAATTCCAATTTGCTTCGCGGAATCCTCAAGGTTTGCTCTGCGACATGGTGAGTCAGATGATCAGCATACGAAAGCCGGTGTGAACCTTGGCGGTCACCCTCAAACCATGCGTTTTTTATCAGGCATATCACTTCAGAGGGAGCTGAAGGTTCGAAGCTTCCCGACGACATAAAACTCCTTCAGAACCATTTTTGTTTGGTTACCATATCAGACATTTTAGGCTCGCCTTACCAATTTCTAGAACAGAATTACAGTCATGCCCAGGGTTGACGTTTGGATTCCAGTCAATGCTGGGAATCACTGCGTTGGATAGTTCGACTGTTAAACGTTGTCAGATGCTTCATGCCAATTGCAGAATTCGAGGCGTCGACGAGTGTGGAACCCTCCCGTTATATATGTCAATGCTATTACGATTCAGAAGAGGCCGGAGGTTCGACTCCCTCCGACGGCATGGCCTGGACGATCACCCGTTTTTTGAACCAAAATTCTGCTCGTCCTTTTTTTCATGCTCCGATAAGTATTTCCAGTGCATTCAGCCCATTGACAATGGTGGTCGCCCTCGCATAATGATTTCGAGCCAAACTTTGCAAGAGGGGGCCAGAGGTTAGACTCTTCCCGAGGATATCAGGTAGGTTTCTCTCCTCTGCCAAGAGACACCAAAAAAACGTATTGGCCATTCCCTTCAAGCTCGTATTGCTAGTTCAACCACCGGACTTGCAAGTGCAGAGAGAAATCTAGATTGAACCGTCTCTCAATTCTGCACGGTCAGGAATTCATGCAATAAGGATACCAGTATAAATATCCAAGCCGTGTAGAATCACAGTAGTTCGCCAAATATTCTCAACCTTCCTCTCTCACGTCAGGAAAAACTGAATTGCTATGGGCTCTATGGGCAGTTACATAGACCCACATAGACACTCATAGACGCCATAGCAACGTTGCTATGGCGTCTATGCAAGTCTATGCGGCAGCCCATAGCAATTTGGCTTTTTCCTGATGCACTCACCGTTCCTGAACCCACATTCAGGCCATTGCGGACCAAGGTGGTTGCGCTCAGAATTTATCACAGCCGCAAAGAATTCAGAGGGAGCTGGAGGTTCAACTCCTCCCAACGGCATCTACGGTTTCTATCAAGGCCATTTTCATTTCATTTTTTTTTGCTCCAAAGTTCCACCTCACACATCCAAATTATTGATACACTGTACGATTTTGCCGATGATCAAATCCTTCCGAATCCCGCTGATGCACCAGTACCGGATGCACATGGTCGCTGCATTGAAGGCGTCGGGGACCATGGTGGTCACCCTCAGATTATTTGGCGATGAATGCAAGCTATTTTCAGAGGAGCCAGAGGTTCGACTCCTCCCGACGGAATGAGCCCTATCCGCTTTCCTTTTTCTCTTTCCGTGGTTAGCATTCCACCTTCGTCCAACCTGAACGAACCCGTAAATTGACCCGTGTAACTAATTCAGTTTTAGCCTTCATTCCTCTCTCCACGCAGGATCCCAGGTTAATGGCATTCTTCGAGGCTCCGCCAAACCCGACACAGCGACATACCTGTCAAAGATCAGGAAATCCAACATGCTTCAGAAAATCCAACACATGTAAGAAAACCCGACACATTTTTTCAGATCTAGATCTGAGATCGCATTTGACCCCTCCCCTGTCGCGTGCATGGCGCCTCGCTCCCGTCCGCTACTAGTTTCCAGCGTGCCCGGGCTTCCCCAACTGTAATTTTTCCATGCTCTGTCTACTTGTGCTCTCAACTTCACCTTTAGCTTACGGAGTCTTCATAACCTCCCAAGGAATTAGTATACACCACTAGCTAGGATATATGGAAAATTTGAATTTGAAGAGTAACACTACAGAATTTGAGCTACTGTGTGGTTCGCCACGAAACCTCCCGAAATTGAAGGCCCACGAGTCCAACAGGCCACCGGCTTTGGGCCCAGCCAGCACGGTCCTGCCGCCGCCAATTTGGGCTTATTGTGTTGCTGTGTGGGTGGTACGTTCACTGACACAATATGCAGTCAACAATGCCCTAAGCGGTAGGGCCCCTACGTTTGATTAATCCCTAACTCCTAGGCTCCCCCTAAGTCCGCCGGATTCTCGGCTGATGTGAGAACATTAGGGCAAGAATATTATTACAATAATATTATTTGCCAAAGAGTGCAGTATCCAGCCATACATATGTACCTGGCCCCAGGCGGTAGCTGGGCCAACCAGTGGTATTATTCCTCCATGGTCCCTGGGTTCAGCCAAACAGTCATATAATATTACCCCCACCGAGTTGGTGAAATGAGCCGAAGGTCCACAATAATATTATCCAGGCTATCACTCAGTGTTCAGCTGAATGGCTCCATGAAAAAGAATAATAATATTCTGCCTTGTGGTCTCCCTTCAGCCCAACACAGACAGAATATTATTGGCCTAGTTGGCATGAGAGAAACCGAAGAGTGCTTGAATATTGGTGAGCCTATCAGCTGCCCATCAGCCAAAGAGCCGTAGGAATGATAATAATAATATTTTGTCTCATTGTGTGCGCTTAGCCGAACACAAGTGTAATATTATTACCCCTGCAGCCCGTGCAGGAAGCCAAAGATCAGTGAAATATTTGTGGCCCTGGGGCCCACCTTTCAGCTGAACAGCTTTGCTACAGGCAATAATAATATTCTGCCTCATCACCTGCATTTGGCCAAAGGGAGGTATAATATTATCATCCCTGTGGCCCACTCTTCAGCCAAACAGCCTTGCTACTGATAATAATAATATTCTGCTGCATCGCCTGCACTCAGCCAAAGAGAGTTAAAATAATATTATCCCTGTAGCTGTGGGAGAAGCTCGAGTCTAATTAAATACTGTAGGCCCAGTGTTTCATGTGTGGCTGAACAGAGACAATAATAATATTCTGCTTGATTGTCTGCATTGGGCCTAACACATGTATAATATTGTTCGCCTACCATGCCTGGAAGCAGCCAAAGACCATTCCAGGGAATGTATTTTGGATTCTGCACCACAACCAGGATGCAGATCCCAAAATGGATTCTACAGCCAAGAAGCGGTGAACGGGGGCTTCAAATTTGGTTCTGGCTCTATTTTTAGTTTCATTGGTGCGTCAGGCCCTTCCCAGATGACATATTTCCTTTTTGGGCCACTACGCCTTCGGCCTAAAATGGTAATTATCTGTTTTTGACCTTCCTTGGGTGCGGATTGGCCATTATGGTTACTTTGATTTCACAGATATAATCTCATGTATCAACTCGTTCGTGGGACTTTCAGCCACTCTGGACCAACCCAATATGACATTTGGTCATGTTTAAGCCTCAAGCATGTATCCGGCTTCATTGGGGTACATCTAGTCTTGAAGCATTCCATATGAACATCTGAACCTGATACGGAACATCACAGTACCACTTGTGATAGAAATCAAGGCCATCTATCGACTTGAACTTGAGATGTGTGAAGAGACATTTTCCAATCATTTGGGGAATAGAGCCCCAAGCAGGGCAGATAAGGCAAAGAAAAGGCGAACAAAAGCATTTGGCAATATAAAAGGACAATATTCAGCTTTATTTCAAGAATTTCCATTGAGTTTCCAAGAATTGGAGTTTTTTGGCATGAGGGTTAAACCGCAAATTATAGCCTCTACAGTCTGCGCACTTGAAAACACCATTTGGTCAAATCTTGACCAAATTCGATGAAATAAAGGTCCGGTTTGTTATTTCGTGCTGTAGCTTTCGTCTTTTGATGTTTATTTTGCCTCAAGTTGCCTCCTTGCCTCCCATTTGGCAATAAAATCGCGAACTGACCTTTCATAATTCTCCGAATTCTGAGCATACAATGGGTGGGATTTTGGCATCTGAAGGTTGGGACACCTCATTATGATTGAATCCTATGCTTAGACTGGTGTTCACTAATGTTGGACGAAGTGGATGGGGTAAACATCCAACTGACACATGATTTCTTTAAATCCCAAGGTTGCTGACAGTCTCTTGGCACAAAGGACCGCATAACGGTGTGGAAACTAACTGGATACCATAGGGTAAGGTAAGGCGTGGATCTGAGTATTGGCACGAATCTAATGAGGTAAACAGGAAAATCCCTCATTTGGCTAATGATATGGGTATATCCTGTTCAATTGGTTCCAGAATGTATCAAGAACAGTTCTATGACTTGCCTAATGCAATATATAATCCCTTATCTTTCCTCCACCAAGTCCATCTCTCATAAACTATGAATGATGTGGAATCAGTAATCCTGAGAATGATTTCAATATTACAGAGTTGTTAACACAGAGAAGAAGCCTCCAATCTCTTCCAGACACCTGAGAGATTATATCTGTGAAATCAAAGTAACCATAATGGCCAATCCGCACCCAAGGAAGGTCAAAAACAGATAATTACCATTTTAGGCCGAAGGCGTAGTGGCCCAAAAAGGAAATATGTCATCTGGGAAGGGCCTGACGCACCAATGAAACTAAAAATAGAGCCAGAACCAAATTTGAAGCCCCCGTTCACCGCTTCTTGGCTGTAGAATCCATTTTGGGATCTGCATCCTGGTTGTGGTGCAGAATCCAAAATACATTCCCTGGAATGGTCTTTGGCTGCTTCCAGGCATGGTAGGCGAACAATATTATACATGTGTTAGGCCCAATGCAGACAATCAAGCAGAATATTATTATTGTCTCTGTTCAGCCACACATGAAACACTGGGCCTACAGTATTTAATTAGACTCGAGCTTCTCCCACAGCTACAGGGATAATATTATTTTAACTCTCTTTGGCTGAGTGCAGGCGATGCAGCAGAATATTATTATTATCAGTAGCAAGGCTGTTTGGCTGAAGAGTGGGCCACAGGGATGATAATATTATACCTCCCTTTGGCCAAATGCAGGTGATGAGGCAGAATATTATTATTGCCTGTAGCAAAGCTGTTCAGCTGAAAGGTGGGCCCCAGGGCCACAAATATTTCACTGATCTTTGGCTTCCTGCACGGGCTGCAGGGGTAATAATATTACACTTGTGTTCGGCTAAGCGCACACAATGAGACAAAATATTATTATTATCATTCCTACGGCTCTTTGGCTGATGGGCAGCTGATAGGCTCACCAATATTCAAGCACTCTTCGGTTTCTCTCATGCCAACTAGGCCAATAATATTCTGTCTGTGTTGGGCTGAAGGGAGACCACAAGGCAGAATATTATTATTCTTTTTCATGGAGCCATTCAGCTGAACACTGAGTGATAGCCTGGATAATATTATTGTGGACCTTCGGCTCATTTCACCAACTCGGTGAAACGGTTGCCGCTGGCCCAAGGTTGAAATGTAGTAGTGCAGTAGTCCGACGAGCTGAGTGCCAGATGATAGAATGTGACCGTGTTCTGGATGGGAAAATCCAGAACACTCAAACAAAACATCAACCACAACTAATCAATCTACCACAACCACATCCATGTTCTACCAAGGAGCACAGTCGAGTTATGGGTCTTTGTGTGCCGATAGAAGACACACGGGAGCCAAGCTGACCATCCATGCTGCTCTTGCAACACAAATCCAGAAAACCCGCAGGTAAACACAAGTTCAAGAGTTTATGGCTCTTCAACTTTGGACCCACTACTTCAGAAGCAATGAATCGCAACATGTCCCAGGTTTGTACACAGACAAGGTTCAATTTATAGTTTTGCAACTCTGGGTCACCCACTCCAACCTCGGTTAAGAGCAGTGAACCAAATTGATACGCAACATGCAACAAATCCGGAACACACACTCACAGCACGGTAGGACTACAGCCTTTAAACCCGTCTGCTACGTTGAAAACAAATCCGGAACACACACTCACAGCACGGTAGGACTACTGCCTTTAAACCCGTCTGCTATGTTGCAACACACAAGGGAAAATCCAGAATAAAGCTGATTGATTGATTATAACTTGAAAATACAAGCAGGTCCTTTCAGACTAGCCTCGATGAATCAAGCCGGAAGCCCCGCCCTTCTTTACTCGCTGGAGAGACCATCAGTCATCTCCGCATTCAGCGTCCGGGTAGGGGCTCCGTGCTGTCTTCCTACAGACTCATTCATTCATTCATTCATAATTCAATTATAGTGCTGCGGGCCCCTTGGGGCCCATGTCGCACTTTACATGGATACAGTGTATGTAATGGCTGGCATGGTATGTAGGCTTGGTAAGGTAGCTCGGGGAGGAGCGGGATGGGAGGTTGCCGCGGGTGGGGGCGAATCGTAGCTAAGCGTGTCATGGCGGTAATATGAGAGATTCGAGTCGAGACGAGATTCTAGTTTTAATCTACAAGAAAATAAGAGAGAAAAGTAAGTAAGGAAAATGAGAGAGGCCGGGTCAAATTGCGTAGCGAGGGAGGCGGCCGGTATCTCGCACGAATGCAAGGACGGGGGCGGCATCCACTTTGGTAGCAAGGAGGGAGCAGAGAGTGAGGCGGGCGGTGCCGATGCGGGTGATGAGGCGAAGACGGTGGGCGCGGTGAGCGGGGCATAGGAGGAGGAAGTGGGGGACGGTTTCCGAGGCGCAGCAATGGGGGCAGAGAGGGGTTGGGGAGAGTTTGAAACGGTGAAGGTAGGCATTGAGTCCTATGTGGCCCGTGCGTAGTTGGGTGAGCACGCTGCATTGTGGTCTGCTGAGCCCGTTGTACATTTTCTGCGTCGACTTCGAGGGAGTTGCGTTGTCGAATGTGGTAATGCCGGCGTGGCGCGTCGAGAGCTTCCTACAGACTGTGCTCCTTATATACTGTACAATTTAATCTATTATTAACTACTAAATTGAATGAGTCAAAGTGTTCCCCTGAATGTCATATGTGTTGCCTGTTCCTGTAACTAATTCGATCGGTGAGCTATTCTTGGAATCCAGTTCGCGAACTTTGCGGTTTTCCCTTCTGGATGACCAGCTACTGAAGAACTTGGAGTCTTGCCCTTGCCAGGGACACCCTGTACTTCTCAGTAGCTCTATTCACTGAGCATTGCCCAAAAGAACCTTTGGTGCTCCAGTTGCCAAGAGACCCTATATGTCCTGTGGTCGACTTTAATTCGATCACAGTTGCACTGGGATCAAACCCAGTTATTCTTGGATACCAGTATGTTAAGTTTGCGGATTTCCCTTGGGAACAACCAGATATTGGAAAGCTTCGAGTAAATCCCTTCCCAGGGACACTACACACTTCCCAATAGCTTCAGTATTGCCTGAGTTCTGTCCAAACGAAATTCTTGTGTTCTAGCTGCCAAGAGAACCCTATATGTCCAGTGGGTGCCTTTAATTCGATCACAGTTTCACTGGGATCAAACCAAAGATAATTCGGACATGGTAGGTTTCCCTTCGACTTGAGCAGCTCTACAGAATTCCAGACAGCGAGCCCTTTCAGTGGACACCCTGAACTCCTCTCTAGCCTCAGTAGTTCTTGAGTTATGAAGTCAAGACTTCTAGTTTCCCAATTGGGACGATCAATATATGATCGGAGTGATTCCGGATGTACCCATCTCGGATATATTCGGAAATATCGGACATAACAAGTCCAGATCACATGTCTGATAGACACTCCTTCAACATCGCCTGTTCTGGATATCAAAAATCCAGAAACTGCACAAGTTGAGGATGCCTCCAAATGTGTGCCCTCAGAGTGGATATTATATTCCCTGATGATCATTTGGACTATCCGCAACCTCCTGTCGATGATACGACAGTGGGATCCAGTACCAGTGGCATATTAGTCGGAGGTACCCAGTATGTGTGTTTTCTGGATACTCATCCGCAACCAGTTCCAGATTGGGTTTTCAGCGAATAGCTCCTGGTCTACTGAGGTGGGATATCTCATAGGCCCAGGATGTGCTATGTGAACTACACTTGTAATGCATGAAATA
Organism: Mycena galopus ATCC 62051; assembly: GCA_014925785.1. Classification (NCBI taxonomy): domain Eukaryota; kingdom Fungi; phylum Basidiomycota; class Agaricomycetes; order Agaricales; family Mycenaceae; genus Mycena; species Mycena galopus. The sequence goes on from WIQG01000138.1 coordinate 390,935, forward strand.
TGCAACTTTCAAGCTTGGGCGAATTCACTGCTTATCATCGGTGGGGGTAATATTATATGACTGTTTGGCTGAACCCAGGGACCATGGAGGAATAATACCACTGGTTGGCCCAGCTACTGCCTGGGGCCAGGTACATATGTATGGCTGGATACTGCACTCTTTGGCAAATAATATTATTGTAATAATATTCTTGCCCTAATGTTCTCACATCAGCCGAGAATCCGGCGGACTTAGGGGGAGCCTAGGAGTTAGGGATTAATCAAACGTAGGGCCCTACCGCTTAGGGCATTGTTGACTGCAGGCACTGTCACCGACTGCTCCAGTGAGCGTGGAGCCACCCGACGGCGGATGCACATTTATCAAAATTGTGGCGGCAAACAAGTCAGCAGCGTATACGGCGAGGTCATGATTGAAAGTCTGTGCCACTACAGACCTTGTTTCCTGTCCCAAAAAATCCCTGCCGGTCCAGAGGCAACGTGCCGCGGCTGCCGGACCTGTTCAAGCAGCATTACGCAGGGAGCTGGGCGGGCGGGCATGTATGCTGTATGTCATCATCCAAATTGAGTGGGCTCTTTGCTCATCATTATGGACAACAGAACTCACTCTCAGTCCATGCACAAGCCGACGTTGAAACCATGCGTCCCACGCTGTGGTAGTCTGGCAGAAAGAAGCCGCTAGGGTGTCAGGAGGACGTGAGCGTCGCGTGATTCGGCGCACCCTGAGTTGATCTGAATATGTGCTCAACTCTCTCTCGGCACCAACTCAGCGCCGTGCTGCTGTATGCAGGCGTTGTCGGCCGTGTTCGTGGTCGGATTCTGTCGACGATGCTGGTTGCAAGCAGGTTGGATTGTCACAGGGACGGGCTGACAGCGTAATGGGACGAGACGTCTAGCTGGGTGTGTTGGATTTTCTGAATGAGGAATAAATGTGTTGGATTCTCTGAAAAATCATGTCAATGTGTCGGCTTTTATGGAATGTGTCGGATTCACCGATATTTGACAGGTGTGTCGCTGTGTCGCGTTTCCTATATCCTCCATTCTTCCGACACTCGCAGAGGTACAACTCAAGTGGCGAGCTAAACTCGGATTGCCCGAAGTTGAACTTGAGCAGTGCCGATCTGCTATGCCTTGTGTTGCCCCCATCAGTGGCTCTTCTTTTCTTTTCTTGCGTTCTTTCGGGCTCGTCCATTCCTTGCCCGTTTCCCTGCTTTTCTTACCAATAGTCGCTTTATCGATCTCGCCGCTCTCGGCTCCGTATCACACACGGTCGACCTCGCGATCCAGCGACTCACACTCTCGGAGGACGGCTTGTGACTATTTACGCTGGGTGCGGTGCGTATCTGCTCTTCCTACCACTCCCCTTTCTTTCCGCTTATTCACAATAATAGTAAACTAAACGCCAACTCGCAGGCACGCACCACCTCCTCGATCCTGAACGTGCACTTCGCACTCCATAATTCTGGCGATGCTTAAATGCCTCTGAGTCCCGCTGGTGCATGACTAACTCGCACGCACATACTCGTTGCTTGGAGCGGCTGAGGGCCGTGGTGGTCCCCTCAGTTAACTCGGGAATAAATACAAGCGCTTTTCAGAGGGAGTCGGAGGGTCGACTCGCGACGGCATGGAGCCCTATCGGCAGGATCTTTGGCCCATCCTCTTGTTGGGGTTGAGCTTGATAAAAATTGAACGGAACTGTACAATGTCCATTCAGCTTCGGCCTCGAGTCCTGCGCGGTATTAGGGGAAGTCAAAGCGCTCGACGGAGGTTGATTCTTGAGTCGATTCAAAGTGAATTCAGAGGTGGATTCAAACACCTGAATCAACCTATGAATCCATCAAAATTTTGAATCGAGCTGAATCGCTGCTGCGACTCCGGAGGAGCAGCACCATCTGAATCCGTTTTTGAATCCACTTCCGAATCAACACTCACTTAACTTCGTGTTATCCCGTGATTGTGCGGCTCTCCTACGTACTTACCAGCCACCCACGCCCTATAAGCTCAAGACCAAGCCTACAGCTGTCGCGCTCGCTCCACCGCCCGCTCTGTGGTGGTCGAAGAACACTTTAAGATGTTCCGCACGCGCTGCTGCCGCAAGGAAAGGCGGGCATGGTCGGGTGCGTAATCAAGCTGAAAAGGACAAGACTATCAAACAATGTCACTCATAGTGTAGTATCATTTATTTGCTGTAAATGTGTATATTTTAATATTGTCAAGTATCTGAATCCTGTAACGAAGCCCTCTCTGAATCAAGTTCTGAATCGGGGGGGTCAGAGCCGAAGCGGATTCTTAATCGTTTCATTTTCGTGAATCCAAATGTGAATCACCGGTGAATCCACTTTTGAATCCACTTCCGTAGACCGCTTTGACTTCCCCTACTGTAGCGCTTGCCTATCATACTCATTCCTCTCTCCGCGCAGGATTTTATGATGGCAGTCTTCCGATACTCATAGCGGTACAACCTCGCGTACTTTCTAACTGGCGAGCTAAACTCGTATCGAACTTGAGGTGAACATCGTCGGGCATCCCCGGAGGCAGTGCCGATCTGCTGTGCTTTGTGTTGCGCCCATCAGTGACGCAGGGCTTTTCTTTTCTCTCCTTTGCTTGTTCTTTAAGGCTCGTCGATTCCTTGCGTGTTTGGTTCCCTTTCTTTTCATTGGCTCCTTCATCGATCTCGCCACTTTCTCTCGGCTCCTCGTCGCACACAGTCAATCTCGCGATCCGGCGACTCACATTCTCGGAGGACAGTTTGCGATTGAACACGCTGGGTGCGTGTCTTCTCTTCCTGCCCCTGTCTTTCCTCTTATTCCCAACAATAATAAACCAAGCACTAACTCGCACACCACGCCCTCGATCCTAAACGTGCGCAACGGCCAGCGCGCTGACGTCCAAGTCACGCAGCGCACTCCAACTAAGTCGTTCTCTGGGCTTGGAAATCAGCTTGGTGCGCCTCTCTCCGAGTGTTCTGCCTCCCACTACGCAGCGAGTGTGAATTGTTCAAACTCGGCGAGTCCTTCGACTACGCCGATCGACGAGGTGCGTCCTTCCTATTCCTTCATTTCATGTCTTTCGATAGCTGGCTCGTTCCATCCACTACACTCATCTTACTCGCTAGGGCTTACTTGGCTCACCATTCGCTCCACACTCCACGCTCTCGCACTCCCAACTCGCGCAATGCACTTGGCTTCTGACGTTCGCCCCGCTCCACTTTGCACTGCATCTAACCCCCAGAACTCTCTCCTCCGCTCCGCCATACTGGCTTGGCCATTCACACTCGCACTCGCCCACCGAGTTCTGAAACTCCCTCCGCGTTGCTATCCTTGCTCCTCACGTACTGCCTCGCGGAAATTCATGCAGGGTGCGCTCGCTTTCAAAACTCAGATCATAAATGCTAACCGGCTGACTGCTTCACCCGCTTCGTTTGCTTCTAATTCGACCTCCAAGTCAGACACCGCACGGTCCCCGCTCAAGCCCCTCGCCGTGCCGGCGAGTACTCAGCGCGCTAATGCCTCTCCTACCTCCACCTCAGCTACCTCGGTAACGGAGAATTCCTTGACTACGCAACTCCACGGAGGAGGAAGCGCGCATGAGTGTGCAGTGGATACAGTTGGCGGATAGACTTGGTGCGGCATGTTGCGTTCTTCGCCTTTATCTCCGACCCTAGTTTCTTCCGTATTCTCTTCGCATCCCTCCTTCATCCTCCGTTTCATTTGCTGTCTGCTGTTTGTGTTCGTGGCTGCTGATCTTCGCCGTGCCCATATGACATTGGCACAGAATCCTCTTGCTGCCCGCTTCCTTGAATTTCTCTTCTCCTATTTTCTTTCCATTTCCTCGCATTCCCTTGTATAACTTTTTTCCTTTCCGGCGTGCCGGTCGCTGTCTCGTCTCTTCTATCATCGTGTCATTATTCCTTATTCTTTTTCGTCAGCCTCCCTCGTCGATTTTTTCTCAGGAAACATGCACCTCCCACCCTGCTTTCTCTCTCCTCTCGCTCTTCCATCCCCTCTCGCTTCTCTACCCAGCCACGAGTTCGCCACGATTGGCGGTGGGGAGAGTGTTGTGTAGCGGTGGTTGTGTGATGTGTACGCAGGTGCGGGGCATGTGGTTTTGCGCGGCAAGCCTATCTCATCGCACTTGTCGTCGTAACTGCCACAAGCGCCCAGCAGATGGGCGATGACGCCGTGTGGACGGTGCGAGTACGCTCAATATTGCTTCAAGCTCGCCGGTTATCGTCTCATTCCTCGAGAACGAAGATTCCGAAGAAGCTTCGGGAGGTCAGTCGCGTCGGGTACCTCCCCCTAGTTCTGAATTGGACGCACCGTTTTAATATCTAGATCTTTGTATTCCCTACAGCGTCGTTGAACTATCACTATTAAATGATTTTGATTGTCCTTCCATTGCTTTTCTGTTGCTTGCACCTTTCCCGCCTCCATCGCCAGCCCGAATTCCTAGCAAGCTGAGCGGTATAATTTCCTGACGATGGATCGTCGCGACAAGCTACACATGAATTCAACAGCCCTGTTCCTTTGTTCTGTCAGGATGTATCGTACGAGTCATACACGAACATGCGAAACAAGCTCAAGCCTACCAGGAAACGTGAAGCTGAAGCTGAGGGATGTGTGTATATCGCATCTGGAGTCCACATCCACATGTATAACCCACGCATCCATGTACATTCAAGCCTTCGCAGCCCATGCTGGCCACCTCTTTCGAGTGGCCCTGGAAAGCACCGACTTCCAGAGGGAGCAGGAGTTTCGAACCCTCCTGAGGGCGTAGAACGATGGGCGCGTAGAAGTGCACTTTTTTCAGGGGCAAATACTGAAACCAATCGGTCCGCCAAAACTCTATTGATAGGGCGCCGTAAGACCCATACCTAAAGGTAAATAGTGGGAATCATCCATCGATTTCTTCCACTGGACTCTACGTCTCACTCATAATCACCACCACCTAGCATATCAAGGCCGTCGTTGGCCATGGTGGTCAGCCTCATATGATGAAGGAGCAGGTGGTTCGATTCCTCCCTACCGCATGGTGGGTTTCTCTTTTCCGCCGAAATCGCCACCCGGGAAGGCTGCAGATTATTCTCTTTGGATCCCGGGCACTAAACTCTCCTAAACATCGCCAGCATTTACTTTTAAGTTACTGCAAGACTGCCGGCACTCCCTTCCTGGCCTTATTTTTCTTCAAGCTTTCCTCCTGCCTTTCACAATCCCGTCAAGCTACACTGCAATCTTCAATTCAATCTCCCATTTCTAATGGCTTGGGCACTATTCAAGGCTTAATTTGCGACGTTGTCCGAAGAGGTGCAACTTCAATGACATGCGCTACTACCCCAATGAAAATTGGTTCGGTGAGTTTTGCGGTCTTTGTCTTGTACGCTGTATACCCTGCACCCTTCGTCAGTCCGTTGTCGGAATATATCTATTTTTTCACGTTTCATCTTGCTGGATCTCGCCTGATTTTCTGCCTGATCTGGCGCATGCAACGCCGTTTGATTGAGAAGCGTGTTTCTATGATAAGCGCCCATGGAAAGACGTGCTCTCCATCGCTCTACAGCGCTCTCTGGCTCTACCGATCTACCGATCTAGGGATCTACAGTGATCTTTGGTAGACCATGGTCCCTCTATCATGTGCCATGCTCTACGGGACCCTCGGTAGTGCGATGTAGGCAAGTGGTGTTTCCCTGATGTATGTCAGTGTTCAAGTGAAGTATTTCTCGGGGTGTTTGCCGTGACGTGCCCAATTTGATGTACTGGGCGCCTAACATGAGGAACTAGTTCAAGTTGGATTATTGAACTCTGATTCCTTGATAAATTCACATGCAGTTGTTTTCCGGCGACGTTTGTACGGATAGGACTCCTTCTATCTTCGTCGTTCCTAGCCACAGTAAACTGCCAGGAAAACTGGCAGCTTTCCTGTAGGGCTAGCGCTTCCGACTACGTACCTCCTTCACCGTCGGCCGCCCGGCGAATTGCCTTTCCCGGAGTTTGGTTGCGCTGACCAAGCGTAGGCTCCAGAAAAAAAGGTATTTTTGGAATTTTTTCGGGAGCTTGGTAGACCACTGGCGATTCAGATCAGACGCCAAGAATTGCAGGTTTCCATCCAGCCACCGGTCTCATTCGGTCTCTCGTCACATTTAGAGAAAAAAAGTTATTTTTGGATTTTTTTCGGGAGCTTGGTGGACCACTGACGATTCAGATCATACGCCAAGAATTGCAGGTCTCCATCCAGCCGCCCCGGGTCTCATTGGGTCTCATAACATCTCGAGTCTGCGGCCACTTTCGGGACTGGTGCGAGTCTACATACAAATGAAGTGCTTCATTCTCAGGCAGATTCAGAATTCTCGAGGCACGTTAGCTGTTTTAACGCCATTCTGTATCTATACGTGGCCCCGCTGGTGATGTTTCATTTTTCGTTGTTGATCCGACATCGCTCGTGTTCCTCTCACTTTTAAGACGGGCTTTTGTTCGCCAATCTGCCGTGACTGCGTGAAATCCACCCTCCCGGCTACAACATTCTTGCACTCCTGCTCGCACCATTTGTAACGATGTTCATTTCCACCTCTAGCGACACCCCTGTCATGATTTATCTCCCCCAGACCATGGGCAGGTGGCCTTGGTTGAGAGCTCTGAATCCGCATTACGAGGAAGTTTCTGCTGCTTCAAAGGCCTCGCTGCACAGTCTCAGACCATTCAATCTCAAGTCCCAGTACGCCTTTGACGTGGGCGACTTTGGTACTCAGTCTATCCTTCGCGAGCTCTGCCGCTAATCCAACATGTAGGCCGTCTCGCCGCCCTCGGGTATCCGAACGCTTCAAAAGGTATGCTTCCATCCCATAAAATCGTTATTGACCTGCGGTTAGAGCATTTGCGGATCGGGTGCGACCTCATGAACGTCTTCTTCGTAATTGACGAGTATACCGACGTTGAAAGCGCGTCTGGTGTTCAAGACATAGTGGACATTGTCATTGATGTCCTCCATAATCCACACAAGCCACGTGCTGAAGGAGAGATGGTCCTCGGCGAAATTGTCCGTCAGTGAGTAGATACTACTGCGGTTGGTTCCAGTAGATGGTAAAATCGTTTTCGTAGGTTCTGGAAGTTGACTCTCAAGAGCGCTTCCCCCAGCGCGGCGAAACATTTCGTTGAATCCTTCACTGATTATCTCGAATCCGTTGTTGAGCAGTCCAAGGAGCGTGAATTGGATACACCGCTCACTCTTGACGACTACGTGGCAATGAGGAAACGGAACATCGGGGCCTCTCCATCACTCATGCCCGCGGAACTCAAGCTCGACCTCCCGGATGATGTGTTTTACCACCATATTGTCCAACGCCTCAGGGATTGCGCTGCCGAGTTAATCTTCCTCGACAATGTCGGTTACCAACTCATCTGTTGCCTGTGTCTGATGATTAACTTCAGGATATGGTCTCCTACAATAAGGAGCAAGCTGCCGGCGACATTTGTCACAACATCCTCGCTATCGTGATGCGTCAGCTCGAGATCGATCTTCCGGCAGCAATGGCATGGCTTCATGACTACCACTTACAGGTGGAAGCGAAATTCTTCGATGCGTTACGAGATCTGCCGTCGTTTGGACCCGAGGTGGACCATCAGCTGGGACAATATATCTACGCGATAGCCATCTGGCCTCGCGGTGCAGACTGTTGGAATTTCGAGGGCGGACGTTACTTCGGATCCAAAGGTTTAGAGATCCAAAAGACTCGTTGCGTTCCGATGCTTCCCAAAGTAGATGTGGACTCGACGCTGAAAAGAGAAAACGTTGCGGTGTTGCTGGTTGAGCTGTAACTCGCAATTAGCCTTACTAGCCCTGTATCCGATTCGGGGATTGGTACTCAATATGCCCAGTCGTAAACGGTGTTGATAAACCCATGTTTCTGAATTCCTTCCCATTACTCATATTACTCATATCTTAAGCAGATGCATTGGTTTTATGTGCGTCTATTTACTATTTGGGACCACCTAGTTGGCCACTTTAAAGCTAGGAGGCGAGGGCTTGAGAATTAGCACCAGCCATAGTGTAGGAACAAAGTACGACCTCGAACGCAGGTTGAGGGCCGAAAGTGATGGGCCGATCAAAAGTTATGACATCGGAGATCAGAATTCGAAGGGTGAGAGCATCAATTTCTTGCCATCAGACAGCTCACCCTCCTTGTTGCCGCCATTTCTCCACCAAATCTTCATCGACCCGCGACCTTTTGGGCCCGTTATGACCCCCCGATACTGGGCTTTTATTTCGGATGTAACTGGAAGGCTATGGGCCGAAACACTCTCCTCTGTGCTGTCGGGAAAGCAGTGCTGCCTTTTTCAGTCAGTCATACTGGCCACCCTCGCGGTACGTGACACTGTCATGCTATCGGTCTGAAATCTTATACATGGCTTCTTACTATCTAATACCTAATTCTGAGATGGATTGCGGGATTTGATCTATTCAACCCCCCCGGCGCTGTAGTCCATTATCCAGAACGAAGTAAATTCGGTCTTGCTGATAGTCGGATTTTTTGGTGGAACTGCCGGCATTCTGGAACAGAGTTGAGTGTCTAGGTATGTCTCAATACTTACCATTGAGCAAAAAGAAATTAATTTGGTCCATCTCGGCGTCTTTTGACTGGTAGGACGCACATTCATTTTATCACCCTGATTTCGGGTGTTCTCCATCAGTCGGAAGCAGATATTTTGTTTTTTTTGCATGCTTCATATATACACCACAACTATGTAAAATAGTCAATATAGCCCCCCTGTTTGATTCAGAGTGCAGTTAGTTGCCCTTTGAGAGCTCAGCACACCATTTAGCGGGGTGGCCAACTAGTCTGTTATTTGGCCATGTTGGACTGTCGGTCAAAATAAATTCACTGTGAACTCAAATGATGAGATATTTGGGAGATTGAGGTTTTGAATCCTTCTCAGGATGTATAACTTCCTTCAGACAGAATTTGGTTTGGGTAGGTTCTCTGGAACCATCGAGAATTAGGCTGAAATGCTTAGGTGGCCAACTACCTGGTCGCAAATAGTACGTTCTTTTTCTCCCACACCGCGCCATTTCCCGAGGTACAAATATCTATTTTCAACAGAGCGCCCACCTGGCGCTCATGTTTGCAGCATCAAATCTTGGCAACTTCGCCGATCTGCGTTCGCCAGCCTTCGGCTAGCTTGTCAATTCCGAGAAATCACACGGCCTTTTCTCTCGCGCTCAAAATCCGGTGATAAGGCAGGGCTGTTCGAAAGTCTTCTTTTGTTCTTTCCCCCAGGATGATGGATGTTTTGATTTGGTGTGAAAGGTCCGAGCAAGGATCAAAGGTCTTTCGGTTAAAAAAAGTCGAAAGCACTACCGAGAGGTGAGATATCAGGAGCCCTATTCCAATGAGCAAGAAAGGACTTGTTTTGTAATGCACACCGAAACCTCTGGCTCGTTTTTGATTATTTTTTGTCCTCTTGATCTTCGGTCTTTATCCCTTCACAAAGATATAGGTGGGGCAAGCCTCTGTTCTTTGACAGATGCATGTTGTCCAAGTTACTATCGGCCTTCGTGCGTAGCCTTGAAAACAAAATTCTCTGTGAGTCCCGGGGGTGGATGCTCACTGCATTCGAGCTTTCTGCTGATTCATCGACTTATGGAACGTTCTCAAATTCGCGAGCTCAGTCATTTCAGTCAACACGCTGGCAACCAGTATCCAAGCCCATATATCAAGTTATTTTTTTGCGCTCCAAATTCTTTTGAAAAAAAAAATCTTGATTGATGGTCTGGCTAGGGAGACTAATCCAAGCCGGCGAGGACCATGGTGGTCACCCTCATATTATGGCTCGTGTTTAATCCATGTACGAGGGAGCTGGAGGTTCGAATCCGCCAGACGGCATAATTCGGTATTTTCTAATGCTTATTTTTTCTGTGTTATCTTGTGTTCAGGAAAGTCACCCCAGCCAACTAACCATTTGTTCATTCGCGTCCGCTCGCCAAGCTTAGGCTCAACTCCCAACTCGACCCGGCGAATCCACTGATCTAGCGCTGACCAAAATATGATATGAATGCAAAATTTCCATAAGTATCATACTCATATCTGTATCATATCCACCATGGAGGCCCATATCATATTCTTAGCATATCATATAATATTGAGACTGTTGAATACAAATATGATATGAATATATTCAAATATCTTCTACTTCTCAGGAATTTTGATGAAATCTGCGTAATTCACCCGATCCACAAGCCCTGACTTCAACCATTCTTTTGTAGTGATATCCACAGACACCGTTTCCATCGTCGTGGATGACCGGGCATCAGACAGAGTGTACTTCAAGGTGGAAAAAAGTCAGAGCCACTCAACAGGGATTTGTACTGCCCTTATTAGAGGGAAAAGTAGGTTGGGGGTTGTTCGCCCTGGCGTACTAACATTTCTCTTGGCTGAAATCCATGCACTAAAATTTACGTCTCCAGAAAGTCTAACATGTGTAAGATCCTAGTCTGTATTATGCCGACTTGCACTCGGGTCTGTTTTGACACGGATCACATCCTGCCATAAGATTCGGAAGGCTGGCAGGATTCGACATCATTAAACTTTGATGGCGCCGATGTCAGCCGAGATGTGCAGTTGGCAGGTAGGGTGATTCCCCTCGGCATATTGATCACTTTGACAGCTCCGCAGGGAAATTGTGATGGTCCGACCTGTGCCGGGTGACAGCCGTGACGGCAAAACTGGCAACTTGTTGTATTCAAATACATTTGAATACGCTTAGGCCAATATCATAATATATTCATATTATATCATATTCATATCCAGAGGAACCTCCGAGGCCGTATCGTATTCATGCTTATTTGAATATATTCAAAATTAATTTTTTCGTATCGTATTTTTGGCCAGCACTACACTGATCAGATTCAAACCAACCACATTGAACTTGTCAAAATTTCCTGCGCACGGTCATCCACTCATGCTCATCCCAATGCCGATGGAGGTATATTCACGCCGTCGAGGACCGAGGCGGTCAGCTTCATATCATACCTCCTTCCACGTGGTGTATAATAATTTCGAGCCAAATTTCGCAAGACGGGGCCGGAGGCCTCCATTCTTCCCGACGATATGTCCAGACACCCACCAGAGACAACTTGTACATACTCATTGCTCTGACGCCGTCGGGGACCGGTGGTCCTCCGATTACATAGAAATGAATACAGGCCATTTTCGGAGGGAGCCGGAGGTTCGACTCCTCGCAACGGTATAGGCCCTATCCGCCGGGCTGCTTTTGTCTTTCCTGTGGTTGGAGTTCATCTTGATAAGAATTTAACGGAGCTGTACAATTTATGTAACTTCTCTATTCAGCTTGAGTTCTGAGCGCGCTTACCTATCATACTCATTCCTCTCTCCACGCAGGATCTCTTGACGGCATCCTTACTCATACCAGTACAACATCGAGTACTTTTGAAGTGGCGAGCTAAACTCGGATTGCCAGATTGAACTGGAGTTGAACATCAGGGCATCCCCGGAGGCAGTGCCGATCTGTCATGCCTTGTGTTGCCCCCATCAGTGACGCATGGCTCTTCTTTTCTCTTCTTTGTTTGCTCGCTCTCGGACTGTTCATTCCTTCGCATTTCGCTCCTTTTCTTGCCATTAGCCCCTTCATCGATGTCGCCACTCACTCGGTTATTCCGCCAAGCTCCGAGTCGCGCACAGTCGCCCTCGCGATCCGGCGACTCACATTCTCGGAGGCCGCCCGCGACCATTCATGCTGGGTGTGTGTCTTCTCTCCCTACCCTCCCTCTTTCCTTCCTTTTATCCCCAATAATAACAAACCAAACGCCAACTCGTAGGAACGCCACGCCCTCCAGCCTGAACGCGCCCAACGGCCAGCGCGCTGACGTCCAGCGCACTTCGACCAAGCCGTTCTCTGGGTTCGGGAATCAGCTCGGCGCGCCGCTGCCCGGGTCTTCTGCCTCCCACCCTGCGGTGAGTGTGGATTGTTCAACCTCGGTGAATCAGCTTCGAGCTAGATAAAACGCAGCCAACGCCGACCGTGTCGTCGCGCAGATCCCGCTCGCGGGTGGGACGAGGTGGGTTCCCTCTCAGCTTCCCATTTCTTCTTTCCATCGCTGGCTCGCTCCGTCCGCCACACGCATTGGTGCTTGCTCGGCTCACCGTTCCTCTGCGCATTCACTCTCGCACTCGCAACTCGCGCAATGCACTTTGCTTCTGACACTCGCCCCGCTCCAGTTTGCACTCCAAATAACCCCTAGAAGTCTCTCCTCCGCTCGCCTTCGCCCACCGAGCCCTGATACTCCATCCGCATTGCGATCCTCGCTCCTACCGTGCTCGCTTCCCCTTCGCTCGCTCGCCCGGTTGCGACGATTCATGCGGTGTGCGCTCACTTTCACTTTCAAAGAATCGTATCAAAATGGTAACTGGTTAACCCGCTTCACCCGCTTCGTTCGCTTCTAACGTGCGCCACGGCCAGAGCGTCGACCTCCGAGTCGCGCAACGCACGGCCCCCGCTCAAGCCCCTCGCCGGCACGGGGAATACTCGGCGCGCTGGTGCCTCACCTCAGCTACCTCGACAACGGCGAATTCCTCGACTCCGCAACTCCACGGAGGAGGCAGCGCGCACTTCGAGGTAGACCACAGAATGCCGACGACGAGTGCACAGAAGCAGCTGGCGGATAGACCAGGTACGTTGTGTTGGTTTATCTCCCACCTCAGTTCCCTCCGTATTCCCTTCTCATTCTTTCTTTATCCAACCCACTCTCCGGTTTATTCACTGCGTTTGTTCGTCGCTGCCAATATTCGCCGTGCCGATATAACATGCGGCCCTGGATCCTCTTGCTGTCTGCTTCCTTGCATTTCCCTCCCCTCTTGTTTTCTTCCCATTTCCTCGCACTTCCTTGGATGGCCTTTTCTTTTCGCCTTGCTGTTCCGGCTCATCCATTTCTCTTGTCTCGTTCCTCCCATTCATCGTCAACACCCTCATCCATTTAAAAAAAAGAAACCTGCACCTCCCACTCTGTTTTCTCTCTCTTTTCCCCTCTTCCATACCCTCTCGCTTCTCTGCCTTACCTACGAAGGCGCCACGATTGGGTCCAAGTGTTGTGTAGCGGTGGGTGTGTGGTGTATGTAAGCGGGTGCTGGTGCGGGGCATGTGCTTTCTCGTGGCAGGCCGCACTAGTCGTCGCAACGGCTGAGCCGCCCCGCAGGACGGTTATGCTGTGTGGACGGTTCGAGGCGCGCAATATTGCTTCAAGCTCGCCAGTTATCGTCTCGTTCCTCGAGAACGAAGATTCCGCAGAAGCTTCGGGAAGTTAGTCGCGTCTGGTACCTCGCCCTGGTTTTGATTTGGGGTCACCGTTTCAATATCTAGATCTTTGTATTCCGTGCAGCAATAAATCGAACGCCCTTTCCGTTGCTTTTCTGTGGCTAGCACCTTTACCGCGTGCCATCACCAGCCCGAATAGCACGCAGGCCAGTCTAATTTCCTGACAATGTCAGCCTGGCGCGGCTGCGACACGCTACATGTGAATTCAACAGCCGTGTTCCTTTTTTCTGTCGGGATGTGATCAGGGAGTGAAATTGATTTTCAGTACCACGGCAATTCCAACCCATTAGACATCAGAGATGCACTCATTCCCGACCGAGCGCCCACCATCCTACCCACTTATAAGATGTGCGTGGACATACAACAAAGACCCGCAGCAGATGGTCTGCGCCAATCCGTGCCCATGTAACCCTTTGTGTGCGATTCAACGGGCCCGTTCGATTCGGACTAGGGAGTAGGGCCCTTGCTCGTTCGCCCAATATCGAATTCTTCTTTTACGTATGTGCCTCTTCATTCGACTTACCAATGAGTGACTGAAATGGATGTCCACTAACTACCAGATACATCGAGCACCATTATTTCAACCGACTCCCGGCAAGTAGATTTATGCACCAGTATCCAGGGATAATGTGGGCATGTCAAGGCGTGGCGCATATGGTCTGCACCTACACCGTGTAGTATGGACTGCAGCTGGATTCGTGTATTGAATCCAGCCGCTACCCCGTTCGATTCGCGGCCGGGTCCTTCAGTATTTCATTGATTCAATCCCTTCCTTTTTCATCGCGCTGACAGGTGAAATGTATCGGCAAAGATTGTGCGCCAAGTTGAAACACAAATGTTGCACAAAACTTAAGCAGTTCAATCGGGAGCGCCAGTGACCAACTAGGAGGGATGCTGAAAGTGAGAGATGTAGTTCACCCATGGTATTGCTCACCCTCCCAAAGATCTTGGGCGATTTGCACCATGATATCAGAAACTGCCTACTCGGCCACCTTAGCATTTTTGACGTCGTGCACACACGTCAAGTACACTAGATACATGTTTATGGACTCTCGAACGAAGGCATGGATCCTGGGAGTGAGGTGAGATATTTTCCGCGAATTTACGCGAGGATTTCATGGCCTGCTGAATTTCTTTTCTGGCGGTATCCCAAAATGGAAAAAAACGGCCTAGTCGGCCACCTTGCAAAACCGTCCGTTCCGCCTCATACCAACCATCTCAGTGTATCCCATATCATCTAGGACATACAATTACATGATTCTAGACACTCAAGATGTACATCTGAGGTATATGAAGACGATAAATCTTTCGCTTTTAAGTCACCGGGATGGGTGAAAATGTGACCCGGGCGGAATGGCATGGATTACAAACTACAGAGGGTATCGAGGTGTCGGATGAAGATATATATGACTCCATGGAATGATTTAGGACGTAACTATTCGCCAGGGATGCCACCCACTTGCCAAAAACCACCCGCAAAAAGTTCATTTGTCCGCGCAACTGAATTTCAGTGGTTTGCGGTAGTGCTCCGCCGTTACCAAGAAATCCGGAATAGAAAATGCTGAGCAACCTGCAATAATACAGAATAGACTATCCCAAATCCAGTCATTCAGTTCGATTACCTTAGTAGCCTTATGTCGCTCGCTGTAGAGGTAGCCGTCGTGTGGAACTTAAGCTCAGGCTTCAGATCTCTTGCACGACACACAATATGAGGAAGGTTTATTTAGGCATATTACATGAGAATGGGACATTCAAAAAAACCAAGAGAACAGAACAAACCCAGAAACTCCTCAATCGGTGCGGAATTGGTGGAGAAATAAGGAAAAGACGAGCTGACAGGTCGTTCGGAGATAAGAAATGATGCTCACACGCCGCCATCTTGACAGAAAACCTCCCACAGTTTCTGATCGCCGCATCGGTTGGCCTTCAAATTTGATGTACAACATCCTTATAACTCGTACGCCATCCCACGGGCACCAAATCTCAAAATCATGCATCGCAATGGCTTATATTATGCAAGTGGCCGACTAGCTAGTTTGGCCGACTAGGCAGTCGCTGATAATAGCACCATCCGAAGTGGGGAGTTTGCACAAGGAAGGGCGAGCAGTGTACGTAACTGAACGTTTCATATTCGTCGCCTGGAAGGCCAGAATTTATCCCAGTACAGCACGGATACCCAGCGGCAAATAGAATTAGGCGGAAGAGCGAAAACAGACCAAAAGTACACATATCTAGGCGAGAGGGGGATGCGGCGCATGCCGATGCGAAGGGTCCGTACGTCCCGAGTTTGCTGGCAGGACAATATCCGGGCGCGAAGGCACGAAGGTATGAGAGGCGGCGTGTGAGCGGAAAATATGGAGGGGGGGGGGGGTTTGATTATACTCGCGTGGTCCACAACATGAACAACGAGTCTACCGAAGACAAACATGTAGGAACATACGGGTGGTTATCCATATATAAACCTACAAGATGCCAACGGAGCACACACTCATTCCAGGGGGGTGATGGCTACAAGACGCTGAGCAACTGTGGACTGGCCGGCCCTCGAATAGGCGGGACCACTAGCTAAAACCCTATGGGACCTGGTTGGAGTTCTCCCCTCCCAGGTATAAATCCCTAGTGTCCACCAGTACACAAGAGCTTGTCGTAGGTCTTCCCTTTGCAGAATGCATGCATAGAGAACCACTGCCTGGTATGTTGAACTTCCAAGGAAGGCCCACAGTCAAGCAATTTGGCGTGTTCTACTTCAGGAAGAAGGTCCACAGCCAAGAAGTAATATACCCGGCACAGGGTGTGCAGCAGATGAAAAGGCGAGCACATTGTGAGCTTGATTATTTCATTACATCAGTTATTGTACTGTGCGACAAGGCGGTTGCACCGAAAAAGTACGTTCCAAAACATCGCATTGAGATAATTGTACTTGTAGATAGAGTAATCAGTTTAGCCCCCTCCTGGTTCAGAGTGGCGCTGTTGGTTGACATTCGACGATCGCCATTGTGGTCGACCATGTGCATTGCCATGGCTAGCTGATTGCAGCTGTGTGCCGGGGGCATTCATCGGCCCTTCCTTTCCATGTGCCGCTGCCATTTCCACCATCCTGACTTTGGAATAGCCCGCAACTGTTTGCTTGGCCCATGCATCGATCAATGCGCGGGCGACCTGAGCTGACTTAACCGTCACCCGCAAATGCCCAGTGTAGTCAGAGTCCGATCGTACGGTATAAGGCGCCTCCAAGCGAAAGTGCGGGATTGCGGTTCTGAGGTATAACTCAAACTGCTTTTGAGGGGTTTCGGCCGACTCGGTGAGGGGCCCGAACGCTATGAAGCCGTTTGGATCATCCAGGCGTAGGCGTTTCGACGCATGGCCCTGCGGAGGCGAGCGAGAGCGGGTGCGAAAAGGTTGATGGTTCAGGCGGGGAGGGGAGTGCGAGCGCTGTGGAAGTATGCCATGGGTTCGCAGAACCAACGGAGCCGCGGATGTAATCTCGAGGCGTGAAATAGCGACCTGGAGTGCGGCAAGCGTGCGTCCCTGTTCGGCATAATTAGCGCGCAGGCTCTCGTTCTCGGCCTCAAGTGCGGCCATTTTTGTGCGGAGGGTGGCGTTGATATCACTTTGTTTTCTGCTTTGGTCATACAGCCCGTCGTTGAGAACATTGAGGTCTGTGACAACTCCCTCAAAGCGCTGGACTGTGGCCTTCTGCACGTCCGCTGCTGTGATACCGGTAATGGGGGAAAGTGTGGGAACATGCCGTTCGAGGACCAAGAGACGAGCATTCAGGTCGTTCCGCGACTGCTCCGCCTGGAATTCGATCTCTTCAACGCGTCCGAGGAGCTCTAAATCCGTTCGCTCGCTCGATTTTGACCGAGAGCGCGAGCGCGAGGGAGAGCGAGAGAGTCCCCGCACAGATGCGGAGGACACCCATAAACGTCGCATGGATTGCACTGGACGCTCGAGGGACAGCGCACTGAATTCCGAATCGTGAATATCCAACATAACGCGCACCTGTCTTCGCCTCTTGAATTCTCGCGCCGAGACCCGAGGAGCAAGCGACGGCTCTACTTTGACGTTTGCGGGCGCGCGACTGGACTGGCGTGGTTCAGAACGGACGAGTGTCTGAGGCAAGTCGACATGGAAGCGTAGATGGGTTAGCAGCGGCAGAGCCGCCCGGGTAGCGGAGCTAAAGCAGGATGCAAGAAGGGGTGTGGTGGCACACAACAGAAGGCTGCACGATGCACACGGAGACACCGTCAGATATAATCCTAGGTGAAGAAGCTTCTTGGGTATACGCACCAATATCCACATTCCGACTATGGAACGCGCATGCGCCAAGATGTGACAATGATATGCGCTGAGGAAAAGAATGGATGATGTGGCAACGGACTAAGCGACTAGGGAGCACATGCGCATCCGAGGATGAGGGCGAAGAGGAGAGACAGCAGGTTCGCCATTTCACGTAAAGACAAATGAGGGCGGCGGGCACGAGTACGAAGCGCGCCGACGGACCTTCCGATGTTTCTTCTGATCTCAGTTCTCTGTTTGTGCATGAGAGTGATTCTGGGAACTGGAACCCGAGTTGGAGTGGTGAGAATTTCTGGGAGCTCGGAAATGAATATACGTCTTCGCCGTCGTCTTCGCACTATTTCGCGATCTTTCCTCCTGAGTTGGCGACGTTTTTGGCGACAGCTGATCCCTCGCTTGCACGAGGAAATGTCCCCACGGCAGCCGATTCACCGCCTCTACATCCCTGGGGCTCAGATGACGTACCGGATTCCAGCTCGGGTAAGTTGAGATACCTGGTTGTAAAACGTCTAGCCTGAGCGATAATTCCGCACACACAGAGTCCCCTACAGTTTAACTTGACGCAGTACGAGATGTCCAATGCCGAAGCCGAGAAGTTTCTTGGCTGGGAAATGTCATCTAAGTTGAATCAATACTTTTTTATCTTGCTATTATCTTCCCATATCTGTAAATACAGTAGATTCGAGTGAACACCTAAGTCTCAGCTTGAGTTGTGAACATCCTATGACAGGATGCCGTCTCCTTGTTCAGCCACAAACTTCGTGACAAAAAATCCGAAAATATTTGCGCACGCTGTTCCCTATACCACGACTTACCCAACAGCCGTGAAGACAGGAACTGAATTGGATCCTAATGGGTATTGTATCCGTTGAGCCGTGCTACCTAGGAGAAAGTCCAATTTCTACTCTGTGTCCGCCTTCAACAATCTGTCTCCTCACCAATAGTTGGTCAACCTCGGCAGTATCTTCTGTGTCGAGCTCCAGAGTCCGCGTCCGGTCGTTTGCGAAGCCTCTCGTACTTACATCTCTCTCTTGGCCAAACTCAGCTGTCGCTCAGCATAGTCTGTTAGAACAACATCGTGACTGCATCATCAACGGAAAATATACGGAACAGCTCAGAGCCGTTCCCAATCCAGATTGGAATGATCGAAGCCACCAGACACCGTACCTTCGACCCTCGGTGGTGAAACCAAACCAGCCTTTCCAACCTCGGTACTCATTTTCTCAGATCATGTTCAACACGTCAAACACCTTCTGGATTTACCATTCAAGTATATCCCGTCAAGCGCCCATAATTCTATCCATAACTAGAGCCACTGGATCGACGCTCGGGACAGCTTATTAATTTTCTCAAGCCCTGGAAGGATCCCTACGCAAAATTGAGTTCTCTGCCCCAAACAATCTAACAAGTGTCAAGCTTGCATTGAAGCAATCCGTGTTTCTGGAGTCAGAACCAAATTGAGAGGAAGCATGAGATGTTCGAGATTCTTTCTGGCTGAGCCAACTCGGACGTAGACTCTGAAGAGAAAGAGCCCGCACTGTGTGCGATGTCTACAGCAAAATAAATGGTAAGTGACTGATGAGCCCCTTTAGTTCTTGCTAATACATAAAGATCCTGACCCCGGCCATGAGACACTAGGTCAATACAGGGGTTGTTGTACTGTGCCCAATGGCGATGAAGCAGCTGAGAAAGTGCTAGTCAGACGAAGTTGATATTGTCAATGTGATGCACACCACTCGGCGCCGTAAAGCTCTACGGCGCGCGGACTGGATCTAGAAAATTTAAAACCTATCTGTGCTTTTCTAGTTCATATTTCAGGATTTTTGATTGGGACTTTTCCTTCGTGTTGACACCGTTATCTATTAGTCGTGAACTCTTTACATTTTGAGTATTCACTATGGCATTTGACCTTCATTCTCATATCAAACTTCTATAGTCATTGTACACCACGAAATACCTAGTTTCCGGAATTGCCGGGGTATGTTGCACTCTGGCAAAAACGTGTGCGAAGGTGCCGCAGTCACTGCTGATGTGTTGTGCACTCTCGACGTGGATGGACGCGGTCATGTGGTGATCGTCGACAGCCTAAGTCACGAGCTTTCGCAGTGTATTAAGGAAGTGACGAAGTTTTACTACATCCAGCCGAAGTCACGAAATTTCACCGAAAGCGATCAAACTCACGCACTTTCGCAATGCTAAGCGAGGCTAAGCGAAGTGACGAAGATGGCGCGGACTCGCGCGGGCGAGCAAGGCAGCGCATCGGAACCCATGGAGTGGTTTATTCATGAATGAGGCCTCTTTGCCAGATGACTGGACACATGAGGGGGTTTTAGTGGGTATGCAGCCCATAGCTGATAGACATGGGATAGGATAATTTTTTATGGCTGGAGTCCCACACTAGGGCGTAACGGCATTTCCTCCTGGACAACTTCCCTGACAATGACTGGCAAACAACCAGCAAAACAAGCGGATGAGCTTGGAATGCTTCTGCAGACTGAACTTCATTATCCCAAACGCTCAAAAAAATAAAATAAAATAATAATAAAAGTAGGGTCACAGGTCACACACCTCAAATCGTGCGAAAATATTCGTAGGTCACAGCGTCACAAAGAGGTCCTACGAAAGGTCCCTTTCAACTCGAAAACAGGCCCAAAATCGCGAAATAACATAGCTGTGGTTGCTGCGCCGCAGGATCATAGAAGATACATCCATTGATCGCCACTGGCAGTTGACATATGATGTGATATTCTTTGGCAAATCCTCACGCGCCTCACACCAACTCGTGCTCCTCGACATCTGAACCGTCTTCATTGTCATGCTGCAACCAACCCAAATGGCGGCTGGTTCTTCTTTCTTGTCCTCCTGCCCCTCCCTCCCTCTTCTCCATCTGCACTCTCAGTCATTTGCACCCCGGGCACCAAAGTCGGGGCTGCTGGGAAGGTCCGCTGTAATATACATCATCGCCGCGGTCTCGCGGATGCTCGGGTGCTGGTATGGCATTTTATGAGCGAGGAATTGTTGTAGGCTGCCGCGTGAGCTTGGAAGTAGTTTCTCCACCCAGTTGGCAGGAATTTCCATGAGTTTCGCTTTTTCTTGGTGTCCCATTGTGGCTGGAGACGGCGGGGCGGCCTTGGTATGCAAAATCGGGCTGTCGGCGGGCTTACGAAAAAATTCGCAAGTCACAGCTGTCACAGACCCCTATACGAAAGGGTCAATTCGTAGGCAAGGTCACACTCCAAATGGCTCTACTAATTGAAGGAAATGGCACAGTATTTTGGGTCTACTTATTCCGTGTTGTGAGCCTATTACCGGCCTATGGCAACAGTTATGTAAGGCAATTGAGACGGAAAATATGTATTTAGATTTTGTTTCTTTTATTCTACACTAGTGCACAAGACAGTCTCAAGCACCTCCTCAAAACCTGTCTTGAACTTGCCAAGGGTGTCGCTCACTGATGCACACGTGATCCTTGCGTGATCGCGTGGATCACTTGCTTTTTTCACAACGCAAACAGCTCTCCTCCACGATGCTCAACACTCTCTGGCAAGTCTTCTCCCCATGGGCACATCCCACCGATCCACTGCTGCTACAACTCCCCAGGAAATACCGTCGGAGTACCGACTTCTCACTGGATCCCAGCCAGCCACGCCACCAGGAGGCCTACGAGAATCGAGCCCAAGAGAGGTACCCACAATGGGATCATCTCGCCCAGCAGGCTCACTACCAGAACTCTGCTGCACCCTTTCAAAACCAGCTATGGCCTTACTACCGTGACTCGGGTGCGCCGTTTTTACGATCCGAGTCGTTGCCAAGGGGCCATATCTAAGATGATTTCAGCTGTGAATTCGCAGCTTGAGCATCATCCCTACAATAATATGATGTATCCTCTGTTTCTCGGGCTAAATTAGATGCAATGGCAACCCCATGTTCATCACTATCCGGCATCTCTTATCTTGAGCCAGTTTGCACCATCCACGGGTCCCTTGCGTGTTGAAATCTAGTTCTGTGTTATATTGACAAATAATTGATTTAAAACCCTTCTGGCTTCGCCTTGACTCGTATATCGTCCAGTAATTTGAAGTTCACTTATGCGTGATGATATCAGTTCCATCTGATGGCATAAGTGACTTTCCGTGATAGCACTTAGCGCACCAAGTGAACATAAGTTCCTTTAAGTTTCTTCAAGTTACTTTAAGTTCCTTCAAGTTCCTTGAGGGTGCTTACAAGGAAAGTTCATCCATGTCAAACAAACCTATGAGTGAAGTTCTAGCTTCCGGAGTCTGTCCGGAGCCCAAAAACATTCGATGGTTGGCCTTGTGGAGCAGCATAAAAGTGTTGATATTAGTACAGAGTCATGCCCTGTTGTATGGTTAACAATTGTATCAATGAACTATCAAGAATACTAATGAACATTGTGTATGTGTCACTCAGACAGATAAACCTTTCTCAGGTAGTTTTGCACTGTCTTTGTTTTGGGCACTCTCCAAGGTGGCATATGGTACATGCGTAGAAGATCCAGCGATTGAACATGTCGGGAATTCAAGATGCATAGGTAAACCAGATGTGGCTACTGAACAAACTCACCCGCCTTGAAAACATTGCCCAGGGATCATAAAAGGGACCATACCAAATTCTGTGCCTTGAAGCGGCTTCCAGCTATTCAAATCTGCGATGATAACATTAAATTTGAATGTTCATAGCTCACTTCCTCCGCTGAAAATCACTTGCCAAAGACTTTCCAATAGCGCCATTCATGAATTCACAACCATGTTTGAGACATAATACATACAACAGGTCAGTATTTACAAACCTCAAGCAAGTTATTGACACTAGAACCTATATTTTAAATATCACTCTGAGTCAGGCACAGCCAAGTGCGCATAAGCGAAGTGAGCCAAGTGTGGGAAAAGATCAGTAAAATGCGACCACTTAGAATTGGGTTAGGGTAGGCCGAAGGCCGAGGATGAATTTGACTTTTGACGTTTGGCACTACTCATATCTTAAGCAGATGAACTGATTTTATGTGCGCCTGTTTGCCTTCTTCTTTTTCTCCCACATCCGCCGAAGAATCAGATTATTACACCAGCGCTCGCAAATTCCCGAGCTTCTCAGATCAGTATCATTTTCATCTTTTATTTTCCTGACAGTTTCCGGGCGTACTAACGACCGCTTTAAGGTGCTCTCTGTGAAGAGCACATTAACTTATCACTCTTATTACTCTTATCTTAAGCAGATGGATCACTCTTATTACTCATATCTCCCTCTTATAAAATCGCGTGTGTCTGAAGCCTTTAAAGTCCGCTCTGGGTGAATTCGTTCCCACACCTGCGCAAAAGTCATTCAAACTCAGTTTCTCAATTTTGCAGCTGGGCCGCAGTATGGGCCCAACATTGACCTCCAATGTCTCTGAAATATAGCACTTTTTCGTGTCAGGGCCCGCACGGTTGAGGTTTCGATGATTGGTTGGTAGTTCGGCTTCAATATTCGGCACCACCTGCCGCCACGCAAAACCCCGCAATCACTTCTCTGTCAATTTAACATGGATTAACCGTTCTTTAAGCAAATGGCTCCTCGGCTGTGCAATTTCCCCATATATTTGCGCTCTTTCCTTCCTTCTCTGCGGATCTTCTGTCTTTAGCTCCATTCAAACCAACTTTTGCTGTGTTATCTTCTCACTGCGGCCCGTCTCGTGTCCAACTTTCGTCCCCATTTGTCCCAAGATTTCTCGCGATGCCCCAATTGTACACCTACGCCTACACTGTCTCTTTAGGCCACTCAGACGAAATTAAACAGCTAACCATTCTTTAAGATTTTACTCGTTTGGCTGTGCTATATCCCCATGTAACCTATCTCCTTTTGTTCTTCCTCTGCCCCTGCTCTTCGATTAACCCCTTCTTTCTTCGTCTCTCTCCGCTTTTCGACACTGTCTTTTCATTTGCCGTCAGCCAGCTGATCCCGGCGCAGCTTTTTCTTGACAGGTCGCAGTCGACCGCAGCTGTTGCTGTCTACAGCGAAGCACGATTCTATTCATCAGGCCGGGCGGCCACGTATCCTCCCGGCAGGTTCCTCACATATAAGAATGGCGTGAATGGAACTCCTGCACCCACTTTGCTCCTCGAATTCATTTTCGGTTGTGGTCTGATCTCTGGATCTGCTGCTGCGTGGAATAGCCCTCTACTTGGGTTCGAATCAAAACTACTACTTCAAGCCTGGGCATCTGCTTGATCATCTTCAAAATTTATATGTATGCAACTGCCACTGTGTCAATGCTCTCAATGCCGAATCTCGCGCTAGCTGTGTCACCGGTTACTTCCTCACCCATGATTGCTTTTCATTTCAGTTCTGAGCCTCAACCCATGCCACATTGCTTCCAATCCCTCCGCCCCGCGGCCCTATCTTGCCGGCTTTCGTATTGTGTCAACATTTGTGGTTTCTTGCGTTTCCGTTGTTCACTCTAGCTGGCAACAAATCATGAACCAGATTCACATCTTTATATCTTCAATCTTTCCACCGTTTCTGGCTGGCAGATGAATCAAATGCAAGATCTCAGCTCAAGTTCCTCGATCACCTGCTCTCGCTAGTGCTTCTTTTGCCTCTCCCCTTGAGCACTCAGCTCAGATTATTCTTGGTTAACTGGCAGTGATTAACGGCTCTTCTAACTGCTCTTCTTCTGCCGTCTTCCCTGTTATATCTCTAATAACTTCCCATGACTTGATTTCTTTGATTCCCCGTGTCGTTTGTTGATTTCGCTATTCACATCGTCTGTTTCCCTTCTAATTGTATTATACGCCGCCGACAATACATTATTTTCTTGATCTTTTCTTTCCATGATTCTTATTGCCGGAGCGAAGCGGCGGCTGGTCTTGTCATGTGTCCAATTCACGAAGCCATTTTAAACTCCGCTGGTCAGTTGACTGTGCTACAATCCGATATTAACCCGTTTGAAATCGCGCTATCACCGCTCCGGCATCACTTGCCGGAACATGCCCTAAACTTTATTGTATAAAGAGGGTGACCGTGAAGACTTCACAATTTGTTTATTGCTTGCTGGGATTCAGGACTAAGTATCCATCAAAAGGCACAGCAAATCTTCACAACAACTTCACAATAATTTGCGCCCAACGAAAGGGGATGCGAGGCCGCGAAGCGGCCGAGCAGCTGCTTGTTATTCATATCTTAAGCAGATGGCCTGATCTTATGTGGGTATGTTTGCATTCTTCTTCTCCCACCCTCTCCCCGGCAGTTCTCGTATGTCTATCTTTGACGCATCATAATTAGGCTCGATCCAAGGATTCGGACCATCCCCAAGGTTATTTTCGACCTGTCCGAACAACTGCTTAATTTCCGTACCAAAGGAAAGATATCTCACGCAATCTCTCTTGCTTTCACCTCATCACATCCTCGTATTATTACTATATTGCCCATATTACGCAGATGCCTCGTATCACACTGTGCTGTTTGCACGCTTCCTTATTCTCTCTCTTTTTCTCAGCCGCTTAACATGCTGGCCGGCAGTCTGATTTCCTTTTGCTCTCCGGGTTCACCCGCCAGATCAAAGATTGTTATCTGCGACCTCCCCGATCAGCCTGTCAACATCCGCTCAAAAGGGCTCAGGGTCTACTTTGCTTCTTTCTTACACCCCACCATTTCCCCCTGTTCGGCGTCCGTTACTCTACCCCATCCCCCGCACGCGCACTGATCCTCTGCTGCCTGTTAATCAACTATCTGGATATGTCCTCAAAAAAGCCAAGCCTTACCTGATATTTGCCGCCCCTCTTCGCCATCGGCTCGCCCGGCCTCCAGCGCTGTGTTCCACCGCCGTCCAGCTGCAACCCGCGAGTCTGACCAAGGCCAATGCGACTCAATTTCTATTCCGCTCAAGGTTGCTGGGGCTGCTTCTCTATCATCGTCGTACTATCTGTCGGTGTCCCTTCAATTGCAATAGCATTCTTAACTCATACGGCTATCCATCAAGCCCTCCGCAAGACCCTGAAAGGATCAAGAATGAATCCAATTCCTGTGTCTTTCAGTTGATCGAGTCGCGCTCCCCGTGCATCGGCAGTGCGAAGCGCCACCCACCCCTTGGACCAACGCACGTGTTCTGGTCGTCTTCACCCATTACCTGCGTTCCATGACGGTTTATACTTATGGTTTTTTATCGTTTTGTTGGTCAGCGAGTCCACTATCCTAACTTTAACTCCAAGCGCCGTTTCCGCGAGCCCATATTGGCCACCCTCGGTCTTGAAATGCGAGCGGAAACATGCTGAAGGTGTGTTATATTGTGGGTGCTGTACTCAATTGCATTGATGTTAAACACCTTTCCATCCGCCACTCGGACTGAGCCCGGCTGTGCAATGTGCAATGCGTGGGATTTTGATTTGACTTTAGGTGTTCCCGGGTATGTTTCCCGCTAGCTCCTTCGCATATGAGCTCGATGACGATACTGTAGTAATGTGTGTCCGGCCGCACCCGAGATTCTGTGCGAGCAACGCACGCGTGATTTGATGAGTTCCTTCCCATTTTCACATACATTTAGTGAAATTGATCGCCGCCAACGCTTCACATGATGTATCGTGTCCCCACGAACCTCAATACTTCCCGCGACCAGTGCATTCGCTTCACAAGGTTCCGAACCCCAACACAATGTATCGCCACCCGCAGTCGGCAGTCAATTCTCACGTTTTGCGGGGCCTCGAGTGAGTATCATGTACAATTTTCAGGTAAAATCTATGCTTACCTTGAAGCCGCAGAAATCTCTCTTACTCCACATGGGCATGACGCCCCCGAATTTTTTCAGTGCATAGTTGAACTTTTCTTTCGCTGTGTAATCCTATGCCGTATCGCTTTAACGAGTATATACGAGAATAGTGTGAGTGGGAGTCATTGAGTCGCATTAATGTGTGTGAGTCGCACTTTTGTCCATCAAAAGTGCGACTCAGTTTCCCCGAGTGCGACTGGTTAGCCGACGGCTCTGATGGGAACAAGATCGGCGCACTGTGCCGGAAGTTGAATTCCGTCACTCAAACAAGATATGGTTGCGCTCCGCTCCGGCAATGGACTGAAAAGGGATTGTAATTAATTTATTCATTTAACATTACAGACAATTTGAAAGCGTCCAAATCGACTTCACTTGGAGAATCAAGGCAATGCCGATGTTAAGGTAGGAGGAAGGGACTATTAAGCACGCAAGCAACTGGTTTTTACCCTGGGCAAATATCGCGGATGGTGATGGGACTGGACTAATCAATCTGGCCGGCACGGTACTATGCACAGTTGTGCTTGACACGAGACAGGCATCGGAAAAAGCTGCAGCATAGTACATCCAGAAGATGGTTGAGGGTTGTAGGTGGTAGCCAGAATACTTGCAGCCTTGAACTACATTGATTCCTCTTGATGTTTGAAATGTTGAGGACATCCCAGACCAGACAGACATCAGGTGAGGCTCAGAGCTGGAGATTGAACAGGCTGAAAGCTGGGGAGGATGGAGGCAAATGGCTCAATTTTACGGTGTGAGGAATAGCACGTGGCCGCAGTTCCAAAAATGTGTTGTTCTGCGCAGTGAAAAAAGTGACGACCTCAAAGGAAATTTTGAACTGCATATAAAAGCTTGTTAAGCCACCAGACCTGCTAGCTATAGCTGGAATGTGTGAAAAGGTGTTAAATTCAACAGCTTACAGCCGTAGTTCCGACAGGTCGTTTGACGAGGCTGAGTGGAGATCCAGGTAGAGGGCGGGCAGAGGAGAGTTAAAAGAGCCAGAATATATGGGGTAAACACATCACCATTTTACCATCTCGTTCAAGAATGTTGATGTTGTCTGAATTGAGAGGCAGTGCAGATGTAGGTGTATAAATGAGGTAACGAAAAATGCTAGGGACAAATAAGGACCAGTGTTGAACACAAGACAGGCCGCACTGAGAAGAAAATCTGCTATGAAAGGAGTTAAAGACTGCCTTGTTCCTACTTAGCTATGCATCGTGCGTGGGAGGGAGAGAAGGATCAAAAAAAATGGACATGGGACCCCAGCGTGGCGTAGTGCATGATGCAACATGTTCATCTGTTAATGAAATATGAAAGGATCCATCAAGATGGCGTGGTGAGCAGTGGTGTCGCCGAATTGGGATGAAAAGTGCCGAGATACGGAGATCATCGGCAATGAGTGGGGATTGATTACGCATCAGTGCATCAGTCGCACTTCGGATACGTTCGGCATCAGTCGCACTCTGTAGCAGGGTCGAGTCCCATTAATGGGACTGAGTCGCACTTTCTAAGTGATGGAGTGGGACTGGACGAGTCCCACTCCCACTAAAATCGTTGTTACTCCGCTTTAACAGCCTGCTTTAGGGATTTTAGTTCGGAATCAATGTATCTGTGGTCACGTTTTTCTCATCCTCCGAGCTGATGGACTACCCGTGCTGCGTTCGACTGTATTTACCCTTGACAGCAATCATTAATTCATCGATGGCTTTTTTTCAAGTGGACCGTCTCACAGGTTCAGCCTCTCCTTCACCTGCTTGGGAGTGGGATTTGCATACTTAGGTAAGAATAATGGCCAGTGAAAATTCCGCCGCATTCAGCAACTCCATCTTATTCGTCACCTTGATTTGGCATGTGGTGTATCCGTCTGGCGAGACTTGGGCGACACAAACTTCTTTTTCGGTCTATCCTTATATTACCCTTACTATATACTGAAACTTCATGTCGGCCGGAATTTGTATTTTTGACTTATGCCGCCCAGAATTTGTATCTTTATGCATTGTAAAGATTAACAAGCCCTATTAGACACATACGGCGACGGAAAATCTTGTTGTCATGTAGCTTATGACATTACAGATGGCACCGAACGTGGGTAGATACTATTCTCGTGCTACAGTATTTCCAGAAGCCTGCGGTAAATGGTCCACCCCGTCGAAATTAAGAAATAACTCCAGAGTGCCTCAATTGGAATGTTGTCGGAGCTCTTGAGAGCGACACATGCAGGGACTTCGGTGGATGAGACGTCAGG